>FR997802.1:18502356-19102356 GCA_905475355.2 Clostera curtula
TAGTAGGCTTTCTTACAAAGTTGAAATTTTATAAGCTTTTTGAATTTATTAATTGGAAGTTCTCTTAACTTCGTAGGGATTTTATTGTAGAAGCGAATACATTGACCTACGAAAGAGTTACTAATTCTATGGAGACGAGTAGCATGTAGAACAAGATTACTTTTATTCCTAGTATTAACAGAGTGAGTATCACTTAATTTATTGAATTTTACGACATTCTTACGAACATACATTATGTTTTCGTAGATGTATTGGGCAGCTACAGTAAGAATGCCCATCTCTTTAAACTTGTCTCTAAGTAACTTGAAGATTGATTTTTTTATTGGTAATTCTCATAGATACCCGTTACCGATGCCGTTGGGGACTACGTGAGTACTCCGGAGCGCGGAAACATGGCAATTAGCCCCACAACCTACCCACTAAAACCAACGGCGTTCCTCGATTGCCTACTTCAGGCACTTCAGGGTCGCAGTTTGCGCTGTGTGCTACATTTTCATATAGTTATTTTTTGAGTTTAAATTATCATCTGGCCATTGTTTGCCTAAATAGTTGCTGCAAAAGCCCACGTACCATAAATCTGTGGGTAGGTTTGAAGTTACCACGCGAGTACTTTTGCTTACCATATATATTTGTTCGCCAACCATGTATCATTTCAGTATAATGTTTACAAGTCCAATTATTTTCATCCGGATCGGTACCAGTCTATCCTGGTAGTCAACCAAATTAGGTTAGACCAGTACCAACCCCAAAGACATTGGGAAAAAAGTGAGGGAGATATATGTATATGAAGTCCGTGACAATTTGATGTTATTGCCAGATGGGAGGAGACTGCCGGTAACGAGAGTACGGAAACTCACGTTAGTCATAACGTGACGAACTTCGAACTTTTGTACGAGCCTTTCTACGTCGCGCCGGATCATGTGCCGCCCCATGAGGAACGCTTCGTGGGCTACGGGTTCACCAGAAACACCCAGGTATGTGACTTTTAGTTGATTTTATGGAAATGAATGCAGCATTTAAACCGCAGGTGCCTAATATAGGGTGTAACATATACCCTGCTAGCGCTTGTAGCAAACAAAGTATACATAGAATTTATTGTTCTTAAATTAAATTTGTTCGGTTTTGTGGAAGCTTCTTCTCTTGTTTTCGAAATTCGTTAGGTACCTAACGTTATATAGGGTGGGCCATGTTGGCGGTTTCAATATTATTCAATTAAAAAAGAAACATAACAAAAATATACGTGTATTTTTAAAAAGTAGAAACATAGGAATTTTTATGACCCAAAGATAATGTTGTCAAAATAACTTTCCTCGGCTGCTTGGCACTCTGTGACCCGAAGTCGCAAATTTTGGAGTTTTGCAAGTTGAAAAGTTGTTCTCGGTATTTTGTTACTTTCCTGAATAATATTTCTCTTCAGCTGCTCTAAATTGGTCGGATTAGACTACCGTAGACTACCGATTTGTGGTAGCCCCATAGAAAATAATCGCATAGAGAGAGATCGGGGCTACGTACGTGGCGCGCAAACGGGAAAGAAGTGACAGCCACGAAATGTCAAAAACTGCGTCGTTCAGAAAACAGTATCAAACCCATAACCCTATGGAATAGATTCATAGTACTACCAAGTAATATTTACTGTTCATGAAAGTGCTATATCTAGAGAACTAAGCACAGCAAAAAATCAAAATCCCTCATAATTCAAAATAAGAACATAATTTTTATACAGATCTTTTCCTTTCGGTGTACTCTATGCCCTCACTTAGGTCGGCTCTAGGGTTTTTGTTACCCTGTAAATTGGGTAATACCAGAATTTTATAAGATGTTCAGTTGTAGCGCGCACTGGGCACCCGGATTGCGTTTTGTGGCTGTGGGTACCCAAATTCAAGTCGCAACACAAATTCAATTCACCGCAGTGTTGCAAACATTGACGGGCGGTGTTTACGATTTGGCGCGCATCCAGGCGATTGTTAGTATGACGTCACACTCGTCCGTGATGCCTGAATGAGATCGTCATCACCCTGACACACTTCTGGAGTGATGAACATTCCATCAAAATTAACAAAAAATGACGAATTTCGTTTCATTATATTAAACATGTTGCTTGGTACAGTTGGAACGAAAACCTTCGTCCGTTTTCGAATCTAACCTTTTAACCTGAGTTCGTTGGTACTTTTTGAAATTAAACCAGTACCTAGTAGGTATGCAAAAACTGTCCATGATATATAAATCGACGTTCATACACAGGCTCTTCATAGCTTACAAAAAAAGAGGGCTACCTAACCTAAAATATTTTTCACACTTTATGCCACAACCATTTCTTAAGAAATTCTTAAAAAATCTAAATTACCTTCTCTAAATTACCAATATCATCCCAAGAAGTATGAAAGTACTCATTTTGACGGTAATGACGTTTTTTTTTCAATTATATTAACGGTTTTAACAACAAAAGTTTTAACAATCACCTGTAGTGGATTGCGTACGGCCTCGATATCCACCCACTCTGAAAAATTCGCGGGCGGGGTCTAAATCTTAGACGATCCTCTCTTCCACGAGTTTGATATACTGACGACATGTGTAAGAGCTATTCCCTAAAATTATACACGCAGTTATTTTAATTTACAAGACACGTCGAATCATAAATTTAATTTTACAATGAATCCGATGTTTTTGTTACAAATTAAAATGACTGATCTTGAAATATCGTCAAGATAGTTACTAAGATAGGTATAGGATTTTGTTAATATGGTTTGTGTAAAAATCTAGAAATAACATGCCTCAACATTATAATTTTTTCCCATGTGCCTGGATGACCTAAATTGAAAATATAGGGATTGGTGAAAAACGCTCAAAAGGATAGAAAAGCCAGAATATGATGAAAACAAAAATTTAATTGGATTTTTAAGTCTTACTAGTCAAGAATAGAACACAATGATTTTTATGAAAAAAATACCATACCCTTTATTACCTATTGTTGGTACCATCCGATGTTCTTCACTACATAGTATAAAACAAAGTCGCATTTTCTGTCCGTCCCTATGAATGCATAAATCTTTAAAACTACGCAACGGATTTTGATGCGTTTTTTTAATAGATAGAGTAATACAAGAGGAAGGTTTATATGTATAAACCACGCCCGCTTTGCACGGGCGAAGCCGGGGCGGGCCACTAGTAATAAATAAGGAACGAATTCCTGGAGGTAAAAAAATATTTAATTTAGCAAATCACCGAAAATCTAAATAGTTTTCGTACCGCTCATTTTATGGCGACCAGGTTGACTATAGGTACATAGGTATATTAGTCATCCGTATAGTAACGGATTTAGAATATGTATTATCGCTCACCCTATTTCTTCCTTGGGTTGTCCTTATGGCCAACTATATTATATGACAAGGTAGAAAACCTCGCCTTAATAGAAACAAATCGTGATAAAAACCTATACTAATCTGGCTAGCGTAGCATGGCAGTTTTAACACTTTCTAACGGATTTATCTTATATATAATATGCTTTAAATCCGTTAAGAAGTGTTTAATTTCAATCTATAGTGGGTCTGTCGCAGGCTGGAAAAATGATGATGATGCTGGTACCTACATATTTTTTGTAAAATCTCGCACAATCTCGGCATGGAGGTCTTCGCTAATGAGCGTAATTAGGACCATTTACGTCGGCTGATGGATTCCAATGTGCGAGCAAGCATACCCCCTAAATTCCCTTAGGAGTGCTTTTTAATTAATGCCCGCCGAAACCAACACATACGCTTTAAGATAACTCCAGAAGCTTACAATATGTTTAACGACGCCCGTAGAAGACGCCGAAAGTGATGGATTGAGATTGTTAATGTAAAATTGGGTACAAGATATATAAAAACTTGCCAGGTCTTCTCATTCCATGCTTTCATATCGTGGTTATCGTGAAATAAGCACTCTAGCGTTAGTCTAAGCAAATGGTTACGGGAAGAATACTAGATGGGCCTTGGGGGGCAGAAGCCTAATAGATACTGGCAGTCGGAAGGTTGGTGCTAACAGTAATTAAATGAAATTGGGAAAACGCAAGTCATAATTTTCCAATCATTTTCCTTTTTTAATCGTAGCTCATTTATTACACCTCTCAAACCCATTGTCCCTGACTGTATCACGAAGAATGAAGAAAGATGTGTCCATCCCTGTATAGTTGATTCTTGGAATTTAAAAGACGTTACAGGAAACCGCTTTGGTTGCTGAGCGCCGACAGAAATAGCCGTTTTATGAGCAGCTGGCCGGTTAAAGTTTTCGACAAAAACAGTTCACATTACCGAGTTGTCATGTACGAGTACATTCTCAAACTCAAACTCAAAAGGAACTTTATTTACGTAGGTTTCATCACAAAACTCTTATAAATCGTCATATTTATCAATACCATTATCATCTTACGGCCCTTGTCCCACACTAGGTGGTAGTCTCCACACACACCTATCACACCTTTCATACACAATCCCTCCATCTCCCCTGATCGCTCACAATCCCTGCGTTCACTCACATTCATGCCGAAACTACCACGCACCGGTTCGTAAGGCTGCTCTACAGAGAAGAGCCGGCAAGAAAATCTGTAGTTGCTTTTTTAAAAAAATATTGATCAACTTAACGCCATTATGTTGTGGTAGTAGGTAGATATCAAATTAAATATAAATTGACGACACCAGTAATTTTTAAATAGTCACCTGTCTCTATAATCGAGACTGACCAGTGAGCACTTTCAATGTAGTCTATAGGAACAATCTACTGTTCAGCATGTATTTACGTGTTCGAACAAACGAACAATGCGTGTTGCCAGCTGTTCGAAGAATTGCGTAGTTCAAATGGAGTGAGTCACCGGGGATTGCACAGTTGAAATGGCAGTGAGCAGGCCATGTATGTAGCCCGAAGAACACGCGGCCGTTGGTGCAAAAAAGTCCAAGAGGCAACCATGTATGGGAAAACGAAGCGTGGAACAACCTCTGACTAGGACCGAGGACCCCATAATCAATATGATCTGCACGGGATCGTTATTTAAAGCGATTTATGGGGAGAGCTTTTTTTAGTAGATATCTGTGGGTGATAGATAGAGACAACCATGTAGAGTAAACGCCGTGTAAGAAGCATACTCATTAGATGGACGGGCGACCTTAGAAATGTCGCTGGGTGTTGACCGATACAGTCTGTGTAAAACCGTTTTATGAGGGTTTCTTTGGGGAGACCTATTTTCAACTGTGGATGTTACGAGCTGATAGATTCTTAGATAGCATTTAAGAAGCGTCCTCCAATATATTGATTATTATAGACGCCATTATATACTGTTTAGCATTGCATATTTATTTGTAGTTAATCGTTCTTCATCTATCATCTACACTCAATTATGGAATGAAGCCAACGCAATGCACGTTTTGGCAGATATTAGTACAAATCTATCAGCTGTGGGAATAGCAGTTGCTCGGCTACTGGCGTACATTTTTACACATGCATTTTTACGCATGAATAGTCAGGGACTTGTGAGGAAATCTTTATATCTATTTATGTGCCTATCAAGAATTTAATGAAAATACGTTTCATATTAGATAGTTACTAAGCGAGCCAACGAAATATTTTTGTCCAACGAGGCATATTTGTGCCCATGGCTGAACAAAACCTTCCCTTAAATTGCTATAAACTGTCAAACTGTGATATTATCTATAACTGGGTACCTAAACTAAGAACGTTTAAAGTAGAGTATTATCCGTGTGGTGACGAATTGAGAGTACATGTGTGTAACCACCCCATTCCATCCTGGGGGCGTCGTATGAGCCGACAAAAGGAAATCGCTCAACCCAGACGGGTGCCACTCTGGCCGTACCCCCCATGTAATGCGAGGAAGCCCGACTCAGCCGTGGTTGATTTGTAGGCCGAGTACCAGTATCGTCCTATGCTCTCCAACCTACACATAATTGTATTTTTTTAATCCCGCACAGATTCGATTCTACCCGAGCGGACCCGCGGGCGAACACTTTGTTTCTGTGATACGAGTGGGCGGAACAAGATTAAACTCATTAATCTAGTGACGCGCCAATATCGGGAATTACTGTAGTATCTATAAATTTGGCGGGCCTCGTGACCAATTATGGCGCAGTTTCCGTTTTACTTTTTAGTGATAAGGCCGCCAATTGTGTATTTTTTAAAATTTCTACTGTAAGCTATGTGTATGTCGCAAATGTACCGTATAGTGTTATCTATCTATCTATCTAACTTATTTGAGTATAGTAGCATCCTGCGGCATCCTAGGTGTAAGCGTACAAAATTTCTCACTGAATAATGATTTATTTTTATTTACTGAGATAATTTTTATATTAGGTACCTACTTTGTACGGGGTTTCCTCACTAGGCAGCCTGTATCGAGAAATACTTGGATTAACTTGGAATTATATGACAATATAATATGCCTTAGTATACATATATGTATGTTCAATTAAAATTTAATTAATTCAGTACCAAAGAGCGTTTGTATGCTGTTCGAGCATGCGAATAACACGTTTTATGTCACACTGTCTTACAATTTTAATAAATATGTCATCGTCGTCGTTTCAGCCCATGTGTGACCCACTACCTAGTCGGGCCTCCTCCAAATTCATAGAGGGACTTAGGCCTACTGCGCCACGCTGGCAAGGCGGGTTGGCACAGGGTTTGTATCAAGGTTTCCTTCTCTTGCGGCTACGTGATATGCCTCTTGCGTTCCCTTAGTCGCATTTTACGACACCCTCGGGATTGGTATGGGTTGGTGACACTGTATATTCTAAATCCAAATATGTGAAATCTCGCAAACTCGCATTGTCCATATACTTACGGAAAAGTTTGTAGAGACATGAATTGCGCTTCCTATACGCAAAAATTAGAATTAACAGTATCTACAGCAATAAATATTGACAAATATAAGAAACAACCGACATCGGTTATTGGGAGGATATCTACCGCGGCTGCCACCAGGCACACCACCCACCTGGTTGGATGTTCATCTATGTGCGTATCAAAACTGATTTTGAAAAGAAATAGATAAGTTTATGTGAATATTGCATACGTTAAAAAAACATGTTTCATGGTAGTTTTATGTTTGAAAGTGAAATGGTTAGTAGGTAAATCTACAAACAGATCATCGAATTTTTCATGCACATGTGAAAAATGTTGCAAGGCGTAGGTCGCCGGATATGACGGAACAGGCCGTTCAGTGTCAGCCTTTTTTGGAAATCCTTGGCCTTGAAAAGCCTATTTTCAGCTGACCTTGCAAATAGATTACAGCACGGGCAAACTGCATCTTCATCAATTGGCCCAGCAGCTATGGTGCCATAGAGAAATATGTCAATCTTACATAATAAGTAATAAAGCGGTACCTCTATATAATTGGTTAATATAGTAGGTAATTTATGCTAGTATCGCTTAGAATTTTGTAGGTATATCTAACTCGTGAATAACAAAAGACAAACGACATGAACAACAAATAAAACTTTGATAGAAACGTTATTATGATGTCCGCCGTTGATAACTTTATGTTAGAAGCTAAATAGACATAACGATCGATTCGAAAGTCCTTGGGTATTGAGGTAGGTAATGTTAAATCTAATAATGAAACTAATATTTAATAGCCTTGGTGATATATTTTATACATAAATTTAGTTGTATTATAGTAGTTTTGATTAATATCTAGTCATTATTTATTACATTAGTTAGGTACGTATTTTAATGAAACGTACCTACATGTATAAATAAATAAATAAATAATTTAAACTGAGTTTGTGATTTCGTTCATAATTTGTGTCTGTTTGTTTGCCCGTGGGTCTTGGTGTTTTTTTGTGGCATCATTGCTACTGAATGGAAACACTGATTTAATTAAGTTTTTGTTGTGGAATGGTGTGGATCCCTATAAACCCGTAAATAACAATCATGTTAGCAAAATCCGCCATTTTGGAATAATTGGCCAGTACTATTTCGCGAGCTGTCCCGGCTTCGCACGGGTGCGATGTTACCCGCGGTTATTATCGTAAAATCGATCCATTCGTTACAGAGATTAGCCGGAACAAACAGACAGAAAAAAAAATTCATTTTGGTCTATGTACTGTGTATAAATACTTACGCATTTAGTAAATAGTGGTTATTTTATTATTACAAACAGACACTCCAATTTTATTTATTTGTATAGATAGTTATTGGCAATTGAAAAAGGAACTATAAAGTTTCTTGCATTATTTTCAACGTTTCCATAGAGGCCACATGAAACTATTCCAGGAAAGATTCGTTTTGAATTTCTCAATGAAAATTATTTTCGTGAGCGGTGTTCAATGACCTTTGTGATAACAGTTCGGATGCACAATTTCGTCACTATATTTGTAATTCGCCGGTTTGCTGCCAATTCTTTTGTTTGCTTAAGGAAATTTAATTTTTACGGGTGTTATACGTTAAATCTTTTAATTTTTCTAAAAGTGTGGCAAATTGCATCGAGTAAATCGTTTACATCAATGAAGGAAAGGTCATTTGGTGTTTTATAAATAAAATATTGTATTTTTATATGGATTTTAATTTCTTACGTTTCTATTAGTTTGCTATAATATAGTTTAATAATTAAAGTATATATCATATATTTTACTAGTAGTATAAATAAAATGTCTAACTATGTCCAGCAGTGGACGTCTTTTGGCTGAAATGATGATGAAATAAAATAAAAAATAAAATCCATATACACTTACGTATTTAATTAATGTCAACTAGCTGCGCCCCGTGAATTCACCCGCGTGATGGAAAACTGTGATAATGATGACAGAGCACCTATCCATTTTAGGCTTAAACATAGTTAAAAGCTGTTTATCGGAGGATTACTTAAGATACATATTTCCGTTATACATTGTTTGAATAATTTACTTTACCTTATCATATTATCGTAATATTTTGGATAATTCACACTATATCCTTATAAATTAGCCTTAATGTTATTCTGATGTGTAAGCTATACCGTTTTAAAGTTTAAATAAAATTCATTCTGTATTTTTTGTGTGAGAGAGTACAATCATACATTCTTAAAAGCTTTCGTGTTTATAATATTAGTAGGATTGAATGATTTAGACAGCGGATTATTGAAAGATAATAAAACCTTGATTTTTACTGTATTAGTAAATTAATTTATTTGGAAATTGTATCCGTAAAAACATTAGGTCGTTTATCCAAACAAAAAACGGCAGCTACGCATTACTTACAGCATGCAAAAAATATCTAGCACGACATTTCGAAATCCATTTTCACAAAACGTAGTTAAAATATTTTAGTTTTGTATAAAAGAGTATTAAATAAAACGTTGCTGACAGATATCTCAGCACGGCACGCTTAACATTATTTTGTATTTTGTCTTTCTATTTGATGCACAGAGGATTACGAATACCTACTAGATATCCGATCAGCTATAGAAAAACAGCCCGAGAAATAAGATTACAGTTATAAATTTATCCACAGTCCCACTAAACTAATCCTAACCATAACAAAATTGGGATAAAGCAACGTAAATAATATAGAACGGTATTTAACTAAAATTTGCACTTCTGTTGTCCGCATGTTGATTTAGAATATTTAAAGTCACCACCCCATTCTATACGGAGGGTGTCATAAGAGCCGACAAAAGGAAATGTCGTAATTGGTACATTAATACACTGGTACGTGGTCTGAGTAGCAGTAGTAGGTATACTTCTGTATATAAATTGGTTTCCTATCTCGTGTAATGAAGGAGGTATTTAGGTATTCTGAACTACTTTTATTTGGAACCATGGTCTATCGAAAATGGAGCGACAACCGATGTGATTGCTGTCCTACAAGCGGAGTAATCAGTTTCAGTATCTTATTGGGTTACTTATGCTAGTAACTAGTCACCAAATTTAAATGTAAAAAGAAAAGTGCTTATGTGTTAATTGAAATTTTCTACGCAATATAATATCCTTTTTATTCCTGTATCATTGGAATAATTAATATCCTGTATCAAGGAATAAAAGCCCAGCCCCAGCAGACCAAAATGTCGCTTACGGCAACCGTTCTCTCCTAGTGTTGAGCGTCCAACTCGACTGAACCCCGAAATAGCTTCGCCAGTTATGAAAATACTACAGTGAACATTTTTGTGCCAGCGCGTAATGCGATATGGGTACGGGCGGAATGCGGTCGCGTGTTCAATTCCGAGTCAGGTTAAATTTTTTGGAGAAATATTTTCACATACATTTTCGTCACAGATTTTGCTGTTTTAAGCGGTCGATAGCCATAACAACTGCTAATCGGCCAATATATGACCTACTGTTGGGGCGGGAATCCGAATCCCTTCTCCCATTACATGGAGGGTAAATAACGTACTGTGCCACGCTGGTGACAGGTTGGCACTGGGTTTCGTTTCAAGTTTGCATTCTCTTGTAGCCAAACTCAAAAGGAACGTTATTTACGTATATTTTATCACAAAACTCTTATAAACCCAAGTAACACATTCGCATCTATAAACGGACTATTAGACATCTAATAGAATTTAATTTTATTGTCTACCTTAAGAGTAAAATATCCCCCAAGTTATGCACAACCATATCCACTCTCATAAGAATGAGTTAAGAAAACATGAATAGATAGAGATAAGACTTGTAAATTTTCAAATTTTGTGTAGAGGTTTTTCTGGTGTCTCACTAAACGGTTTATAGACCAAAAATTTTACTTGTAGATCGTTTATAGATAAAGTTGAGACCTTTAAAGAAGTCTTTACTCGTCAAGTTTTTAAACCAAAATTAACTCGGGACTAACAACTTTATGTAACATTTGATTTGTAATAGACAACGACATATAATGGCGCAGAACTTATTAGAGTTATTTAAACTTATTAATGTATTGCATCATGGCGTAACAAATTTCTTATTTCGTATACATATCACTTGTGTTTTAGCTAGTTATTAATGGGTAATCAAGCTAATATTTATGCGATTGAAATTCTATCGTCGAATATTAAGTAAAACTCTCATAAAATAAGAGCGCCCGCTGTAAATGTAAGATTTAATAAAAAAAACCACCAAATGTGAATATTATACCAAATGTGAATATTATTTATAAAGAGGTTTTTTTTAAATTGCATTTTAATTGTTAAAATACTTATTTTATTTAAAATATAGTAATTCAAAACATATTAAATGTTTAATTAGACATAATTGAATGATAAAAACATAAATCTAAGCATTATATTATGTAACGAAAATAATTTTAAGCAAAAATAAGCATTAAGAATGGCGTCCAGATAAAAAATACTAGAAAAACGAATTTATTAGAACAAACACTCCAGAGAATTTTCTGTAGTATGGCTCTAGCTCATAACAAGAATAATTTCACTTGTTTTATACTAAACTATATCTATTGAAAGAATAAACAGATATATGAGTGGTTTAAGATTACCTAGTAACTGTCATCTCTGTATTCCTTTTTATCTTCTCACACTATTTCTAGACTGTCATCATTAAACATTTGATGTGTTGTGAACGATGGACCATTTTATGCAGTAACAGAGCAATCTAATTAATCAATTGAAGAGTAGAGAAGTAGTATTTTTCCTCATCATCATCATCATCATTTCAGCCAAAAGACGTCCACTGCTGGACATAGGCCTCCCCGAATGATTTCCACAAAGGCCGGTCCTGGGCCGCCCGCATCCATCGTTTTTCAGCGGCTTTAACCAGGTCGTTGGTCCACCGTGTGGGAGGCCTACCAGTACTGCGCTTTCCGGAACGCGGTCGCCACTCCAGGTCTTTTCTCCCCTATCGGGCGTCAGTCCTGCGCGCTATGTGCCCTGCCCACTGCCACTTAAGTTTGGCAATCCTGTGGGCTATGTCGGTGACCCTGATTTGCCTGCGTATCTCCTCATTTCTGATTCGATCTCGCAGGGAAACTCCGAGCATAGCCCTCTCCATTGCCCTTTGGGTTACGTTGAGCCTTCTGATGGAGATCATAGTGAGCGACCACGACTCTGTGCCAATGTCATAACTGGCAACACACATTGGTTGAAGACTTGTCCATCGTAGTGAGGCCTGTTCGAATCGAATCGTTTCTAGACTCTGCAGCAATGTTCTGGGATCCTTTGGTAGGGTATCGGGTTGAAAATTATTTGTTATTTGAAACAAGCCCTTCATGGCTATGTGAGTTATAGCATAGCACAAGTTGGCGCAGATACCTTTTGAGGCAATTGGATCAACTTTCGTCGTCGTCATTTGTATTGTTTTCATCCGAATCGGACTATTCACTAACATAATTCTGTGATGTTGTAGGCAAGACGCAAATTCAGTTGTATGTTCTATCGTAGATAGAGATGGGCAGTGGGGAAAAACCCCAACGGGAATATACCCAGGTTTTTTCCCATTTGGGAAAAACCAATAGACGGGGTATTTTCATTAATAACGGAATTATCATGATCTTAATAAAATAAACAAATTTTTAATTTTTAGATCTAAAGCGGCGAATAATAGGTACTTTGCGTCAGGGTATATAGGGCACTAGCGGTTGCCTGTAGTCCGAAACGTCAAAATGTGTATCAGGTTTCCGAAATTAAAATAAAACCAGCAATATATTATAACAACAAAAAGACGTTTTCTTGGCTTATCATAAGATTTGTTACTTGTCGCTAAGAGCGGATGAAGATGATCACACAAAGACAGGTTTTATTTGGTAAGCATGGAGTGGATATAGCGTATTTATTGAATTATGAAAATAAACAAACTTAGGTTAGCTCTAACTAGTAGTAATAGTACGTACTATTTAATATATACATGTATCTACACATTATCTAGATGTTACATAAGCTAATTATGAAAAAATCCCGAATATTAATATTGACTGCCTCGTTGGCCTAGTGGTTAGATGTGCCGCCTTTGGATCAACGGGTCCCGGGTTCGATTCCGGGGTCGGGCAAGTGTCTTTGTCTAAACCAGAGGCACTATAATAAGTATGTATTTACAAAAAAAAATGTATACAAGTAGTTTATCATCCATCTCGTTACCATAACACAAGCATTAAGTTGCTTAGCTTGGGACGAGATGGCGTTGTGTGAAATGTCCAAGGATATTTATATTTATTTATTCGGGAATTTTCCCCGGGTTTTTCCTATTTTTTCCCACATTTGTGTTTTTTCCGGGTAAAATCCCATCTCTAATCGTAGAACAATTTCCCGCGTTTTGGAGGAAGTTACTAGCAAGTTTTGTTTCTGAATCTGAATTATTTTGCAACTCTTCTTCATTTTTCTTCCTATTCAAATACTTGCCGATTTTTCCACGACAGCAAACACATTTTTTTTTCACTGTCCCCATTGCATAAAGTCATCCAATTCAAATATTTCATACAAATGCGCTTAATTATGATATTTTTAAGATAAAAACACCTAAAAACGCGTTTTTACTATCATTTTTTTAGGCAAACTGAAAAATTTCTAATTTAGTATTTTATCTAGACTAAGTCTCTTTAAAGACAAAGATAAGAGTACCAATATCTAAAACGGAATTTTGTATAATCTTATCTATAGAATTACTTCAAGTTAGGTATCTTTAGGCTTTATTAACTATTTGTAGAGCATTTAATCACACATGGTTAAACAAATAAATGGTTATTACTATTATTATTACAATCCATCCATCTCTTTTGAAGTCCAACAACCCTTGTGCTAGATTTGTCATTTCCTTTTGTCCGCTCCTACGTCACCCTTAGGATGGAATGTAGTCCGTCACCACATGGTCAGTACCTATAGGTTAAAAGGAACCTAATTTAGTGACAAAATCAAATCAAACAAAACAAAATCTGTGGATAATGTCTTGGCCTTGTTGTCAATGAAATATACAAAATGGTAATGGAAAACTGACGGCAGGAAGATATAAATTAAAATACACATAAACTTATACAACGGATATTTTATTACAGTATTTTATGATTATCTTAGTCAATTATGTTTGTTAAACTTCGTAGGTATTTTAAATAAAGAAAAGAAAACAGGCTTCCTTTATAATCTTTATAATTCTACCTTGCTTAGTTTAAAAGAGGCGACTTTAAAAAGCAGTCAATATACAATATGTACAGCTGTGGCGTTGAAAGCACCTATAATTAAAGTTAAAGGTTTACCTAAAATTATACCTATGATTATATTTAAAAAGTAACTACATAATTCTGTCTTTTAGTCTGTTAGAGTGTGTGAGGTAAAATACTAACTAATACTAACTGCACTGTGCAGCTCTGAATGCTTCGATCTAACTAAAAATAATCTATACTAATATATAAAGCTGCAGAGTTTGTTTGTTTGTTTGTTTGTTTGAACGCGCTAATCTCAGGAACTACTGGTCCGATTTCAAAAATTCTTTCAGTGTTAGATAGTCCATTTATCGAGGAAGGTTATAGACTTTTATTTTATTTTCAAAAGAATTAGGGATCCGTATGAAAATTTCGATTTTGTAACCCAAGGTGTAAAATCGAAAACCTATTTATGCGTGCGCTGCAAAAACGATTGACAATAGAACAAAATGAAGTACTACAAGTTTGTAGGTCTTATTAAAATCTACAAAAAAGTCCGCGAGAGCACATATCTAACTATCATAGTTTAGTCACAATAACCACTTTTATATTCATAAAAAAAATGCATAGAGATAAGCACGGGTTCGAAGTCCACGCGAGCGAAGCCGCGCCCAAAAGCTAGTTAAGGAATAAATTTACAACTCTTGCAATTGTTATGTCTGCGTTGTTAATCGGGCTGCAGCAGTTAATCTTACGATTTGTTTATTACACCGTGTTGGTGTTCAGCCAATTTTTGAACGTAGCTATGTTATGAACTGTAGGCGAATATTCTCTCTGGATTGGTGGGGACGTAATGCCGTTGGTCCCAGCTGTCATTCTAACATATATAGCAGTCGATATAAGTTTGTTGACTAGATCTGGCTGATGTATGGCCCTTTGCGACTGTTGCGCGAGTTTGCTCTCACAAATCTGACCTATCCTGGCCCTGTACCTAAAAATGCCGATCTAAAAACAGCAACTACAGAGTTTCTTGTCGGCTCTTCTCTGTAGAGTTGCATTCTGAGCTGGTGGTAGTTGGCTAATAATCAGTTTACAATATTAAATGGTAAATTTTAAATATGTGTACGACCTACAAGTATTTATTCCGGGTCTGGGTGTTTTCTATCTATAATATGTATGTATTTACAGAAAAAATATTTATATAAGTAGTTTATCATCCATCTCGTTACCATAACACAAGCATTAAGTTGCTTAGCTTGGGACGAGATGGCGTTGTGTGAAATGACCAATGTGATATTTATTTATTTATTAAATGGGCCTCGGAGGTCAGATAGCAATCTGGTGTAAATACTGATTACTAGCCAAATTGGGTTAGGTTGGTAGCTGACCCAGACCACAGATCTATTAATATTAAAGCCCGAGACACAAACACAATGTAGACAGACATTATAAACTACAGGAGAAATAAAATCTCCCTCCCCTCTTTTCCAATTTCATTGAGGTCAGCACCGGTCTAACCTGACTTGGCTATAAATATAAATAAATAATAAATATCCTTGGACATTTCACACAACGCCATCTCGTCCCAAGTTAAGCAACTTAATGCTTGTGTTATGGTAACGAGATGGATGATAAACTACTTATATACTTTTTTTTTTTGTAAATACATACATATTATAGTTAGAAATGATACCCAGACTCCGAGCCAGTGCCTCTGGTTTACACAAAGAGACTTGCCCGACCCCGGAATCGAACCCGGGACCCGTTGATCCAAAGGCGGCACATCTAACCACTAGACCAACGAGGCAGTCCAAAAAACAAGCATATTTTAATTAATTTGGCGTAGATACTTCTTCAGAGATTTTTTGCGTTAGTTTTTATATCTATAAGCAGGCACAGCTGCTGCGACTTCGTGCTCGCGGAATTGTGTCTTTGGATAGCATTTTCACCACCCCCTTTCAACCCCTTGCAAGCCATTTTTAGCAATAAAAAGCCTATGTCGACCTTACGATTTTTCTTAAAAGTTACTGCACAGCTGAGTTGTAAGCAATAGCAGTCTCGCAGTTCAAACAATATTATAATTTAAAATACTTTATTGTATATATTGAAATTTACAAATCTATACTCTATACTAATATATAAAGCTGCAGAGTTTGTTTGTTTGTTTGTTTGAACGCGCTAATCTCAGGAACTACTGGTCCGATTTCAAAAAATCTTTCAGTGTTAGATAGTCCATTTATCGAGGAAGGTTATAGGCTATATTTTATTTTCAAAAGAATTAGGGATCCGTATGAAAATTGCGATTTTGTAAACCAAGGTGTAAAATCGAAAACCTATTTATGCGTGCGCTGCAAAAACTATTGACAATAGAACAAAATGATGTACTACGGGTTTGATGAGATCTTTATAAGACCTATAAAGATCTACAAAAAGCCGCGAGAGCACATATCTAACTATCATAGTTTAGTCACAATAACCGATTTTATGTTCATAAAAAATATGCACGGGTTCCAAGCCCACGCGGGCGAAGCCGCGCGCAAAAGCTAGTAAAATATAATATTTAGATTATGTTTAATTATCTTTAAGTGTATAAGCAATTATGGCTAATAAATTATGTGCATGGTATCAAAAGTTCTAAATATTTTATAAACAGATATGACTAGACGGAATTTTTAGTTTTGTTAAACTATTATTTATTTTTTATATTTTAGTTGAAATATGTATATTTTTTTTAAATATTAAAAATAAATTAACTAACTAAAATTATAGCAAAGTACTTTGCGCCAGATCGCTGTCATCGGGTACGGTGCCAAGAAGGCTGGTAGCATTGCCACGTTGAATGGCAATGCTAATTCGCTGAGCGAAGTAATAACCAGCCTTCTGGTCACCGGTCAACTTTAACCAGTTGAAATATCATAAAGCTATTGCTAAATAATCACTAAAATATAGCAATAGCTTTATGATATTTACATCTCTATTAGCTATTGCATCGAAGAGCGATGTTCCACCTTGATCAACGTTATTATTATTATCCTAGTAAGGATAACGGGTCAAAATGTTTAAAATATTGAATTGTCATCGGTCCTTAGGTAATAAGTATGCCAAATTTCTAGTTAATCCGACGTTTTGAAGTGGGTCAAAATCATGTTCAAAGATTCCGTTAAATACATACGTCTGAAGCTAATAAAAGCGTAGGTATTAAAAACAGATTATTATTACTAAACGAAAAGTGGCGTAATAATGACATAGTTAACGTGTTTACAATGTTCCCGATAACTGCGTAGTCTGTTTGTCAACACTTATAACGTGTTAGTGTGAGTGGAACGGTCGATGTCGTGTGCAAAAATTAGTGTTGTAAAAATAAACGGTCGCCGAGTGCCAAATGCCTATAAAATGTTTGCAATACACACGTACATCGTATATTTAGTACGCTGTTATTAAAAGAAGACTTTTTAGTTTCCGGGATATATATTTTTAACACGTTACATTATCACCTCTGCCAAAAGACGTCCTCTGTTGAACATAGGCATCACTGATTTTCACGAAGGCCAGTCCTGAGGCCCTGCATCCATCGGTTTCCTGCAACCATCAGGTCGTTGGTCCAACGTGTTGGAGGCCTTACCAAGACTGCGCTTATCGGTACGAGGTCTCCCCTCGATGAATTTTCGGCTCCATCGGTCGTCAGTGCTGCGAGCTATTCAAACTTATTAGGAATCCCAGTTACACTTTGAGAAGATGCACGTTCAACTTGTAAGTCCCTTATTTTTGTAGGGAGTTAAATCTACTCATCGCTCAAGAGCTACTCGTACACACAGACAGGCACGTACAATTTATAACATTTCTCGTCTTGTCTTCGTCGCGGGCACAAAAAAACTTCAATTTGTTTTAACGAAACCAACTATCGGCCAGAATGAGATAATTATCTCATTAAAAAGGTTTCATTAAACATTTTTCAATATATCTCGCTCCACCGTGAATAGATTATTGATTGTGTTTAGAAACAACTGAATGAATTCTATTTAGTGACATGCAATGCACGTACCTATTGTCTAATTTCATGAATTTATGCTTAGTAATTTCGTAATGTATGACACGCTTGTGTCATTTTGTGGTGAAAGCTGGCTGAGAATGGTTTTACTGTTATCATTTATTGTTCTTCCTTGACGTTTTCCCAATTTTATTGCAGTCGGCACCAGGCTGATTTGGGTGACTACCAGTATTTGCCAAGACCCTTTTTATAAAGCTCAAGCCCGCCTGATGATGACCCTACTTTTCCTCATAGTTTTTTTTTTGGATTCGCTGCGGATATGCGTCCTCCGCTCCTCGGGGGTGGGTCGGCGATTATGTGGGGCTCCGGAAACGTCTCGTCTTCCCACTAAAACCCCAGCGGTATACCCTCACACGAAACACTTGGGGTGCCACAGGTTCACGATGTTATATGGGTGCGATATTCTGTAAAGCCCATCCCTAGTTGGACAGATTCAATGAACAGTTGGCGTCCGCTATGTATTTTTTGTTGACATTGCGCACATTTTCTGGTGTTCCACCCGCACCAGCTAGGGGAAGACTGGTACGGTGTGTGTGCTTCGCCACTCGGCGACGTGAGGGGACTATACCCAATGATTTTTTGTGTTGAATGTGGGACATTAATATGTGTTGCCTAACTTTACGCTTGAATGAAAGTTTATTCTGAGCTATCCTAATGTCAAGAACGAGCGCGTTCCAGAGCTTGATTGCCGTGACTGTGACATAATCAGAAATGAAATTGGTACGGTGCCAAGGAATCTCAAGGAGTAGACTCAGGAGAGCGAAGATTTAGATGATGGGAACCACCCAAGTCTGGAAAATAACGTTTGAGATACTCTGGAGTACAAGGATCATTATTTACACAATAGAGCATGCAGAAAACTCTGGAGACATTCTCTAACGAATAGAAAGCCATTTAAGATGAGAACGTAAGGAGGAATAGCCCTTACACAGACCAAAAATGAAGCGAATGGAGTTGTTGAGAAGTCGATCCAATTTGTTTAGAAGTTTAAGATTTATGAGCCGATTGGTAAGATCATCTCATAATCAACCAAGCACTAATAAATGTATTTAACTTTTTAAATGCCATGACTCATCAAGTTTATGCTTGAATGAACCTTATTAAAATTATTAGTCATAAGATCTATGAATCCTTATCAATCGTACCTGCCTTGACCGGAGGAACCCTAGCGAAAAGGTCGCGACCTCGGTCGGAGCGTGTGAAATTACCTTATTGCGGTCATATTTGGCAATACCGATACAATTAGGACATTGTCGCGAGCGGCGAGCGGCGACGGCGACTCCATTGCTGGCAGGCGGCTGACAAGACTGGCATCATGATTGTGCGGGCGTGGCTCTTGGCGTGTTTCATAATGGCTGCCGGTAAGTACCTTCCGTTTTATAATTTATGTAATTCCTGAATTGGGATGTGCGATTTTTAGGGAGTAAGCCATGCTTGAGCACATTTAAGTTTACGTATGCATGAAGTTTTTTGAGAAAATTTAGCATATCGAAATATGCATATTATAACTATACAAACATTGTTACAGAGTTACATAAAATTATTAATAAAGATAACGAATCCACAAAATTTTTATTAACATACAAGATCTATTGATATTGAACACTGAATATGCTTTTTACTGTTATCGTGATAAGATTTTGGCGACCGCTGGTCTTTTCTTTGCTGTCAATATTTTCATTTGTCTTCTTTTACGGCTAATGTCATCTTGACTATTCTTGACACATAATTTAAATTGGTTAGTAAGTGAGTAAAACGACGATTTATAAACTCTAGTGTTATTTAAAAGAAGTTTATGCTACTTCAAATTTTGATTTAAAAGCTTAAACTTTAAAAGCGTTTAGTCTAACAATTTTGATTTACTCTTTATGTTTGGCGTCAAATTTAATCTTACGTGACAATACGCGTTATCTCTTTTATTGATACAATCGATGCTTCTTCAACAAAATTCTACCAACCTACTTAATATTGTAGATCTGCAAGAAACATCCGAAGGTGCCCAAGACGGCCAAGGCACAGAAGAAGCGGAACAAGAACTTGATGTTGAGCTGCAAGAAGCATGCCCAGAGTTGAGTGGCCAGATTATTGGTGGACGACCTACTTCTGTGAACAGGCATCCTTACCAAGTGTCAATGGTTATCAATGGGAATTCCTTCTGCGGAGGTTTCATCATAAGTAGAGACTACGTCCTGACTGCAGCTCATTGTGTGCAAAAGTAAGTTCTTCAGAATTCTGTTGGCTCATTAAATGGCAGCTGCTTGCTCTAACCTAGCATGATGTGTACAAAAAAAAACCATCTATCTGCACTTTGTTGCGAGGTCTGCACTTTGTTTTTTCTTTCCTTAACTCTCTCTGTCAGCCGTCATATCTCACAGCTTTCATATACCTGACCTCATTCAGTCATCACCTTTTGGGTCTTACGTTCTTACAGATTCTTTCACCTATTTAGATGCGTAGAATTCTTAATTAATTCTTAGGCTGATATGTATTTATTGTCTATAAATTTTTTAAAAGACATTTTCGTAAAAATTACTTAAAAAGTCTTAAACTAACGTAAATAACTAAAATTATTAAAATGTAATTTGCTCCAGATCGCTGTACCCGGTGGTACGGTGCCAAGAAGGCTAGTAGCATTGCCACGTTGTATGGCAATGCTCATTCCCTGAGCGAAATAATAACCGGCCTTCTGGTCACCGGTTAAAGTTAACAGACGCCTGGACCATTCTTTGTACTCGTAAAACAATTTCAATTCATTATTTTTCCATGGTTAACTAAGCTCAGAAAAAAATTAACAACAAATTATATTTTGTTAATCTCTCATAGTTTTTCAAACAGAAAAATCATGAGTAAATTTAATGTCGCCATAAAAGACTCCCGACTTTTTATCAGCAATCATAAACGTAGTTCCGTTTTTTACTGGGAGCATAAAGTTAGGACGATGTTTGGAAATGCTCGTTTCAGGCCCCGCGGGGTTAAGGCCAGTCGTAACTTTGTTTTATGATTTCAGCCATTGTAAAAAAGCCCGTGAAAGTTTTTTTACACTACGGAGTAGGCCACCAAGTCCTATTGACCACCGAGTGAACTTTATGTTGCCATGCTATATTATTCTGGTGAACGTTGGTAATATATTCCTTATATTACCAACGTTCACCAGAAAGTGTTCAATAAAAAAGGGTCCATAGTACATTTAGTTCTCATGAGACATTTTTTTTATCATTTATAAAGATATACTCTTAAAGAATGTAAAAAAAAAATCTAATCAGTACTTTAAATCTAAAAAAGAAACTACTTATATCGAAGGAGCAATTCTTGGCAACCAGAACATTCGCACTTAATATGTCCTAAATAAACTCTATTTATTGTAGAGCGGTATTATAAGTTTGACATGTCCATATGTCTGTCTGTGGCACCTTAGTTGGTGGACAGACGAACCAACTTGATTTTGGATGAAAGTTACCTTTTACCTACCCAAGAGTCGTCTACCTACTAAAACCCCAGCGATATAACCTCACACGACGCGCTTGGGGCGCGACAAGTTCGCGTAAACGCAGTCTACTGTGACGCCCCGTACGTAAGCGACTATCAGAGAGGGCGTCCCGGTACACTGGGACGCCCTCAGTCATCGAGGCGTTCGTCGGTGGCGGTTCCCCAGAACCACCACCGGCCTCTTAGGCGAGGGCAGAAGGCACCGCCGAATTGCAAGTTTGTCGTCGTTTCATAATTTCTTTTTGTCACAGCGCAGCCCCAGGCAGTATTCGTCTGCGGGTGGGCAGCACACGCCGGGACTCCGGAGGCCGGATCGTCCGCGTCTCCAACGTCACCGTCCACGCTCGGTACGGCCAGCCTCAGTTCGACAATGACATCGCCACTCTGCGCTTGGCACAGCCACTCAATTTCAACCAGAACATCAGACCGATCAGGCTGCCTCAGCCCGGACAAGCTGTTCCACTTGTGAGGTTGACTGTGACTGGATGGGGACTTACTGCGGTGAGTTATAGTAATCTATACAGAGAACCAAAGTCACCGACATAGCTCAGAGAATTAGCAGACTGAAGTGGCAGTGGGCTGGTCATATCTGTAGACGAACCGACAACCACTGGGGTAGACGAGTTCTTGAGTGGAGACCGCGAATCGGCAAGCGTAGTGTGGGACGGCCCTCTGCTAGATGGAGCGACGATCTGCGAAAGGTAGCGGGCAGCAGCTGGATGCGTCAAGCTGAAGACAGGGCGCTATGGCGCTCTTTAGGGGAGGCCTATGTCCAGCAGTGAACTAATGTGGGCTGATGATGATGATGATACAGAGTATAACAAAAACGCTCCGATGCCGGTGGTGTGAAGGCATACATTTTAAAATATTTTGTGAGCCAAGTTTTAATCACAAAATATTTCGTAGATATTAATTCCAAGTGTCACTTTTGTGACTTGGAATGAAACCCAGTGTCAACCTACCTGGCTACCGTGGCACAGTAGGCTAATTACCCTCCATGTAATGGGTGGAGGCCCGACTCAGCAGTGGGTCATTCATGGACCGACTAGAAGTAGTGATGAAACCGTATGTTGCAGCCTGGTGGAAGGCGGATTCCCCGCACCATGATGGAAGCTAACGTGCCAGTGGTCCCACACTGGCTGTGCCGGCTCTCTTACGGAGACGCCCTCACCAATAACATGATTTGCGGAGGGCATTTCCTCATTGGGGGAGTGTCGTCCTGTCAGGTAAGTGATTAAATATGTTGGTGATCTCAGTCTTATGATAAGGCCTTACGTAGATACCTTACTAGCGGCCCGTCCCGGCTTCGCACGGGTGGACAAATACATTTTATTTTTTTCTTGCAATTAAATGTCCTATATTAATCAGTGATAATGTAACATTCAAATGGTGAAAGAATTTTTAAAATCGGTCCAGTACTTTTTGAGCCAATTCGTTACAATGTATGTAACATTATACAAATCTATCCTCTATATTATACGAGGGTGAATCAAAAAATTCTTGGAATCAATATTAAAAAATGCAAAGATTTAAATAATAATATTTTATTTTTCTACTTAATCTCCCTCCAATGCAATGCATTTAGAATAACGCGTTTCTAACTTCCTTATTCCTTGTGAAAAAAAATTATTTTCTTGACTCTCGAAAAAGTCCTCTACGGCAGCTATAACCGCGTCATTATCGTGAAATTTTGTTCCACGAATTTCCTCTTTTAATTTTGGAAATAAGTGAAAATCACTTGGGGCTAAGTCCGGAGAATATGGTGGGTGGTCAAGGAGATTGAAGCCAGCACAGCGGATTGCGTTGAGCGCAACTACCGATCGATGGGCAGGAGCGTTATCTTGAAGGAACAACACGCCCAACGACAGTTTTCCACGACGTTTTTCTTTAATCGCTTCACGCACTTTCGGGATTAAATTTGCATAATAGGGTCCAGTTATCGTCTGGCCTTTTGGCATGTAATCAATAAAAAGGATTCCTTCACTATCCCAGAACACAGAGGCCATAACTTTGCCAGCGGAAGGAGCAACTCGAAATTTCATAATGGATGGAGAGGATGGTCGTTTCCAAGACATGCTTTGTCTTTTAGTTTCAGGATCAAAATGATGGACCCACGTTTCATCCATGGTGACAAGACGACGGCAAAAATTATCCGAATCACGCTGGAACATTTCGAGATTACGCTTGGAAATTTCCAAACGTCGCTTTTTGTTTTCGTCGGTTAACATTCGTGGCACCCATCTTGCAGACACTTTTTTGAACCCCAGTGAATCAATTAAAATGGATTGAACGCTACCAAAAGATATCTTTAGGATCTCAGCTATATGTTTTATAGTCATTCTTCTGTCTTCCAAAACCAGATTCTCAACCTTTTTGACATTTTCTTCTGTAACGGAGGTTGAAGGCCGCCCAGAACGCGGGTCATCTTTACAGCTTGATCTACCTCTTTTAAATTCAGCCACCCAGTACGCAACCGTAGAATAGGGTACAACATCACCCCCTATTGTCTGCTGAATGTCCAAAAAAATTTCCTTCGTAGACATTTTTTTCAAACTGAGATATTTTATCGCCGCACGTAACTCACTTTTATCCATAATTTTGACTTTTTAGCAACTCGTTGCACAAAAAAATTTATTACATGCGAACGAACTGACAAAAACAAGTGACAGTCTGCATAAATATAGTGTGATAGACACTCTTTAATTTGAATATCGAACTTGATCCAAAAAGGTTTCATATATATGCACTTCTAAGAACTTTTTGATTCACCCTCGTAGTATTAGTATAGATTACCCGTAAACAAATCTATGTGGTCGTTTTTGTACCATTAGCCTTAAGTCTTCTATCGTTTATGGTGTATATGTTATGACGTTATGTAAAATAAGTATATGACATTAAAGCGAGTAGCAGCCTGCAATACCGATGCTGTTGACCTTTACCCTTGAACACTTGGTAGTAGTAACAATTTTTCATGTCTGTTTTTTTCCAGGGTGACTCTGGAGGACCAGCTGTTTTCAGGAACATAGCTTTTGGGATAGTGTCTTTTGCGAGAGGATGTGCTCTCCCACTTTCTCCCACTGTCTTCACCAACACTGCATCACTGCGAGACTGGATTACTGACAACACTGGCGTTTGATGTCGTCGAGATTCAATAGCAGCATTTCTGTGATAATGTATTTGAGATTATGGGGCTCGAGCTTTTATTATAATCTTTAGGAAATATCTTCAACGTATTAATAGAAATTTATATTATTTGAATGAAGCTTGAATATAGATAGGCTTGGACTGTACCTTTATTTAATTGAGTTATACCTTTAATTAATTTAGGCGTTATTTATTTATTTTATTTATGTACACACACACTTATAACAATTATAGTAACATTTTAGGAAAATTAGGTGCAAAGGTACGACTTATTTCTATAGAAATCTCTAATCTCCAGTAGCCCCGCGAAAGGAGACGGTGAAAAAAAGTATAATAGGCGTTTAATGTTAATATGAATGATAGGTATGTGGTGAGATTTTTTTTATTTCTGTACCGACCAACAATTCGAGGAGTTGTGATTAAGCCCGAGCTCCGAACGTAGATGATTTTTTATTTTGTATAATTTTCTAATAAACTATTGAAGCTAATGTGTTCTTTTGATTTTGATTAAATCCTATATTTCCAACCACAACTTTTATTTCGGCGGACAAAAGTAAGAAATTGCACTCACTATGTTAACTCTAGGTTGCTTCTGAAGTTCATTATTTAAAATTCCTCTTAATTATACAATGCTACCTAACTTACCGGAATGCGCAGTGCTGGTAGGCCTCCCACACGGTGGACCGACGACCTGGTTAAGATCGCCGGAAAGCAGTGGATGCGGGCGGCCCAGGACCGGCCTTTGTGGAGATCCTTGGGGGAGGCCTATGTCCAGCAGTGGACGTTTTTTGGCGGTATCTTGAAAATATTCAATAATTTTGATCCCTATATCACAATTCTCTGAGGTCTTAACTCCCTGCTGGAGCACTACTCATGAAAAAAAAACCACTTTTACGGCAAATAGTATCAATTCTGGTACGAGTATCAATTCACTATGCCAGGAAATAAAGTTTTCGTTTATTGCAGGTATACGAAATGTTTCTAATGGGTTACCAATTTCGGGTTCTCTCTCCTATATTCACGGTGCACTGGGGCATCCAGAGCCGCAGGAGTCGGCCACTTTGGCGCGAGAAACAGAACGCGAAGAATCGGAAACGATTTGAGACGTTCAAACGGGAACTCTTTGCAAGGTAATTTTTAACTATCTTTTAAATTCAATTTGTGTTCATAATACAGTAATGTTACTTTGTAAATATTAATTACAAAGTACAACAAGTAGTTTTCCTGTCATGCTAAGTATTGTGCATATTTTTTCTTCCAGTTCCATTGTTAATATTTTCATCATTTCATTTTATTCAGTAGTTGACAGCCCATTTTGATGTATTAGGCAGTCATTTTTTTATTTTATTATAATCAAAATCCCTGCTCTATCTATGACCTGTATCACGGGGTCTGTTTACAAATTGATAACCAGACTTAGTCTAACCGGGAGTTGGTTGATCCTTCTTTCATTTCAGTGACGTTTTAGAGAATCATTAAGGAATAATACAAAAAATTTGAATCAATAAATATCAATCGCCGTTGTGTTAAAGTATTAAGGGAATTGTTAGTCTAAGTTCCTCTTCTGTCATTGTCATATTTTTAGGGAAATCTTTTCGAGATTATTAAGAAGATTTAACTAATTTCTAAAATCTAAGTTTTATGAAATGCCTCATCTAAAAGATAGATAGAGTTATTGAAAAATAAAGGCTGTGGGAATAATATGTTCAAGCAGTCTGTTAATGTCCTGTTCTTAACTATGTCAATGTCATCTTTCTGGTTCTCACTGGAGAGACCTCAATGAACCTGGACGATTGTTCGTACAAGTTTCATATTTAGAATTAGGCGTTCAGCTCTAGTAGTTCATCGTAATACACACATAAACACATTTGTTTTCTTACATACATCTCCTCTTCTTATCTTGAGGTTCACCTTGCAAAATACCACAATCAAATAGCACTACTCTTAGATGTTTTTGTCCTTAGTGTTCTACTAGGGGCAAAAAGGTGCTCGCTTTTTAATTTTGGTTTTTCCTACAACCGCAGTCTATGCAACGTATTTAAATCAAATTTGTTATTTTAGAGTTGAGTACAAATATTAACTATACTTATTGTTATGTATGTTCTTTCATTTCGGTTGCGTCAAATTTGGAATGTGTATCATTCACTAGCTGTACCCGGAGCGGGTTGCTACGCCACCAACTACAACAAAAAAATAATTTGAAGGAAAGACATTACACAATTTTTTTTCATCACATGATCAAATGCATAGTTTACGATTCTATATACAGACGAACATTAATTTTAATTTATTCTGATTAAATATATTTTATGACATTAAATATGCTACAGAATCTACAGAAATGATAAATATATTTTAGGATTTTCTGTATTATCTATTTCCACCCAATTCAAAATGTTGATTCTGAATCAGAGAGAATAATCGTTGGTTATCATTCATGTATGGGATAATTTACGTTTAACCTGCTGCTAAAATCTTATTTCTATAGATACAGGAAAGATCCTCTGCATCTGCTGCGAAGAAGTCCACCGAACAAAAAGGGCGCAGCGCTCTAGGCCTCGCGAGGCCGCACGCTTGGTGCTGGCCTCGTCTCCCTGACTATTATGCTCTGGGCCATCTGACATATGGCATCAAAGAGAAACTCTTTTGTAAATAAGTGTAGATTGTGTGATGAGTGTTGTGTTTGGATTTGGGAAGAAGATTGAGGGAAATGTGAAAATCTGCAGAACTTATGATTGATACACAGATTCGTTGAAATGTGCTTGGATGAAGTTTAAGTACTATGTTAATGTTAATTGCCACTTTCTTTGAACATACCATTATATTTTAAGTAAATTTAACATCCAAACGTCGATTGTTCTAATGTATTTATTTGTTAAAATAAAATCATGTTACTTGATAGAGTTTACTTGATAGAGATTTCGATATTTGGAAACAATTATAAATGAACTATTCATTTATTGCTTTAACTAATCTAAGAGTGAATGCTTTTATAAACGTTTTAGTTATGTTAATTATTTGTATCCGTGTTACTCAGTGTTAGTTTATCGCTTCTACCGTATACATTCAATTGATGTTAGTACATATCTGATATTAATATTATGGTTTGTCTAAATAGGGTACTGCGATATTATGTATTTACAATATTTCCGCTTGAACAAAAAACTGCCTCCTAGGCCTCCTGTCATTACGAAGAGGACAATTAGCCTACTGTACCATGCTGGCCAGACGGGTTGGCACAGGGTTTCGTTTCAAGTTTTTCTTATCTTGTGACCTTGGTAATCGGCCTAGTTATTTCCTTTTGCCAGCTCTTACGATACCCTCAGGATGGTATGGGTTTGTTACCCTCAGGACGTTGTGGGTATTATATTGTGTATTTTTAATTACGGACTTAAGCAGTGATTGCTTGCAATGTTGCCAACAATTCTATAATAGCGATTTTTAGGACTTTAACATGGGTATATGAAACGTTCAGACATTTCAACACCTTTTTGTCGCAATCTGTACGGTGTGTCATATTAGAAATACCTTTCAGGGCCACATACAGATTCAATTAATATTATTTGTTAGATGGTAGATATATTTATCGGTAATAAGACTAATGTTAATAATTATGTATTGAGGTGTAGTTGTTAATAGTAAATGTGTCATCATCATCATCATTATCTCGCTCGACAAATGATTAAGTGCTGAGTTAGTTCTCTACTGACCTGTGACCATCCCCAACACCACAGGAGAGAAGTTCTCCGTTCAGAAGCTTTACTGCTCTTGAGACTAGATTTTTGGTATATTCAGGTCCTTTAGTCGCCTAAATGAATGGGCCAACGCCCATATATCAAAACAATTATGTTTTAGCAGAAGTTTTTAGATTTTATTAAATGTTCCTATATGTCTGTATTTAAATGGTAGTCGTGAAATTATTACCACAAGATAAGCACCCAGTAAAAAAATATATGTTTTATTTAACATAAGTTTCACAAGTGTAATTTATTTTGTACTCTTGTTTTTTTACGATGGTTGGTTAGTATAATTGTGCTGTGATTTTAAGTAAGTCCTTTAACGATACAATGTTTTTTATCACCACCATCGTTATAATTTTCATATCTGTTATATATTTGTTACTTAGAGCACAATATACCTACATATTTATGGAATTTAATAATCACTATGAATTATTGCGTGTTTATTAGCTACCGACAGCAAAAAGGAGGAGTGTCTGAATTCGGTTGCATGTTAATTACCTTAAAACTCCGTCATAAAAGTTTTTTTCCATATCGGTTTATAAACCAAGAAATATCTTTTATTCTATTAGTTCCAGATAGGCCTAAAATTACGTATTTGGAAATATTTTGTTATGATTTACAAAGCATACATTTGTTTGCACTAATCATTGAAAAATAAAATTGTTAACTCCTCCGGACTGTATATATGTCATACAATTTTATGTATGCATGAAGAATATGCAAAAAAATTGGAAAGGATTATTTGAAAACATGTACCTAGCACAATAGCACCTTAGCAGATTCATTGTATTAAAACTAATCTTACAAGTTGTTGATAATTTAAAATGTTTAGATTATACCATTGTTTAAATTTATTTAATTGACTTTTTAGGATCACAAATCTCTGAATCTTTAATTTATATAAAGAAGAGAAAAAGTATACAGGTGTTTTATTTAATTCCTAGATGCCTTGTGGGTCTGGGGACAAACGCTACATTTGGAGCATTGGAGGTTATCTTATTTATAAAAATGAATTGCTGTTCGTGAGTCTCACTAAAACTCGAGAACGGCTGGACCGATTTGGTTGGAAGTCCAGGGAAGGTTTAAATGGTGGGGAAACATGATTCTGAAGCGGTACGAAGGTTTCCTGGTCAGCTAGTACCTATACAATAAAATAATCCTGACAGAAGCACAGAATATGTCATGGGTTAGTGTGGTTGTCAGACTTCTTGGAGATATGGCCGTGAACCCAGTCCCAAATGAGTGGGTAGGCCAGCCTCGTGTACACTCCGGGGAAGTTGCCTCGAGCGCAACCCAAGCCCCAAGAGACGACGCCAATCAAGACGCCCTCGTACACTATGGGACCGCCACTGTCACCCTGAGACAAACGGAAAAGGAAGATCTATAAAGTAATACATTTGATCTTTAATACCTCAGCCCATAAATTATCCTGCTAAGTCGGACTTCCTCCAATTTCTAGTAAAGTGCCGACCGGGATCTATGGTTCTATAATCCAATTAGGTGACAGTAGTTGCTGTTTACTATCTCGTACGCTGAGCGCCACTTTAGTGGTATATACAAAGTGCTCCAGAAAAAGTCACGCTCATATTTTTTTTTTGAGACTAAATCTATTAATTTATAGGTCATTTAAATAGTTTTGGTTACCTGGCAAGCATCAGGCGAGGACTGACTGAATGATCCTGCGCAGAACATGGAGACGGGGTCAATGGCCTTTCGGTCTAAGCCGGAGCGGCGGCAAAGTTTCATTGGTATGGTCTTAATGGTCGAAGACTGCAGGTATGTGGAACTGGGACCGCCTTCCTGCGAACCAATCAGACATAGAAAGTCTGTACAAATAACAGTGCCCTTTGCTTCACAGGTTTAGACAAATAACATAGTATTATCTCAGTCCCGTTGCCTCGAACGCCAACGGCGAGACAGAATGAGTTTAGATGAGAGAAATACACTTCAATAAAATTTAACACGGCAGGTGATGATTCGGCTGCACCGACTTTGATGGGTCCTTCGCTGGCAGATAGCTAATATATTAAGGGTTGCTCCATAAAAGCTAGTTCTATTTTATCATCACCACCATCATCAGGTCGCAGATTACAGTATTTAAGTTACCTAGTTACTAGTTATTATATTCTAAAAATCTGTCACTCCATGAATGTTTGATTTTAAAGGGTGTTATAAAAATCCTATAGCCATCAAAAATAAGGGTATAGATGGCAGTTCTGCGTTTAAAATGATTTTCTATATTATATGTGAGATATCAACGGGTTTCTAAACTAGATTTTTACTATTTTACTTTAGTAATTTGAGTTCCACGATATTCTTTGGCTTTCCTGTCGTTATCATTGAACATTATAAGAAGTTTTAAGGCTATAAATTAGTCTTTGCGGTGACGAATTTAGAATAAACCCTGTCACCAACCCGTTCTATCCTGTGGGTGTCGTAAGAGCCGACAATAGGAAACGCGAAGGCCGAAAACCAAGCTGTAAGAGAAGGAAAACTTGATACGAAACCCTGTGCCAACTCTTCTGGCCAGCGTGGCACATTAGGGTACCCTGTATTTCATTGGAGAAGGCCGGAATCAGCAGTGGGTCATGTATAGGCTGAGTTGTAGTAATAGTAGTATGACTCAAAGACTTTTCTTACACCATGTTTAGGACTAATGTATATTCGGGTTTAATACCTTCAGCTTCCCCCAGCCACTGACGATAGCAAGCTCATTCGCCGGCAAGCGAGCCTCTCGGGCTACCAGCTTGATGGGCAGCACCCTGGCGGTGAAGCGTAGCGGAGAGTATAGGCGTACCAGGCCGACATCGTTAGTCTTCGTTTTACTAACGTATCGAGGGTGCACAAAGCATTCCTTCACGTCGTACATCTCACCACCGTGCGTTTTCCATGAGGATCCTAGACGGACGCTCAGCTCGCTGGCTCGGGCCCTGATAGAGTTTAATCAGCTTTTCCAAATTCACTATCACTATATTGTTAACTAGTGACCCACCCCGACTTCGCACGGGTGCAATGATGAACCTCTAAATTTATCAGTGTTTCTCTAATTATTATACACATAATTTTCCTCTTGAATCACTCTATTTTAAAAACAGCTTCAAAATCCGTTGCGTAGTTTTAAAGATTTAAGCATACATAGGGACGGACAGACGACAGCGACTTTGTTTTATAATATGTAGTGATGATGTACTGATAGTGATAAGTTTGAATACAACCGTGTTATGTAAGTATAATTAATTAATTAAACTTTGTTTTTCCTAAAATTTGCACACAGTATCTATATCAGCAGTCGCTATTACTAATCTTTTCGTTATGGCTATAGGGCTTCTGTTACACCATGTATAGTTGTAAATATATCGCCTTAAACAAAAGTTTTTTATTATTGCACATTTACTACAGCAAAATTTGTGGTCTTATACGTTTATTTGGTTAACCAAACGTTTATTTGGTGATTTTCTGAAAAGACAGAAACTGAAAAAAAAAACTGAAACTAATGAAATGAATCTCATTTTTAATTATTTAACTTTAAATAATGTCTGCTATTGTGTATTCATGGTCAATTCAAGCGATTAAGAACTCTTTAATCTCTAATTAGCTACAAGTAATTGATTTTGAAACAACCAAGCAGCAAGAAAATTATAAATTTATTTATGTTTGACATTATTAAACGCAGGTTGGGAAATTATATTCATTGCCATATTGCATCATCATCATTTTAGCCAAGTCTGCGGTGACATCGCCCACTTCTGATTCGGGCCTCCTCCAATCACATGGAGGGCAATTAGCCTACTGTGTTTCGCTTGCCAGAAGGGTTGACACAGGGTTTCTTACCAAGTTGTCCTTCTCTTACGGTTAGGTTATCGGTCTTGTCATTTCCTTTTGTCGGCTCAATCTTACTACACCCTCACGATGGAATGCGGTGGTGACACGATGTATTTTAAAACCGTAACCACATGGACTATACTACTGGGAAATAGGCCTTCCACGAGGATTTCATGAATACTCGGTCCTGATCACTGGCATTGGGTCTCAAAGAAAAGAAGCGGGGCAATAATGCTAGCACGCGGGCAATAAAACAATAAAGAATTTGATTAGGTTTTGCCTCACAGACGAGGAGCGGTGCCTGTTTCCGTAAGGAATCTATAGCTGTAAAAACCCAAACAAAAAGTTAATTAGTTTCAGCATATTTGCAGTATCGAGCAACGGGCATCCTATCACTTGAGCTTAATATAATTGTAGATTTAAAATCGCAAGAGTTAAAGTAATTAAAAACGTAGATATTTAATAGCTGTTTTAATAAATTGTTGTTATTTCCTACGAGGAATGTTGCACGTGGCTAAACTAGCTATTAAAGAAAATAGAAATAAAATCTATCCGAGGTAAATAGTAAATGAATATTGACGAGAGCTTACATTTAGAAAAGATAGAGTTTTACCGTGCACAATGCGTTTGACTGTTTGGTCGGTCGGTCTGTCATGTCATTCCATTGTTCCTAGACCTCACAGTAATGGATCATTTATGACTATTAGCCGAGTTGTGAGTTTTAATGAAGACGTAGTTATATGTCAAATTGTTCATTGCCGACAAAAACCTCCCCTTTTTTAAAACGGCGTGACGTGCAAGATATTATTTTATTAAAAAAGAAATCTCCAGCAGTGGATTGGACAAGGCTTAGAGACAAGAATGTAGACAACATACCTATACATACAACGCAGTAACAGAAAAGGAATTGTTCTAAGACATTCGTAGCTTAGAATAGAACAAGCGTAGACATCTCCATTCTAATCCGACCGATATTGGAGGACACCCGTCCGACATCACTTCACAACGTATCGCTATCCAATTGGCACAAGATAAATTCTTTGCGACAATACTCCTGCGAACCCTGTTTGCCTGGTAGTGTAAGAGGCGGTGGTAGATTTTGTTTATATCTATTTATTTATACAACTCTAATGTGTCTCTGTGATAAATGATGAATATAATTTCACCGTTACAGCACATAAATGACCCACTACTGGGTCGTGCCTCCTTCAAACTCATGGAGGGAAATGAGCCTACTGTGCCACGCTGGCAAGACGGGTTGGTATCAAGTTTTTCTTCTCTTGGGGCTAGGTGATCTGCCTCTTGCGTTCTTGTTGTCGCCTCTAACGACACCCTAAAGATGGTATGGGTTGGTGACAATGTAAGTTTGGATATTTTTTCTGTTCAACGTGAACATTTTTGAATTACAACACAGAAAGAGTTTATTAGTTTGGATTAGACCATATGAGGTATTGAAATTATAATAAATAGAATATGTAATTAGACTATAAATAATAATTTTGTTATAATTCTTTAAAATAAAAATAAAATACAAATATAGGTAGCGATGCAATCTAAAATTATATAAAAATAAAAATTATCTCATATAGGATCAAGCAATTCTAGAAGCTTAAGGCATAAGCTAATTACCCTCCATGTAATTGGAGGAGGCCCAACTCAGCAGTGGGTGATCTATGGGCTGAGTAGGAGTAGTAGTAAATATGTAAGAGAGTCATAAAATATTTGACAAGTAGCTCTTACTTTGAGACAGTGACATTAAAACTACTGCTGTCTACTCTTGGCTTCATTCGGCGTAGCAAACTGTCGTCGTGTTTTGTGTTCGCGTTCTAGACGTAAAGGCGACGGTTGCTTTGCATCAGGGAGCTCGGGCCGGCGGGTATAAATTGAAATCGACCAAAGAAACGCAATTCCCTAGGGACGACCCATAAAAAACTACGCCGTAACTTCACGGGAATTTATAGGAAAATACTGTAGCACTTTTTTGGTAGTTCGTAGATTTCCGAATTCCTGTGCATTTCTTGCTAAATAGCTGTGTGCCTACGTGGAATAATTTAAAATGTATTGCGTTATACCACAGATATAATGATATCTTTTATACATACGCGGTGGGGTTTGTATAAAGTCAGTATCCCAACATTGATAATTCAACAAAACAATCAACGATTTAAGGTCCGGTGATGGTTCCTATAGACAGATTTACCATCGTGTCATTTCGGCACATATGCTATCGAATAATTTGTACTTAAATTAATTATTGAACATTTTTTATAGTGCCTAGCTCTTATATTATACCCATCGAATAATTTTAAATAACATTGCTCAGTGATTTTTTGCTCAAATAAAAAGTAACGTTGAAAAATTATGGTATTTGGTGTTGTACCTATATTTTGAGTGTGTACATAAATGGTTAAATAAATATTTGGCTTTTACCTTATATGCCAATGGTAACCGACGGAGACCATGCAAGAAAAAAGTACCAGGTCTCTGGTTTGATTCCGGGTTTGGGAAATTGCAAACTAGACAAACTTGCTGTGGATCTGTTTGTAAATAGGTCGAAGTATTATATGCCTAGTACTACCAGCGGGTTGTCTTTACATAAAATAAGATGAAGATGTTGAAATTCCTTGGCCTTTGAGCTCACCTTACCTTAGCAAACAGTGAGCCGCTGTCAGCATCCATACATCTGTGACCACAGACCCTCCACAGATGGGGTAAGTCTTCTCCCGCAGCGACACCTGCCATGGCACGGCAGAAATGGAAGTGTTCCGCCCTGACACGATGCGACGAGTGGAGCTTGCTGCAAGGATATATAATCCGTGTGGGTCTTTTACGGAGAAGAAGAAGCATTTCTGCTAAACAAATAGCCCTCCATTCAATAAGAAGGAAATGAACCTACACTGCCACGGTGGCCAGGCGGGTTGGTACATGAATCAAGTTTTTTTTAGTGGCTGGGTTTTTTGCCATAATATTTCATGTAGTTGGAATGAATTTAAATCCGTCACCCACTGACTCAATCCATAAAAAATCCCTGCTGTGTCGGGGCTCCTCCCTCTATACAGGGTAATTAATATTACACAGGGTTTCGTATCAAGTTTTCTTTGTCTAGCGGCTAGGTTATCGCTATTGTACTTAATTGCCTTTTGTCGGCTCTTACGACACTCTGTTTAGAATGGGGTGGTGACACTGTTTATTCTAAATCGAACAACAAAAAATTACACTAGGTATACTGTGTCGCACACAAATGGCACCCATAGTAGAGCCAGGCTATCTCAGGCTAACATTTACCAGATCTTGGAATCGAACCAGGGACCGTTGAGTCACTAGCGGCATGTCCAAGCCCTGGACCAACAGACCAACTTAGACGGTTTATTTTATGGCGAAGTCTTGCCAACTCTTCTCTGTACATCACCATTCCAAAAGACCTCAGTGTCTTCGATAGCATTTATAAAAACTCGATTTGAATATGTGTGGATTTTGTTTAATCTGTTTTACTCACCCATTAGTTTTGATAAAAGGCAGTCGTACATAGCCTTGTACTGCTCTATGATGTGTGTTTGATTCAAAAACTCTAAAATATTATTTTTATGCATCTCTGCCTCTCCTGCCAACCCCGTATAGTCCAAATCCTTACTAGCAACAATAGGATCTTTCTCATCAGCACTAACTTTAAGGACTATCATAAAACATATTAATTTAAAAAACATGTTGACACTAAGAGACGCTTAGTTTATATAATGTCAATGATTAAATTTAGTATCACAATTTTCTTTTCTAGATCCATGCTGTATCCACAATTGATATCCGTCCAATAAGATTATTGTAATTAAAACTGAAACATTAAAACAAATGACTGTGAAATTTAATGGCTGGTGTTTTTACACGACCGAATCAAGTTGATATCAAGCTCACTATAAGACTCATGACAGTGGCACAAGCGTCATGCTGGTGAGCAGGTACTGCTCCTGGTCGGTTGGCTCAGGTTTCAAAAGGTTATCATTATTGACTAGATGTTGCTGATGTTTGGCCCTTTGCGACAATTGTGCGAAAATGCTCGCAAAAAATGGCGATCTAAAAAAAGCAACTACAGAGTTTCTTGCCGGCTCTTCTCTGTAGGACTGCCTTCCAAACTGGTGGTATGCAAAATTTACATGTTACATTTTATTTTATTGTTTGTCTTGTCAAAAGACCTACAATGAGCCAACTTGATTAAATGAGTTTTGATTTTTACATAGTACTTAGTCAATTGTTAATTAAGCAATGCTTAAACATATAGGTGAACGAGTCATACTGCTTTGAAAAGTACCTTTTAAGCAAAATTATTGAGTTTGTAACAAAAATACAGCTAGGGGGATTCTGAAGCTCTCGGAATGAAATGGATCGGTGGTTGGTGCTATTCAAACTCCGTCACCATGACATCGGACGGATATTAAACAACTTCAAACGGACGGGTTCTTTGTTCGACTGTGTGTGTTTTATGTTTGATACGCTTGTCCTTTCAAATGGTATCGCGCAAATTTAAGCGAAAACGGTTCGGTGGTTTAGATTTAAAATAAAAGATGAGACTTTGTTTTGTTGCTGTGTCCAAGAGATACACAAAGTTGCGATAAAACACTTTAATAACACCGACCAATGTAAAAAAAGTGATTAATACAAATTGCAGTTATGTAAAGGGTTTCGCTTAACTCTCTGATTATACCGAGTATAACCGCGGGGTAGTTTACAAATCTGTAACTGACACAAATGTCACCTAAACCCAGAGCAAGTGTCTCTGGTTTACACAAAGAAACTTGTCCAACCCCGAAATCGAACCGGGGATCCGTGATCGAAAGTCGGAGCATCCAATCCCTGGGCCAACAGTTCCAGCATATACCTACGCTGCCATATCTTACGCTGCCATAACTTATGAGCGTATATTTTTTGATATAAGCGTTTTACTAGAGAGAGTAAATCTGCATTCAAAACCGAGGGTAGCCCCAAACTGACGATTTAAAAAGCTTGTTATTTTTAACTTTCGCGATTTGAACAAAAAAAACTGTGCGCGATAAGTCCCGTTGGATGTTTTTTAATTAGATTAAAAAAGCATTAGTAAACAATAAAGTGAATTTCCAAATTGGAGTTATGCAATGAATGGGGCGAACGCCTGACGACAATTGCTGACGAAGTTTGGGACGGAACTTGTTGCTATTAGATTTGTCTATTCGGTTGGCGAGCTTCTCCCTTCTCTGATTTGAAGCGTAAAATGATTTGGTATTATATACAAGGTACTTATAACGAAAACTCAAAAGCCATCGAAAGTCTAAAGCTTACCAAAAGGATGAGTTTTAAAAACTGTTTTAATGTAATTGATTTTGTTAATTTTCACACGAATATGGATGCTACATACTTTACACAACCCAAAAATCTGAAATAATTACATCAAGAAATATACCTACAAATGCGAGAATTACCAAAAAGCCATACTCCGCGATAGCGAAATTTCGGTTAAGATTTCCCCGACTACCACTATCGGGGGATAGGCGCTGCGACCCCTAGCCAGACATACCACCTCGTCTGGATGATCATCCCTTTGCCCCTAAAGTACTGATTGGAAAGAGAATGGATGTAAGAAGAAATGGAGTCAGTTCGGGGTTCACGTGATGCCCGTTTATTAGCCCAAGTGACTAATCTTCACGTGTTCATGATGTGGCCAATGTTGTATATTAAAAAAATTCAGTCAACCCAGTGTCAACACACACAACACAACACTATTTCATCCTGAGGTTATCTAAAGTGCTAACTAAAGGATTTAAAAAGCATAAAACTTATCACCAAGAGAAGGAAACCATCCCAGTAGGCTAATTCCCTTCATGAAATTGGAGGAATTCCGGCTCCGCAGTGTCTTCCGTGTTATGACGGATTTAGAATACATGGGTCACCACCCCATTTTATCCTGAGGGTGTCGTAAGACCCGACAAAAGGAAAATGACAAGGCGAAAAACCTGGCCGTAAGAGAAGAAAAACTTGAAATAAAACCCTGTGCCAACCCGTCTGGCCAGCGTCGCACAGTAGGCCAAATACCCTCCACGAAATGGGAGGAGGCCCGAAGCAGCAGTGGGTGTATAATGTGCTGAGTAGGTAGTAGTAGTGTGTCCTCCATGGGCTGAAATCCACAGAACAGTACCTTATCATTTCATTCACATTTTTACATACATTTTAACGTTGTGGATACCGAAACGTGGACATTTCAATAAAGGCAGGCTTCAATTATCCAGGGCATAAAGCGAAGTTGGTGGAAATTTGGGAAAGGGATTTGAAAGTTACAAAATGCTTCAAACAGGGCCTCGAGCCAGGGAAACTTGGTGCCCTTGTCGCGCAAAACTTTGCATGGCACAGACCTTTTAAAGCTGTTAAGTAGTCTGCGACAAGTGGGACAGTACAGGGAACCTTGTCGGCTCAGAACGGTGTTCAGTATTTCTTTTTGCATTTTTCATAGATGGGTTACATGTCTTATTCAATTATTCTCTATTACATAATAGCAAATGATAACTGCCCGTGTGGCGACGGATTTAGAATACAAAATTTCACCAGCCCCTACCATTTCGAGAGGGTCGTAAGAGGCGACTAAAGGAAACCAAGCCACAAAAGAAGGAAAACTTGTAACAAACCCTGTGTCAACCCGTCTTGCCAGCGTGGCGTAGTAGGCTAATTTCCCTCCAAGAACTTGGAGGAGGCCCGACTCAGTAGTGGGTCATTTATGGACTGAAATGCTAACTGTTACATAAAGCCTTAAGACATTAAAGAGCGTCAAGTATGTATCTCTACTAATTAAATAAGATATATTAACTGAGTTCGGTTCCTACTTTGTATAATCTGAAGTTTGCTCGCCTGGGGTTTCGGCCCATGGGAAATACACATTATATTCATGTATAAATGATGAAATATTTGATCATATTAAAACTTGCTCTGTTACGTGCAGAGCAAGTTTTAATATGATAAAATATTTCCCATATTTGTTTACCCAAATTTCTGTGTAAATTTACATCCAGACCTATATACGGATATTGCTAGGAATATTTTACGCGGAATAGTTTACCTACTTTGCGATGGTTACAACCTATGCGACCACAGACTGAACCGGTGAGCTGTAGCATCTTACTCCTTAAGGTGATTTAGTTAAAACATTGGTACCAATATTGGTATCCTAACACTTACTTATGGACTTAATACGAATATTGGAGCCAATGTATACAAAGAAATACTGCAGTGTATAGCCTCAGCGAATCAACCATTCGCTCACCCGCGCTCATTAGATACGTCTACGGAAAGGAACTTTTAACTTGGTTACCAAACTCCTGCTTCGCTCTATGAAGTTCACTATATCGCAGTGTTTTAACAAAAACTCTATAACCATCCGAAGTAAAGACTTATGAACGAGAAATCAACGTCTTTCTAAACTAGATTTTATTGCAAAAGGGTTCAATAGAAATCAACCAAATAGGTTTTATTTATAGTCGTGCAAGCTTTTTATTTATTCTATTTGAAGGAATCTCTACAGATTCTTAAAGATGTCACATATACCTTACATTAATCTAAGTCAATTACAAAGTTCCACGACAATGAAAGCTTTTAGACTAACGCGATTTTCACACATTTTAAATAATTATGACACGGGTCTTAATCGCGGAAATATTTTGAAGGTAAATACCTTATACTGCCTGACGTTTCGGCGTGGGTTACACCAGCCGTGGTCACAGGCTGACTGATGGATGTAGCTCAGCGCCGTCTTCGTGAAGCTCGGGTCTCCATGCCTACCCTCGCTTGCTCTTCACAATTTGTTAGCTTTTGTAAATTGTCGGTATTCCGACACACCACACTAACGACGTCTACACACGAGCGGATTGGTTTTTTATTACGGAGATGACATTCACTAAAAACTGGATTCCACGATGATGATAAACGGTAACCATCCTCTCTATTAAAGCTGGTATGTTTTTTAATTTCAATCGCTTCCCGCGCAATTCTTGAATAATAGTGACGGTCTGTGGAGAGGATGGTTGGCTTATGTAGCTCAATCCAATGGTTTGGTCCTGATTCCAGTAGATGCTCCGCAATCGCCGACTTATTGACCTGTCTGTTTTTGACAGCTGCAATATGCTCCTTAATTCTCTCTGCGACAGTTCGCTTTGTTTGCCCGATATAGGAGCTACCGCAGCTGCAGTCGACTTTGTAGACGCCTGGGGTCTGAAAGGGTATAACGTCCTTTGGTGTCCGTAGGTGACGAGAAACAAGAGATTGTGGAACGTAAATTGTTTTAATGGATAATTTTCTCAGGGCGTTTCCCACCTTATCTGTCACGCCTTTTACGTAGGGCAGGTATGCGGGTGCTCTGCTTACCTCTGGATATTTTACCCTCTTCCTGCACGTATATGGGAAATTCTCCTGGTAGCCGTTCCATTTTAGTACCTTCTGAATATGTGCCAGTTCGGTCTCTAAGTATTCAGGATCGCATAGATCATAAGCCCTGGACTGTAGGGAAGCGGCTACGGAGCGGAGATGTTGTGGATGGTGATGCGAATCACCGTGCAGGTACCTGTCTGTGTGGGTCGGTTTTCTATAAGCTGTGTGCGCGAGCGTACCATTGGTTCTCACTGTCACTTTTAGGTCCAGAAACGCCAGCGATCGTTCTGTCTCTATTTCGAAGGTAAATTGAACTTTGGGGTGTACACCGTTCAAGTAGGTGATGAATCGTTCTACTTCTTCCTTGTCGCCCTTCATGATGCAGAATATGTCATCAACATATCGCTTCCATAGCTTCACGGTGGCTACTTCTTTCTGGATTACCTCTTCGAAATGTTCCATCCAGATGTTGGCCAAAACCGGTGCTACTGGACTACCCATGGCCACGCCGTCGATCTGGAGGTAATATTGCCCTTGGTACAGGAAGAAGTTACCCTCTAAGCAGTGTTTCAATAAGACGATATACTGACTAGACAGATTATTCGCTAGTAACTTTTGCTCGATGATTGTGAGGCATTCGTAAATAGGGACGTTAGTGAACAGTGATTCAACGTCAAAACTCACCATCAACTCATCTGGTTCTACTGTGAGCCCTTTAATAATATCAACAAAGTGGCGAGAATCTTTTACGAACGATTGCGTTTTCCCAATCAATGGTTGCAGTACCGTGGCAATGTGCTTCGCTAGATCGTAGGTGGGGGAATTGATCTGACTAACGATTGGTCGCAGGGGCGCGTTCCGCTTATGCACTTTTGGCAAACCATATATCTTAGGTGGCTGAACATTTTTAGGTCTATGTAAACGCTCATACACATCGTCCGTAAATATCGACCTATGGTCACCAACGAGTGCCCGAATACGCTTGTTGGTTCTCGCTAAGGGATTGTAAGACACCGGTTTGTATACTGATGTGTCATTTAACAGACCCCTTATTTTCACATCATAATCTTCCGAATTCATTACGACGGTGGCATTTCCCTTGTCGGCTTTCAGAACTAAAATGTTTGGGTTTTCCCGTAGTGCCTGCAAGGCTTGCCTTTCTTCCGTGGTAATGTTTGGCCTCGGCAGCTTCGATTTCCGTAAAATAATGGCAACGTCTTGTCTGAGTGTATCGGCCTCAGCGGCCGGTACCTTGTTGCGCATGATTGTCTCCTCGACGCTGCTTATGACGTTCTCGTAGGGGATGCGCTTGGGTGTGAGCGCATAATTCAACCCTTTAGCGAGGATGCTGTGGGTGGGGGTATCCAAATTTGTGTCCGACAAATTGATCACTGCGTCTCGTTTGAAAGACGACTGTTCCAGCTCATCTGGCTTAGTTGCCTGGCGGCGTAGCAGTTTGTCGTATTTCGTTTCGTGTTTATTTTTGCGTAAATATTCCAAACGACAAGCCTGGTTATATGAGACGCGATCACATAGGTCAAAATCACTATTCGATAACTCCTCACTGCATTCCAAGTGTAACTTGTATAGTTCGCACTGCACACAACTTAACTCATACCGACAATTCCGAATTAACTGTCTCAGAAGACGAACACTTGTTTCTCTTAGAATTCCTTCTGAGTTTGGTATATCTTTTCGCGGAGCTATACGCACTCCCGTAGGTAACACGTTAGAATCGCGACACTTGAGAAAAAACGCAAGCGCCGTTTGTATTTTCACACGTTTGGTCCGAAGAAATTCTAGATCTTTTATTTTGTTTACACACTCCTGCCCGTAGCGGTTTGCAATTAAAGGTATTTACCTTCAAAATATTTCCGCGATTAAGACCCGTGTCATAATTATTTAAAATGTGTGAAAATCGCGTTAGTCTAAAAACTTTAATTGCAAACCGCTACGGGCAGGAGTGTGTAAACAAAATAAAAGATCTAGAATTTCTTCGGACCAAACGTGTGAAAATACAAACGGCGCTTGCGTTTTTTCTCAAGTGTCGCGATTCTAACGTGTTACCTACGGGAGTGCGTATAGCTCCGCGAAAAGATATACCAAACTCAGAAGGAATTCTAAGAGAAACAAGTGTTCGTCTTCTGAGACAGTTAATTCGGAATTGTCGGTATGAGTTAAGTTGTGTGCAGTGCGAACTATACAAGTTACACTTGGAATGCAGTGAGGAGTTATCGAATAGTGATTTTGACCTATGTGATCGCGTCTCATATAACCAGGCTTGTCGTTTGGAATATTTACGCAAAAATAAACACGAAACGAAATACGACAAACTGCTACGCCGCCAGGCAACTAAGCCAGATGAGCTGGAACAGTCGTCTTTCAAACGAGACGCAGTGATCAATTTGTCGGACACAAATTTGGATACCCCCACCCACAGCATCCTCGCTAAAGGGTTGAATTATGCGCTCACACCCAAGCGCATCCCCTACGAGAACGTCATAAGCAGCGTCGAGGAGACAATCATGCGCAACAAGGTACCGGCCGCTGAGGCCGATACACTCAGACAAGACGTTGCCATTATTTTACGGAAATCGAAGCTGCCGAGGCCAAACATTACCACGGAAGAAAGGCAAGCCTTGCAGGCACTACGGGAAAACCCAAACATTTTAGTTCTGAAAGCCGACAAGGGAAATGCCACCGTCGTAATGAATTCGGAAGATTATGATGTGAAAATAAGGGGTCTGTTAAATGACACATCAGTATACAAACCGGTGTCTTACAATCCCTTAGCGAGAACCAACAAGCGTATTCGGGCACTCGTTGGTGACCATAGGTCGATATTTACGGACGATGTGTATGAGCGTTTACATAGACCTAAAAATGTTCAGCCACCTAAGATATATGGTTTGCCAAAAGTGCATAAGCGGAACGCGCCCCTGCGACCAATCGTTAGTCAGATCAATTCCCCCACCTACGATCTAGCGAAGCACATTGCCACGGTACTGCAACCATTGATTGGGAAAACGCAATCGTTCGTAAAAGATTCTCGCCACTTTGTTGATATTATTAAAGGGCTCACAGTAGAACCAGATGAGTTGATGGTGAGTTTTGACGTTGAATCACTGTTCACTAACGTCCCTATTTACGAATGCCTCACAATCATCGAGCAAAAGTTACTAGCGAATAATCTGTCTAGTCAGTATATCGTTTTATTGAAACACTGCTTAGAGGGTAACTTCTTCCTGTACCAAGGGCAATATTACCTCCAGATCGACGGCGTGGCCATGGGTAGTCCAGTAGCACCGGTTTTGGCCAACATCTGGATGGAACATTTCGAAGAGGTAATCCAGAAAGAAGTAGCCACCGTGAAGCTATGGAAGCGATATGTTGATGACATATTCTGCATCATGAAGGGCGACAAGGAAGAAGTAGAACGATTCATCACCTACTTGAACGGTGTACACCCCAAAGTTCAATTTACCTTCGAAATAGAGACAGAACGATCGCTGGCGTTTCTGGACCTAAAAGTGACAGTGAGAACCAATGGTACGCTCGCGCACACAGCTTATAGAAAACCGACCCACACAGACAGGTACCTGCACGGTGATTCGCATCACCATCCACAACATCTCCGCTCCGTAGCCGCTTCCCTACAGTCCAGGGCTTATGATCTATGCGATCCTGAATACTTAGAGACCGAACTGGCACATATTCAGAAGGTACTAAAATGGAACGGCTACCAGGAGAATTTCCCATATACGTGCAGGAAGAGGGTAAAATATCCAGAGGTAAGCAGAGCACCCGCATACCTGCCCTACGTAAAAGGCGTGACAGATAAGGTGGGAAACGCCCTGAGAAAATTATCCATTAAAACAATTTACGTTCCACAATCTCTTGTTTCTCGTCACCTACGGACACCAAAGGACGTTATACCCTTTCAGACCCCAGGCGTCTACAAAGTCGACTGCAGCTGCGGTAGCTCCTATATCGGGCAAACAAAGCGAACTGTCGCAGAGAGAATTAAGGAGCATATTGCAGCTGTCAAAAACAGACAGGTCAATAAGTCGGCGATTGCGGAGCATCTACTGGAATCAGGACCAAACCATTGGATTGAGCTACATAAGCCAACCATCCTCTCCACAGACCGTCACTATTATTCAAGAATTGCGCGGGAAGCGATTGAAATTAAAAAACATACCAGCTTTAATAGAGAGGATGGTTACCGTTTATCATCATCGTGGAATCCAGTTTTTAGTGAATGTCATCTCCGTAATAAAAAACCAATCCGCTCGTGTGTAGACGTCGTTAGTGTGGTGTGTCGGAATACCGACAATTTACAAAAGCTAACAAATTGTGAAGAGCAAGCGAGGGTAGGCATGGAGACCCGAGCTTCACGAAGACGGCGCTGAGCTACATCCATCAGTCAGCCTGTGACCACGGCTGGTGTAACCCACGCCGAAACGTCAGGCAGTATAAGGTATTTACCTTCAAAATATTTCCGCGATTAAGACCCGTGTCATAATTATTTAAAATGAAAGCTTAGCAATATTATCTTTCAAGTTATGATTCTTTCATCACCAGCTGGTCACTAACATTTCATGTAAAGAACTATATCAGTAGCATTGTCGACGCGTTCATTATTGAGTAAGGGTTTTAGCAACGGTTTTGGAGCAAAATATACATAATTTTCCTTAAGATTTTGTTAATTAATTTCTGTTGTCGAAAGCGTTTAATCTAGATAAACAATTTTCCGGTAGAACATACGTTTTGGGATTTTGGTGTATTAGAAAAGCGTCAGTTTCTCCCTCACACTTGGAAATAGATTTATTGGTACATAACACAGATTTGACTTTTTGTTACTACATGTATACACTGGGGATGAATAGTATTAATAACGTCACAGCGATTCTAGCATTATTTATTTGTGTTGTTGCAACTATTCATTACAAAATAGGATTAAATTATTTGATTTGTGTTTTTTTTTATTTGGGTATCAAATTGGCCCATAGTTATTTCATTGAACTCAGTTCAGTAGTTTCCTAAAAAACTTAAAATAAGTGAACAACATATTTTGTCAGAATTTAAATTTATGTGTTTTTGGACGACTTACAAGATGTTATTTCCGTCGATGGGAATATTGTATGAGATATTTCAGATATTAAATAATGCTTATTCCACTTCTTTACAAAGAATGACCTTGTATACACTAAAATAAAACAAAACAAAAGGAATGTAAACCGTCTTCAAACACAATAACAATAAAAAAGAAACAAAACATTGCCATTTAAAGTTGGTGCCACATTATATTGACTTTTTAGATTTTGTATTATTTTTGAAGTCGGTTCCAATGTTTTTTACTAAACATTTTTTTATCTTTTTCTTTGATACAGCTGCAAAATCATGTTGTAAATTTTCAAAGAAACTTGTACGTACAAAGCTAACTGCTAAGTGCCTTAGCCTAGACGGGGATAGCCCTTGACCTAATCTTGGAAGTGGCCCTCTGTTGACGGACGCCCTGGGTCGCTGTCTTCGTTCACCTATATAGTCTAGCTCTATGCTGTATATTCTGATTCCTACCCGTATCAGAAGGGATTATTTTAACAAAATATTTAAATCATTAACACAAATGTGAAACAGGTCCAGAGTAAGTATCTCTTGTTAACACTAAGACTATCCCAACCCTGGAATCCTACCAACAATGTGTGAATATTCGTAAAATGCATAGATTACATGAGAATAGTCCGTTTTAGTAATCAAAGGTATTTGTCAACTTTAGTAAAAACAATTAATGCTCCCAAAAGGATAAACCAATTTTAATGTTGTTTTTTTTGTTTCAAAGGTAAAACACTTGACTTATAATTGAAGGATCTGCTTAGCCGAAGAGGTTTATCTTTCCTAAAAATAAAATGAAATCACAAATTAATGTATGAAGAGTTGAGTATTTTAGGTTGAACAGGGTTCAACGGTCTTGTTGTAAAACGTAACAAGCACCTAAATATTCCGATTATTTTGCGATCACCTAACTACAGTCAACATGGACCGTAATCTACCAAAGACAAGGCATTTTTGGCATTTTGATAATAAATATTGCAGTCCAGCCAACATCTATTCAAATACGTTTTTCTGTCGCTGCCACACACGGGCGCGTAATAATGAGAACAATGTTTGCAGCTAAAGATGCATTTTCCTCTATAATCTATATCCAACTGTCTCATTCCTAAGTTGCTGCGTCTTTGATTCTCACAACCAAGTCTACAAATATTGCTATACGTCTTGCCATCAATGGCACAAACGGGTGTGTATTGTGCAGTGCAGTTACAAGAACATTCCTTTTTGGAAACCACAGTGATGGGGGCAAGAGTCCGATGTTTATTGTTCTCGCATTCCATAACACAAGCATTAGGGTAAATTTTCCCATCACTACCGCATACAGGATCAAAGGTTGCTGGACAAATACAGTTCTTACATTTTCCTTTATAGAGTATAGTCAATGGATCACTACCGAGTTGATGTCGCTTCCTATTTTGACAACGCAATGTGCAATTATTGGAGTAAGTTTGACCGTCACTGGCGCAAACAGGTTGATAGTTCCTGGTGCACGAACACTTCTCTGAATGGCAAGCGCCTGTGTAATGGACTCCTATTGGTTGTAATCCTTTAGCATTGTTGACGCGGTTGATACATTCGAGAAAGCAGACGTTTCTATAGGTCACGCTGTCAGTGCCGCAGACAGGGATTATGATCACTGTGCACATGCAAGTTTGCTGGCCGCAAGGGCCGTTGTATGCGATGTCAATGGGCGGTAAGCCGAGGCCGATGCGATAATCTCTCTCGCAATTGTAGCGACAGATGTTGGAGTAAGTTTCTCCGTTTGTGGCACACACGGGCTGTACGTCTTTACTGCATATGCACTTTATTAAGGGACACTCTCCTTCCCGTTGGACGTGAATCGGTGGGAGGCCATTTTGGGCATGCATGCGACTTATGCGGCTTAGAACACAGGCATTGGAATAAGTTTTGGCATCGCTCCCACAGACGGGAGAGTACACTTTCTTGCAGCGAGGGACCCGGTGTTTTGACTTATTGGGTATGGATACTGGTGCTGCTGAGCTAGATTCTTGACTGGAAGTCAAGTGCTGCAACACGACGACACTAATTAACAAAAGTTCTGTAAAAATGAAATGTACAAGTGTTAGTATAGTCACTTACAAACATTTTGAGCCAAAGTCTGTCCTGGGCAGTAGTCGATTTTTAGGCCTCTTTGGCTGTGATTGGTGGAAATTGTAGGCGTAAGCCACACGATCAGCTGAAGTCAATGAATGACTGGCCAGCCGGGTTGACACAGGGTTTCATATCAAGTTTTCCTTCTCTTACGGCTAGGTTACCGGCCTTGTCAATTCCTTTTGGCAGCTCTTACGACACCCTCAGGATGGAATGGGGTAGGGACACTATGTATTCTTAATCCGTCACCACACAGACAAACGCGCATATATCTCAAACTCTAAATTTAAGCCCTCATTTATATATTCCTCTATATTATACCTGATATTATGTGCATTGTGCACCTTCCTTGATTTCGAATGAATGGGGACTTAATTGATGCATTGTTGCATTTTATACGAGGCATTTATTTACTTAATTAATTGCACCGATGCCACGCATAATTCCTTTCGATATCAATTTAATTCTCTTTATACAATGTTGATTTTGTCAATTGTTGGAATAGTGTGCACAATATCGTAATGATAATTAAAATTCTATTCATTATTATGTTTGTTTGTTGAATCTATAACAACGCTATTAGGTGCTTGGCTATTATATTCACAGCAACGTTTCACCTGACTCGTTGAACTAGGCTGGAGTATAATTAATTGAAACTACTTTAATATTTAGAGATTACGATTAAATATAAACGTTAGAAATGAAATTAATACATATATTAGGTACTTGTATATTAAAAGGGCGTAAAAAGTTGTTGAGAGGTACAAGAAACCTTTTTCAGAAAAGGGAACAACCAAAACAGGGCGTACAAAAGAGAAATTAGCCTATTTCTGTCTTCTACAAAGAACAAGGGCACGCCGTAAAGGCTTCGCGCGAAGTAAATTAATTAGGTGGGAGGGAGATGGGGGATGAAAAGGGCTTTAAGGAGATACCCCGATAGCCGAGTGCTGCTCGGCTATGCGAGTGATGCTGCCGAGGGTTTTGTATCAAGTTTTCCTCCTCTTGCGGCAAAATTTTCGACCTTATCATTTCCTTTTGTCGGCTCTTACAACGCTCTTACGAAATAATAACAGTAGCTTTTTTAATTTTTGATACCATGTATACGCGAAGTTCTGGTTCCAAAGATGAATTATAAATTAAACTCAAAATTAACAGGAACTTTATTTGCATAGGTTTTACCACAAACGTCTTTTTAAAATTACCATTATCATCTTACGACCCCTGTCCCACGCTAGGTGGTAGTCTCCATACACACCTATCAGTAACAGCACGTTATTCGGTTTATTTTCGTATAGTCTTCTGTTTGCTTTTATTTTTTATACGAAACCCCTGCACTACTCGCAGTGATGGCCTGTATAGCCGGGGCAGTTTACAGACAAGAGCTGGTTTACACAAAGACACTTACTTGCCCAACCCCGGAATCGAACCGGGACTCGTGATCCAACGGCAACAGAACCCCTAGACCGAATATCTTGTAACCAAAATAACGTAATTAAAAACTTATCGGGACTTATCGCGCACAGAATTAATACCTGTTTTTGCTCGACGTTTCGACCATGTTACAATGGCCGTGGTCGCGAGCTGACTGCAGACCGCAAGTTTTTTCGGTGAGAAGTGAGGGTACTTTGGTCTCCTACCCTCACTTGGTTTTGCACACACGAAGGGTTGTCACTACGGCACACCACACTGACTGTATCGGTTGAAAACTTAGTACCTATACCGCGAACTACACATTTGCTTATAACGGGGTTCCACGATGCCGCCAACTTGAATCCATCTTCTCGGTTGAAATTATGATGTTTTCTGATTTCCACTGCTTCACGAACCGTTCTCGCATAGTAATGCCGTTCAGTGGAGAGGACTTTCGGATCGTGGAGCTCGATCCAGTGATCAGACCCCGCCTCAAGCAAATGCTCAGCAATAGCAGACTTCTGTATCTGGTGATTTTTGACAGCTGCGATGTGTTCTTTTATCCTTTCCGCAATAGTACGCTTCGTTTGACCGATGTAGGAACTACCGCAGCTGCAATCCACCTTGTACACACCGGGAGTCTGGAACGGAGTGACATCCTTCGGCGTCCTCACATGCCTGGTTAACTTGGATAAGGGGGTATACACCGTTTTGATGGAATACTCCTTCAACACAGTCCCCACCTTATCTGTTACCCCTTTAACGTAAGGCATGAAAGCCGGCTGCCTCTCTACGTCAAACTTGCTCCTGTGTCCTCTGCGTATTGCTCGACCCCTCTTGGTCACACTATAGCCATTTCTTTTAAGTACCTCCTGAACATGGGCTACTTCAGCCTCCACATGTTCAGGGTCACAGAGGGCTACAGCTCTGTCTAACAGAGAGCTGGCCACCGACTGCAAATGGCGCGGGTGATGGTGTGACGTAGCATGTAGGTACCTGTCCGTGTGCGTAGGTTTTCTGTAGACCGAGTGCGCCAACGAGCCATCTGGTCTAACCATCACTTTGATATCAAGGAATGGCAAAGTTCTTTCCACTTCCAGTTCATATGTGAACCTAATGTTCGCGTGAATTGAGTTGAGATGATCCACGAACTGGTCTACTATCTCTTTGTCTCCCTTCATTATGCAGAAAACGTCGTCCACATACCGTTTCCACATCTTCACCGCAGACGATTGCATGTTTATGGACTTTTCGAAATGTTCCATCCAGATGTTTGCCATCACCGGAGCCACAGGACTCCCCATTGCGACACCATCAATCTGGAGATAGTTCTGCCCACGGTAAAGAAGAATTCTGTGCGCGATAAGTCCCGATAAGTTTTTAATTATGTGTTCAAATCGCGAAAGTTTAAAAATAACAACCAAAATAACGCTTGCTCAATCTCTTCTCCTTCCCCTCATAGATTATGCTGATGTCTGCTTTCTAGATGCAACTGAGGAGCAGGTAAATAAATTTGAACGTCTGCAAAACTTATCGATCCGCTTTGTTTTCGGTCTCCGGAAATATGACCATGTGTCAGAATTTCGGAAAAAACTGCAGTGGTTACCTGTTCGGCAGCGTCGGGATTCCCATATTCTTTCTCTTCTTTACTCTACTCTTCATAACCCTTATGCTCCTCTGTATCTACGGGTATGCTTTGAGTATCTTGTCGCCAAAGGTAAAGCATGTCGCTCTTCCTCATCTCTCTTACTTCGTGTCCCTCGTCATTCATCAAGCCGGTATGACGGTTCTTTCACTGTACGTGCGGTGCGACTATGGAATTCTCTTCCACACTCAATTCGCGCCGGTGGTGTCTCTTTGGACGTTTTCAAGAGAGGAGTCAAGAATCATTTTCTCTCTTTACAGGTATAGTATTATATGTTTATGTATTCATAATATGTATTTTATTATATACTAGTTATACGGTAGTGGTATTATATTTACTATTTATATGTGTATATTTACGTTTATTATATTTATGTGTGTAGATATTATAAATAGGTATATTTTGTATGGCTATTTTTATTCATATTATGTATATCCTTTATATAATACTAATTGTAAATTAGTATGTATAATTTTATTATCCTCAATAAAATTTCTCTATCACTCGGGTTTGCTGTGAGAAAACACATGTATGAGTTAAGCTCGCCTTTGTACATGTCATTACTAATGTATATTTCTGCTTTAGGTTAATTATTTGTGTACAATAAAGCAAAAAAAATAAAAATAATTTCGTCAGTCAAGTTAGAGGTTAATCTTGTTATGCGTGATACCAGCGGTAATATGTCAGTAATCCAACAACCGGTTAGGATGGATGTTTCTTTACCCTATATAACATTGTGTCTTAAGGTGGATCTTTAACTCATTAGCCCACGCAAAACGGCGGACTTTCGCCAAGAGATAAGGTTGGGGCCGCGTTCACAGGTGGCGCCGTATGGACCGCCAGGCTTATGGCTGATTGATAACGGCCTCGTGTGGTGTAGGTTATGTGGGTCTTCAGGTTGAAGAGGAATTTGATTTCTTTTATTTCTGTACAAACTTAACCAAAGTCGTGTGCACCTATTTTTTTCTCCCTCCCCTTTTTTTAACCGCACCGGTTTAACCTTATTTGGCTAACCACCAGTGTCTATACGGAGCGATACCTAATACTGACACTTGAAGTAATAATGTGATCTGTATATCCTCGAGTACTATCGACAAGCGGCAAGCGACAGGGGTTCATAAACGAATAAGTGGTACGTGAATCTATTGTATACTCCGTGTGGTGACGGATTTAGAATACACAGTGTCACCAACCCTTACCACCATCACGAGGGTGTCGTAAGAGGCAACTAAGGGAACGCAAGAGGCAAAACATCTAGCCGCAAGAGAAGGAAAACTGTATCAACAAACCCCGTACCAACCCGTCTTGCCAGCGTGGCACAGTAGACTAAATTCCCTCCATTAATTTGGAGGAGGCCCGACTCAGTAGTGGGTCGTTCATGGGCTGAAACGACGAAACGAATCTATTGTATATAAGACTAGCTGCGCCCCGCGGTTTCACCCGCGCTTACTTATTGCCGTACAGCGGGAGACGCCGCGGGGCAAAGCTAGTCTAAAAAAAGTAGCCTAAGTTACTCCTTATATAATTAGCTACCTATCAGTGAAAGTCCCGTCAAAATCGGTCCAGTCGTTCCAGAGATTAGCCGGAACAAACAGACAGACAGACAGATAGACAGACAGACAGACAAAAAAAATTAAAATGTTGTTTTGGTCTACGTACTGTGTATACATACTTACGCATTTAGTAAAAAGTGTTTATTTTATTATTACAAACAGACACTCCAATTTTATTTATTTGTATGTATGTAGTATGTATGTAGTATGTATGTAGTATGTATGTAGTATGTATGTAGTATGTATGTAGTATGTATGTAGTATGTATGTATGTATATGTATGTATGTATAGATACGAATACCCCATTCCATCCTGACGGTGTCGTAAGAGTCGACAAAAGGAGATTACAAGGCTGATAACCTAGTCGCAAGAGTAGGCAAATTTGATACGAAAGCATGTGCCACTACTTCTGATCAGCGTAGCACAGGTTAATTATCGCTCATGTAACTGGAGGAGGCCCGACTCAGCAGTGGGTAATACCTTAGCAGGTACAAATCCTTATACTTATCATGTGTCTAATGGAATCCAGATTTAGGTGAAAAGTAATTGGAATAGTTGTTTTCAAAATAATTAAATCTCAGTTTCCTTAGGGCTGACAGGTGTCAAAAGTTTTTTAATTATGAACTTTAATATTAATGAGTTGAATGTAACACGAATTATTTTCATTTCGCATGAGTACATAAAGTTGTCAAGACCGTTTATAACAAAGTAGTTTTTGCCGCGGATTTAACGGGATTGGCTCCGGGAATTTGCTGTTCGAGGTTTCTAGACGAAACGTTACCCATCATACAGACGGTTATAATATTTTTTTGATGCCATATAATCGTACAGCTATACAAATAAATAAAATTGCAGTGTTTGTTTGTGATATTAATTTAACCGCTTTTTCTAAGAATATAATTTGCATTAATATCTTTGGCTAATCTCTTTTGGGCTGGACCGATTTTGATGGGATTTTCATTGGCAGATAGCTAATGTAACAAGGAGTAACTTAGTCTACTATTTTAGGCTACTTTTACTAACAGTTAGTATTTTCATATAATTGAAAGTGACCCGATTCAGAACTGGGTATTTTATATATAAACCTCTGGGGACTGTGAGCGATTAAGGGAGATGGAGGGATTGTAGTAGTGAGGAATTGTGTATGAAAGGTGTCAATGTAGGTATGACGACTGATAGGTATGTGTGGAGACCACCAAGCGTGGGACAGGGGCCATAAGATGATTATGGTATTTATAAATATGACGACTTATAAGAGTTTTATGATAAATCTTACGTAAATAAAGTTCCTTTTGAATTTGAGTTTGAGTATCGGAGCATGCTCCTCCACTGGAGCACAACCCGTGGCACTGTGCCGGGTAGTAGAGGGACACCGTTGGTTTGAGTGGGTAGGTCGGGGCGATAATGTCCATCTTTCCGCGCCCGGAGTCTCACATAACACGGCTAGCCAGCCCCGCCGGGTATCTATTAAGATTTCATCACATTGGCGCTATAGCTGTTAAGGTGTTATTTACGTAATTATAAATAAATAAATAATTGCAAATGGTGTCATTGATGTAAATAATTATTTCCTAAAAATTGGGGGGTCGATCGACGCAGATTTGATTGATGTTATTGACTAGGTACTGCGATCTGTCCCTTTGTGGATATTGCGATATTGCACTTACAAATCTGTTTACAAATTGTAATTATGTCCAGATAATATGCTTAGAGCACAGTAGGCTAATTTCCTTCCATGGTTTTGGAGGAGGCCCCTTTGAGTAGTGGGTCATATATGGGCTTTAAAAGAGTCTTTAAAAGACCTATTTACAATAAATGAGTTTGAGTTTGAGTTTGAGGCTGAAATTTGATGACAATGATGAATAAATAATAATAAATATCCTTGCACATTTCACATTTGAATATGCATAAAACGATAGATTCCGCCACAAGTAGGTACATAGTCGTCGGGGATAGTGCAATTCCGCGGGCCAAGCATTGGATAATTCTTCGTATCTGACAAATGTAGCCAATTTGAATCCTATTTTTTAATAAGACTAATATATTTCTACTGTTAACAATACATAGGACACATAAACTATTACTCTCTCTGTAAAAATGATGTCAATAGCTGTTTAAATAACAAAAAAATAAATAAACTTAAACCATTTCATGTAAACCTATGTAGTTATTTTTAAACTTTCGCGATTTGAACACATAATTAAAATCTTATCGGGACTTATCGCGCACAGAATTATTAACCTATGTAGTTGTGCAGATACGTGCACTTTACGTATGGTAGATTCGCGGATTTGCACTATCCCGGACGATATGGCAATTAGAAAAAAAACATATTCATATTATTTTTCAAGTAGCGTTAACATTCATTAAACACATATTTTTTTCTTACACCGACGCTTCTTGGCATCGCGTCCAATCGTGAAATTGTTGATGCGCTGTTTGTTCCCGATCATTTAACCACCTTAGTTTGACATCAAAGGCAAGGATTGAACATACGATCTAGATGGAACACAAATAAACCTCGAATGACATGTGATAGCAACAAGGTTGTTAAGGTGGCTCTTTTTGGTCAGAAATTTTGATCGTGTCTACGAGTGAAAGTAGGTACTTCTATTTTGAACGCTTTTTCGCCCCTTTTGTGATACATTACAGTAAAAATAAGTGAATTGTACCGCAAAAACAAAACGTAAACATCTTAGCCATTGTAAATAAAGCCCTAAGGCTGGCTGGATTTGGGATATCCCTTTATTTATGAGAGTGGTCCGCTTATATATGGTAAGGCGCGCTTTGTTTAGAAAGTTCTAGAGACTTCGTGCGGTAGGTTTGTGATTTGTGAGGACTAGCGTTTCGAAAAGTTTGTTTAGGGTTGAATGTAATAATAACAATAGAAGATGGTATCGCTTATTTACAGCTATTGCCGTTTTAATATATAGTGTCACCACCCCATTCTAACATGCGGCTGTCGTAAGAGCGATACGAATATACTTCATACGAAACTCTTTCGTTTTTTGTACCGAGCCTATTAGCTCGCCTGTACTGGGAAGGGACTCTGCATGTTTGTATTTTATGGGCTGGGATGTTGATGATGATAAACGCCATTTAATTAGGATCGGGGACGGGCTAACCTATCTCGACACTCATCTAGTGTGACTGCCAGTAATCATTTGGGTGCCTGTCAATTTTCACATTATTCACTTCCACTTACATTTCCAAACCAACTCCATTATCATAATACATATATATAACTATACATATTACGCGTCATTGGCCTATCTGAAAAGGATGTTGAAGATCGGACAAAGTGGAAGAAGCTTAGCCGGAAGGCGGACCCTGACAATAGCCGGGATTAACGCCAGGTAGAAGAAGAAGACATATTACGCGTCACGTTGTATGTCCGCGATAGACTCTTAAACTTATTAACGGATATCGATCAAATTTTCAAAAATGAAAGTTAATGATAAATCTAATATCTAATCTATTAAAAAACCTTTGCCACAGCAACGCGTGGCCAGGTCTAGTGTACTATATGCCTAGCTATGATTTATTTCGCATATCATGTACCTCCAGAATGCATCGACACAAAAACGGGCAATTGTAACTAAAATGGTATGATTATAATAAGATACAACAATAGTAACAGCATAAATCCAGAACTAAAATGCTTACTCATTGTTAAACTCGCTATTCGGGTCCAAGCGTTCTTGATATTGTAAGTTGGACAATATATTCCCGGATATCCCGCTTTTATTCTGTTTTGCGTCACGAACTTTCAGTAGAAACAAATTATTCTTCAAGACTTACTCGAGTGCATCCGGAGAGAAGTAGGGTAAGGAGACGCTTGAAAATAAAATTGTGTAACCTTGCCTCTGTCCCTCATATCTTGGATAATTGATTTTTTTCCCAAAACGTGTCGTTCTTGTAACGACGTGGTCATCTACCAATTTTATCATGAGGGTGTTTTTTGACATAATTAAGATAGACTAGTTAGTTAGAGAAACGTGCAGAAAACATGATACAGTAAGCTAATTTTCCCCCATCTAGTTGGGAAGGCGCACTGAAGAGCTAAAAATACTATAAGAATAAGAATATTCGTGCAATATTTTCCACTTTGCTGAGCTCAATTTGTATTGTTATATTCATAAAGATAACTAGACTAGACTTCGTAACAAGAAAACACTTGCCCGACACATTCGGACTAGGCAATGAATTGAGTCTAATCCAATATGTGTCCACTCCAATAAAAAAATGCTCCTAGGAGCAGACGTTAGACAAACTCGATATGGTCCTTTCGAATGTAAGTTCAGTGGTACCAGGATTAGGGTCACTATATGAAAAGCTAACATTATTTGTTCTGGCTTTATTCTTTGCAAAAGCTACCCGGGTATTTTAGAGATATGGAGAAGTTAATAATTATCTCAATTATATATTTGTTCCACAAGATTGTTACAATTTTTAATTCCCACCGGAAAAATGAGGTGTTAGTTTAAATGATAGATAGTACAAATAGTTTTGAAGGACTAATAATATTATATTTTGTACGTATATTTTCATCATCATCATCATCATCATTATATGTACGTGTATTTTCATCATCATCATTTCAGCCAAAAAATGTGAACCATACATAGGCCTCCCCCAAGGATTTCCACGAAGGCCGGTCCTGAGCCGCCAGCATCCATCGCTTTCAGTCCACCGTGTGGGGGAGGCTACGAGCACTGTGCTTTCCGGAACGCGGTCGCCACTCGAGGACTTTCCTGCCCCATCGGGCGTCGGTCCTGCGCTTTTCTTAAATGTTTTTATTGCGTTACTCTAATTGTGTATCTAATGTAAACACAGCAGTACAGTTTGGTCTTCAGTATTTATAACTTCAAATTTTAATTCGCGCCAAACAAAACAGTTTACAAAGGGCCCAAATAAAATGAAAGCCACAAATGTTTGACCCCAATAGGGGTCCCGTTCGCGGTCAGCTGAAAAAACAATACGGTTTGTAAAATGACCAAGAGCGACCAATCAGTTTTAATTCATCCACATTTTTAGAGCTCAGTAGTGTCAGTGGTGACGGAGTTAGAATACATAATGTCACCAACCCATTCCATCCTGTGGTTGTGTATCTGTTGTATACTATATATATTTTATATACATACTAGTAACATTGTTCAAAATTGCTTGAACAAATTTTAAGTAATTTCACACTTATAATACCCATCTATTAGTTTGGATGTGAAAGTTGGGATGTACTTGGCAGTGACGGGTTTGAATAATATTTAACATATAAGTAATGCCTTATGAATTGAATTAAAATAAAAAAAACCTCGAGAATTTTTCATCTTAATTGTTTTAGACGATGCTTAAATAAGTATCAAATTAACCTGTTTTTTTTTCACTCACTCAATAACTAATACAGTATTCTACTAATTTCAGTTACCGTTACCTAAACAAGAGACAACTTACTGAGACCATCCTCACAATGACAGTCCAATTTGAGAGCAAGGATTGCCCTCCATCAAAGGAAGCAGTGAGAGGAACCCGTTGTTCTTTTTTGCGGTCTGCATCATGAACACCTCTGGTATTACAAGCTGCTAGAGGTGACGGCAACTGCTTCCCCTAAGGCACGCCGTATACTGGAGAGCCACACATTGTCTCCAGCATACGGCGTAGGAATCGGGAAAGATGGATATGAGGAAAGGTCAATAACTAATGGGTTGTAAAAGGACTGCATACCCTCCGCTTTATTCCAAGCAGTGATAGCGCGATAGTGGAACAAAAAGAACGGCCAAGTGGTATACTCAAGTAAACTATGCTTACGGAACCCAAAGTCCGTCACACGCGCAATTTACGTGTACGTGCGAGAGGGAGTGGGAGTGGGTCGCATAATTTTTGCATGAACTTGGCGGCACGGCTCCGTGCGCCCAGACCGGCCCTTTGCAATCTTTATATTTTTCATGTCTGAGTTACCTTCTGCGGCGTTTCATATTTAGGAATAAAAAATGAATCCATATGTACTAGCAATAATTAATGCCGTGGCTATATAATGTGTAGGTACGGGTAAAAAAGATACATTTATGGCCTAGATTGATCACGTAAATGTACCTTACCTATTAATAGTCAGTGTGGTTTTTTTATCAATGACTTGAATGGCTTTGATCATAAGCTTGCGTGCTGGAAAGCAACGCCAGGATCCAAGATGGAGCGGACAATTCAAGGACATGCCCTGTCGGGCACCGGCTCTCACATACACACGACGAAACACAGTAAAGCTGCTTGGCGCCGGACTTAGATGTGAGGGTGGTAGCTAGCCGGGCGGACTATTAGACCCTACCACCAAGCAAAATGGGACGGATTTAGAATACATAGTGTCTCCACCCCAATTCATATTGAGGGTGTCGTAAGAGCCGTCAAAAGGAAATGACAAGGCCGAGTTGCCTAGCTGCAAGAGAAGGACAACTAGAAGCCCTGTGCCAATCCGTCTTGCCAGCGTGGCACAGTAGGCTCTCCATATAATTGGAGGAGGCCCAACTCAGTAGGGCAATTTTATTTTATTTTATTTTATTTATTATAATACACGTTTATTATGTCGAGATACATAATATATACATTTTTAAGTAAACAATTGTACGAATTAGTGTTGCGTACCTATATTAAATTTTAGTTTAAAGTTATATAATTCGTCGGTATAGGTCTGGTTGAAAACCAGCGCCAGGCATTCCGTCTGGCATATGCTGAACCAGCGCCGTTTCAGCGCAATTTATATTAGAGCTTAAGTAATTATAGATAGTATATAAGGTAAATTGTGCTGAATAAAAAAAATTTCTTTCTTTCTTCTTTCTTTCTTAATGGGTTATTTTGGGGCTGAGGTGGTACCTATTAAACTGACTTTAGCTCGCTGATTGATAAACTCTTGATATTATTCGATAGTGTCCTTATACATTTGGAACAATTGCTACCACGAGGCGCCATCCCTCACTGCATTGATCGCTAAATGTATACCACTGTCTTAGTACAGCATGTACTTAATTTAAATTAAATTTATTCCGCATAGTCATGGATTTAGAATACATAGGGTAAACCTCCCATTTCATCCTGAGGGTCGACAAAAGGAAATGACAAGGCCGCAAGAGAAGGAAAACTTGAAACGAATCCCTGTGCCAACCCGTCTGGCCAGCGTGGTACATTCCCGACACAGAATATAATGAACAATACCCTGTAGCTCTAGTTCTGTAACAATAGTTCGTTGTTACAGAACTACAAGACTGACACGGAATGCGACTAATAAATAACTGAATAATCCGGAATACTGCGGATGGAAGCGTAGGCAGCGAAACTTGGAATGAAATTAACTAACGAAAGACAATTAATGTTTGATAATATTTGATTTTGAATGACTTATATCTTGCAGCGAAACTTTCTTATTTATTTAAACAATTACTATGAATGTTGTGTTTTATTTATTAATAAACTAGTGGCCCGCCCCAGCTTCGCCCGTGCAAAGCGGGGGTGGGTTATACATATAAACCTTCCCCTTGAATCACTCTATCTATTAAAAAAAACCGCTTCAAAATCCGTTGCGTAGTTTTAAAGATTTATGCATACATAGGGACGGACAGAAAAAATGCGACTTTGTTTTATAATAAGTAGTGATAGTGATGATAGTGAAGCGTGGGGTGCTTTTCAGGATATTGTAAAAATAACCCTTCTAGTCATATCTGTTCATAAAATATTTAGAACTATTTATACCATGCACCCCACGCTTTTTACAATAAAATCAAATTTATTTTCTATTCTTTAGTTGGATTTTCTATAAAAGCGTATTTTTTTAGTTTTTTTTTTACTATTATTTATTTTATTACTAGTGGCCCGCCCCGGCTTCGCCCGTGCAAAGCGGGGGTGGGTTATACATATAAACCTTCCCATTGAATCACTCTATCTATTAAAAAAAACCGCTTCAAAATCCGTTGCATAGTTTTAAAGATTTATGCATACATAGGGACGGACAGAAGAATGCGACTTTGTTTTATACTATGTAGTGATAGTGACTAGTGATAGTGAAAAAACAGTTGTAATTCCAGGAACAAATTATGGTAAATATTTTTTTTTAAAACACGTATATTAAGATAACTAAACCTAAAACGGTGTTTATTAGAATGACAGTCCATAAATCGGTACTCGCTAGTGCTACCGTTCCCATTGAACGAAATAACCTAATAGATCAATAAGACGGAACTAGTTCCGTTGACCAATTGTGTTATCACAGAGCGCTCCGTTCACTGAACGAGCAAGACAAAACTACTTCAAAATCTTCCGGTGTCAACACTTACTTAATATCAGAATACTTTGGGTCACCTACTACATCTATTCAGCAGGGGTTAGACAAGGCGAACTTATAGGCCGGTCGTCTGTCCGTGCCTATGTATGCTTAAATCTTTAAAACTACGCAATGGATTTTGAAGTGATTTTTTTAATAGATAGAAGAATTCAAGGGGAAGGTTGATATGTATAGTACATTAATAATATCGTAGAGAATCACTGATAAATTTAGAGGTTCATAATAGCACCCGTGCGAAGCCGGGGCGAGTCGCTAGTAAATATATAAAATCCAGTGCTAGATCGCGTAATAAGCCCAGTAAGCTTATATCTCTCAGTGACTTTGAATGCGGTCCAACGCAGCAGCAGCAGGTAATTTATGAGTTAGAGTCACATAATCAAGGTCTCAATATTCTTTAAAGAAAGCTTTAACAACCTGTATGTCCGAGTCCATTTGAAGGAGCACACAATATGTTGAAAGGCGGAGGGGAAAATATAGTTCAAAGAATTTCCTAAATTAAGTTCATTGCGTTTTGATGGGAGTTATTGTGTTGGCTTAACGTATTGGGAATTGGAAATGGATGGGTGTTTTAATAAAAAATCATATAGGCACCTATTGCCGTGGGATCTACCTTATTTGAGGGAATTTTATCGAAGACTAAGAATATGTAAATGTTTATTTTAATTTTGTTTATTGCCATGGTATTTCTTATTTTTTTTTAGAAAAAGATATGGTGCTATTTTGTATTTCGTGAAATTGGAACCTTCACCTTAGATGGTGTAATGCCTTGAAAATACCCTGAGAGTGTAACAACTAAGTGACAAGAGGGAACGAATATTTTGTGGCGTGACAACGAAAACTTGACATGAAACCCTGTTCTGTTGGGGCAGCAATTATGTCAAGATTGTTAAAGCTACAATAGAAAAAAAACAAGAAACTTCTGACGTCACTAGAAAATATTCATTATCTTCAAAAGGTTAACCAGATTTTTCAAATCTACATTTCAATCATGGAAAAATATCTTCATAGAAGGCACAAGTAGCTTTTTTTTGGTTTCGCTGGGGAAATGCTTTGGAAAACCGCGCCCCTCGGGGGTTGGGTCGGCCTATAAGGGGGTCTCCAGAAAATACTCGCCTACCTATTAAAGCCCCAGCGGTGTACCCTCATACGTCACTCTTGGGGCGCCACAGGCCACAGGTTCGCGAGAACGCATTCCACTGTGACAAACTTCAAGGAGCTGCCCGACAGACTCACATTCAAACATACATACATACAAAACTTGCATACATACAATTAATAATTAACAACGAACTATATGACGAGTGGGGAAAGTAAAAGTTAGTTTGTCTGCAGCTTTTTAATCAACCGCTTGATCCAACTACTCGTACTAGTGAACTTTAATGATTAGCTTTGCACCGCAGTGGGTTCTGAAGTCCCCCGTGCTTCGGAGGTAATGCGAAGCGGTCGATTTCGGCCATTCCCTGCAATATGGTTGAGGAGGGCAGTGGCTGCCACATGCGTCATACTTGTGAACAGGTACCGTTACTGGGGGTCGATTGGTTTAGTCATTAAAAGGCTACTATTATTGACTAAATATTGCTGATATTTGGCCCTTTACGACTATTGCGCTAGTTTGCTCTCATAAATCTGTCTTTCCTCGGCCTTGCATTAAAAAATAGCGATCTGAAAAAAATAAGCAAGTAAAGAGTTTCTTGTCAGCTCTTCTTTGTAGAGCTGCATTCCGAACCGGTGGTAAATGGTTAGATGTTTATTGACTTGCCGATTCCAATGAAAATGGTAAAAAGCGAGGTACTCGTAGACGATGATGAGAGAGGTCCGACTCAGAAGTGATTTGATTGAGAAATGAGAGTAACATTCAAGTCATGCAGTTATTTTATTATCGTGCGACTTACTATTATTTATTGTTACATTTAAGAAACTAACTTACTGATAAAATACTTGGTGACATAAAACATGGGTGCATTATATATGTATGATTTGTAAAGCACTCTAATAACAAAGCCGTCTTAACACACACAATTAAATATTCATATCACTTATTTATAGTTTTTACCAAAATTCAATGGAAAACGTGACATGAAACCCTGTGCCGTCGTAGTAGGATTTGTGCTATCCTATGTTAATGGTTAACAATAAAATATCTCGTAGGCAGACAAGGCTATTACTGGCGACTTAAAAGACTTCGGCAGCAGTAGTGTAGGACAGATAAACCTGTGAGCACACTGCAGCTGAAGAACACGTTGAAGATGCCACCCAATTGCGCTGAAACAACATGTAGGTAAAATGAGATTCATTGTTGAAAGCATTCGTAAGAATTTATTCGAATAAAAAACATTTTGATTTTGATTTTGGACATTAACCTGGTTCAATATTATCATCTCGGCTCATTGCTGAGGCAGGTCTCCGCCAAATTCTGGGAGAGAAATAAGCCTACTGTGCCATGCTGGCCAACCCGCACAGACTTTGTCAAGATTTCCTTCTTTTGAGGGTAAGCTTTGTGCCGTCCCCCGATGCATTTTAAGGATGAAATGGGTTGGTGACATTGTGTGTTTTAAATCTGTCAACACACGGATAATTGACCATCAGAAATAATTGCAATCTACGGCTTCCTCTTGAGCAGAGAGGAACAAGACGGGGAGTAACAGTTGAAGCTAAATCACTACATAGTATAAAATAAAGTCGCTGTCGTCTGTCCGTCCCTATGTATGCTTAATTTTTTAAAACTACGCAAAGGATTTTGTAGCGGTCTTTTTTAATACACAGAGTGATTCAAGAGGAAGGTTTATATGTATAATTGCACCCGTGCGAAGCCGGGGCGGGTCGCTAGTGAAACTATAATTTTAATTTTTGTATTGTATTTTCTTTATTTGTTCGTGTGTTGATGGATTTTTCGACACTAGTGTATTCCATGCTGATATCTATCATGTTATCCCCAATAGTGGAGGAACATGGATGGTCCGGTCCACCTTTAGTCCAGCAATGGACGCCGACAACGGGGCCCGGAAAAAAAGTACTTACAGTACAATTCTATTTGTCCGAAGTACGACCATCGCTCCATAGTCTTCTTGAAGCGTCTCTGTACAAACGCTCTAATGACAGTCGCTTTATTAAAATCCAAGCCCGTACTGCAAATAAAACTGATAACGTTAACTAAACTTTAATAGTCACTAGATTCTTCACACGGCATCGCCCCTCATGGCTTTTAAACATTTTTTTAAACGTGTCTCCGGCTGTTACTTCACCTGTGTCGCAGGACAGATTACCAACATGAAATTCACGAACACAAATGACACCCAAACGCAGAGCAAGTGCCTATGGTTTACACAAAGACAATAAACATCGAAAATTAAACCACTGTGAAGGAAGTTAAGTGAGGAACTTACTAGAAGTTATTAGTGGCATAAGAATTGGGCATCAGCTTGAAGCTACTTATTTTCACAATGCCTTCTTCGCCGTTACAAGTCACCGGGCAGTCACAGGACTTGCTATCTGCTGATGCTGCAACCAAACTTGTTATGACGGCACAAAGACAATCCTCGAAACAATATGATCATCTACCTTTTGTCCGAATTTGATTCCGGAGTAAAATAATAGACAAAAATTCATTAAAAATGGTTTAGGCGTAAAAGCGTCACCACTGCATAATACCGTCACTTTTGTATTTAAACTACTAGTTTGTCTAATCTCACCTTAACTTTTTTATTAGTTACTTGAATGCCTTTGACCCTAAGCTTGTGTGATGGAATTCAACGACAGGGTCTGAGATGGAGCAGACAATTCAATAACGGCTGTCACATACACACGACGAAACACAGTAAAACTACTTGGCTGCTAAAAAACTGCTAGGATATAAGTGAAGAATTTACAACACGCGTTATTTCCCAGCGTCCCCACACGGGGAAACATCTTTTTAATAATGAAAAAAAAAAACTGACTTTTGTATTAAGTACCTTCTTCTATCGTATGGTAAATGGTTCTTAAGTAGTGAACTAAGTGAAATAGATATCTGGATAATACACTCGTGTCAGGAGTCATCCATGTTTTACTATGAGCTCTTAAGACGGATATTTCACAGGTGGAAGTTAAGTGGGCGAGACATGTTTACCTTTGGCGTGATTGGCGCACATGAGACTCCTGGCCCGGCAGCGTGTAGTTCCTCGTGGCTGTGGGTGGGCGGTGTGGACGCACTGGCATCGCTTCAGGGTCTGGGTGATTTGACATTCTAGCACACAATACCTCCTGTATTGAGAAAAAAGCCAAAACTCAAGTGAAATCTTTTTTTTTATCCACGTATACCTGCCTCGGTATACCCGGAAAATAGAATAAAAAATGTAAAATCCAAATTAATTTGATGTATTTTATTAATTAACGTAGCTGACTCTATGTACACGTGTAAAAAGTGCCCGTAGCGGCCTAATTCGCGTAACTAATATTCATTTCATATCTTCAAAGCGATGAGAAGATTTTATTTAAATGTGACCTTTCCGGGAACAACATAATTTAAACAAAAAAAAACCTGTGAGGAGGACGGGCTGACAACCAGGTACGGTGACGAAGCTCCATCTAGTATAAACATAAATAATATACCTGTGACAGTAGAAATTAATTTAAATAAAATTATGCATAAAACCGACTTACACCATGATGTACCCGCTATAGTATTGCCTATATAGTATGTACCTGCTATAGTATGGAAAGTACGTGAGCGCGTCATCGATCATCCTGCAACCTCTCAGATCCACGCTTAGGGTCTTAGCTACTTCTGCTATGTGTGTAGGTCGAGTGTAATAGGCAATCCACTGCTCTGCACCTGGGCTGAGTGCGGAGCCGTTCACAGAGATATCCACAAATTGTTGGCTGGCCTGCAATGCCACCTGGAAAATGTGTTCAGATGTTATCTTTACAAAAAGTATTGAGTTCTGTTTATAGCCAGATTGATGACCCAAACCATCCTTTGCTTAGAGGGTGCCGTAAGAGGCCCCAGTTACCTCCAAAAATTTGAACCACTAAATAACACTTTCTATTAAACTTTGTATTAAGATGTGTAGGTAATATGGCACTGTTGGGCTATTTCCCGTCACTAGACCCTACGACTTAACTTTATCAATTTATAAAAAATCAACCCTTTTTTAACACCCTTAAACTGATTTAGAATTCCTTATGTCAGCAACTCAATACGTTACTAAAATTCAAACTCAGTAATCATTTCAAAACTTCAAGATACAACTTACCCATTTGTAAAAAAGGTCAATATTGCTTCTGGCTCTAGGTGGTTGGCTTTGATCAATCGCCACGATCAGTCCACTCGAAAAACCAAAACGAGAAGTTACCCATTGATCTGCTTTTCTCTTTTGTGCAACTCCAAACTCCTTTAGTTCTCTACAATAAAACACCGATTGTAACGTGATAAAATAACCAAAAGCGACAAATCGGACGTAAAAATTACCCAAGGATTTGCACAATAATCGGTTCTGTTTCACCTGGAGCCATTAGATTCCATAAGACCTTAACTAAGTCGTCAACCACACAGGATGCATAATAAGGAAGTAACTTCTATCTATCAGCCACAGAAGTCCACTGCTTAACATACGCCTAATGTAACTTAGTACTATTAAAAACTAGAAGGTGGAACTTGCCGTTTTAAGGACCTTCCGTTAAAAATGCAGCAAAATCCATCAGCAGTAAGATCCATGCGAAATAGTTCTGAACAATTGTAATTGATATCGTTCCAGTTACACCTACAACAAATTAAAGTTTAAATATCTTATTTTAAGGCACGATTTGAATTTAGAATGTTGTATTCTCAACCATTTGTTAAGGGGATCCACAGATTCAAGAAAATCGTAAGGCTTCATAATAGCCTCGATGTTCGAAAATGGACCTGTAAAGAAAATCAAGTGACTTTATCTTTCGGCCTTCTTTCTAGGACCTTAGTCGAACTTACTTGATTAGTATTTCCTCACAACTTGCAGTGAGCCTCCTTCCAGCATCTTCAACAGTGATACCGTTCATATCCAACACACTTTCAATTGCTTCCAAATCTCTGATGCGGTATGATTTATCCAGTGAATAAAATGCTGCTAGCTGATCAAGTACTGCCCTGAAGTACGTCGCGTTTACTGATGAGAAGTTTCTGGAACATGTTGCTCGTATAGAGAAAAGCCTGTCACGTGATGTGGTGTACATAGAACAGGATGTATTCTAAGTCCGTGTGTAAGAACAGATCTAAAGGTGTCAGGCAGCTGAAGATACTACTTAGACAGACAGAATACCTGCAAGAGTTGAAAGGAAATTTAAGCTGAATCCCTGTCGTTCTTCTCATCAGTGTGGTAATTTCCCTGTATGTAGTTGGAGGAGGCAGAACTCCGTAGTGGGTCATAGATTTTTTTTATTACATTTTGTGACGCTTAAGCTTACGGCCCGCCTGGTGGTAAGAGGTTACCTATCGTTGCCTATGGCCGCCAACTATGTGAAATGCGAAAATATGACGCTGCCAGAAAAGGGAACGTAGATAGCCAAGGTGTTGGTACACCCACGTATGATGTTTTATGGCTGTGGTCCTTTTTAAGGCAGCGGGGCGTGTCGGGTCGGTGTATCAAGAGATTCTACCTCCGATCCAAGGGATCCTTGGGTCGATTTTGAAATAATGATAATAATTTTACGTAGGTATCCCTGTTAGTTCTGTATCACGTGTAAAGGGGTAAAATTTTGGGGAATATAGGTATTCTGTACATTATATCAACGAAATTATGTGCGGAATAGCACGGTGCCACTCGCTAGTTCCGCAAAGCGTTGCGCCCCGCGGGAAATTTTCTGCAGTTAACAACTTCACCTCGAGTGCCACCGGCAATTGCTGAGTACCAGTGGCAAATGCAACGAGTATAGAGTTGTGCTCAAATTGTTGGGACCTAATAGAATTTAAGCTTATGAACTACCCTTGATTGAAATTGCCATGAGACCGCAGCCTACTTTGTAGTCCTCATCAACGGAGCTCGTAACTAACTAACTGCTCAGTCAGGCCTCCTCCAACTTCATGAAGGGAAATTAGCTTTTTGTACCACGCTGGTAAGACAGTTTCATATCAAGATTTTCTTCATTTGTTGATAGCTTACGGTTATGTTGCGGTCCTTATCCGCCTATTAAATCATCCTCAGAATGAAAAGGACCAAACCAATGTCGAAACTCTTTTTATACATAGAACAAAAGAAAGCATAGTTCTTGGTGGATTTTGAAATCTCTTATAAGTATTATTTTTGTTTCAATATATAAAGGAAACTCTGCACTACGTATAAACTTGTATCGCGTGTATTTTCAATCAAGTAATTCAAGGACACAAATGACACCCAGCCTCAGGGCAAGTGCCTCTGGTTTACACAAAGACACTTGCCCTACCCCGGAATGGAACTACGGACCCGAGATTCAAAGGTGACACATCCAACCCCTAAGCCAACAAGGTAGTATAAATGCTGCGGGCAAAGCGTACTGCGTAATGTAAGTGATTTTCAGGTTAAACGATGTCTGGGTCATACGAAAACTCTGAGCTTGCGAAAGCTCTGAACAACTTTCGGAGAACCAGTAAAACCGTTACCAGTTGTCGTTATAACGTACACATGCAAACAATGCAAACTCAGAAAATGTGCAAAATACTCGTAAGATAAAATATAACTTATTCTGTGCTCCAATAGTTTCTTATAAATACCGGTAGTTAGGCAAATTAGGTTATGGTAGACAGGCAGACTGGTAGCCAATCCCAATAAACTTGCAATGCATTTGTCAATTGTTAAGTAATGTAGCAGAAAATATATTTCTTCCAGCCAAACTTACAGCTCAGATACAAATTTGTCCATTTTGTCCTCCCTAAAAGAAATTTCAGGGCAGATAGTGACGGAAGGGAACGCGGCGATTGGGTGTAAGGATTCCACCAGCACTACATAGGTGGGGCTGTGCAGGTACCGAGTCACGATAGCCCACACAATGCACACGGAGACTGCGAAGAGCAGCAGAAGAGTTGGCACGAACAGCCATCTGGAAGGATAAATCTACTATTACTATGGCACTAATATTTAGATCTTTTTATTAGAAAATTTGAAACGATGGTTGGCAGTTAACGAATCATAGAAGATTTTATAAGTTTTATATATAGTTTTATATATAGTTGTATAGGTCAGAGATACTTGCTTGTCTGGGTAACTTTTGTAACGGTAACGGTTGTAAAGAATCCTCGCCAAACAGGGATCCCTTGTGCGGTGATATAATAAGGTCAATATCTTTTCAATGCAGAAAAGGAAGGCTCCCTTTTAATTAAATTACAAATCAAAATAGGGTTATAATTACCGAGCATTTCTATCAGTTATCATTTTGGAGCCGTGAAACTGAATTTCTTTAATAGTTTGCAAGAACTTCATCCTTATATAAATTTTATGTCAGTTGTAGCGATAAGAACTAACTCCTCGGCCAGTCTGCACAGTACAACTCTAATTGAAAACGCCTAAATTGATTTCATTTGGGCAAATCAATCATTTGGACAAAGCTGATGCTATCGTACGCAGTTTCGTTTTACTTCTAATCTGGTTTTTATCGGCGGTATCCAGTGATTTATGTCCGCAAGGATGTCAAGTTCTAGTGGTTGGGATTCCGTTATCACAATATAGCACTTTCTAAAACACATTTATGCGTCACAAATTACACCCGGAACAGGTATATTTAGCTTAAAAACAAATATTGTTATACCACAGGCAGCCCTCAGATTAATAGGGTTATCTCGACAATTCTTAATTATCTAGAGCTCTTTCTGTCAATCCGGGTAATAAAGGCAACCTACCAGCGAAGCACTTCTAAATAGGGACTGCAATGTGTTAAAGGATTAATTATCCTATGTAGGTTGAAGGCTAGAGTATCAAGTGTTCTTGCTTTCGCGGTTGGTTTTTTGCACATGTAGATCAGTTTATCGCCTCCTATTCTCTCTCATGCATATTCGGAATAAACAACATTGACTCCGTTTTTCTTTTGCCATTTTAAACACTTTTTTGATTATTTATCCCGCCGCATAAAACATTTCGGATAATGCGCTATTTTGAGTATACAAGTATCTTTTCATAGCAAATGTTATCTCTCAACAACTTTAAACCACGTGGGTTGCGTCCGCTTGTTTCCATAGTTGTGCGATTTATTTATTTGTATTTAATAAATAAATCGCACAACTATGGACTATGGAAACAAGCGTATAAATACAATGTTTTGTAAATAGAACATTGAATCCTCGATAGGCTGTCACGTTGACATGTAATATTCAAAAGCATTGATCCCCTGGAGACACGAGAGAGTTCTCAATACCTTACACTTCCTGCTGTTAGGCAAATTTGTACGCCTTTGGGGTCGTATTCTATTTTTTTTGTAATAGTAAAGCCTCTGACTAAAGGTTCTAAATATTTTATATTTGTTGTACATTTTTTATCTTATCACTATCATCATTTTTCCAAAATAAGCACAAGCCAAAATAAGGAATTTTCTGAAAGACCGGTCCTGAGCCGCTTACATGCGTCGGATTGCGGTGACCCCAACCACATCATAGGACTACTGCGCTTCCTAGCACGTAGTCACCACTTGAAGATCTTCACATTTATAATTAAATCGCACAGGGCAACGAGACTAGAGCATTCAGTTCATAGATTATATATATTTATTATTTTGTTGAGTATGGCTTCCCTATGTTATGGAGAACGTAAACTACTGCGCTCCGCTGACCTGGCTGAGTTGTTTTTTTTTTAATATATGCCTATCTTACCTTGCCTTAATCTGGCAGATTGTATTGTTTATGACATTTGCATCAACTTAGGACATTTTGCAGTTTAAGAGAGAATTTATATACGAGAATTTAAGAGTGGACCTCAGACACATGGCTGATGAACATATTGAAAAAATATAAATTTTACCTGCAGTCAATTAATAACGATATTATTAACATCAACGTTAATAACAATGCCTTTTTAGATCTTCCCGAAACTATCGTTAACCAACGGATAAATCACACTTCGATTCGAACATATATTTTCATAAGGCGATCTCATAAAACGCCCCCAGCCCCGTTCCCAACCGTATCTAATATTTATAGGGGAGGTCGCTTTGTCGCGTTTGAGCGTATTTCTTTTTTTCATTTCCCACGCGAGACAGATACGCGGCAGCTCTAACAGGATACGGCAATTGCATGAAGTTTTTAACATTTTCTTTTATAGAAGCCCATAACCTTGCCTTTTCCTAATCTCATTGAGATCAGTACCAGTTTAATGTAATCTAGCTAACAACCGGTATTATATGAAGCCATTTACTGGTAATAGTTGACTTAGACCAGCTATCAGTTTTCAAGGTGCTGATTTGATGTATCGGCTGCTATACATGATGAATATCTGCCGGTTTTACTCAGATGTTATAGGCGAATTTTGAAATCATACAAAATGCACCTCTACAAATGTCTGCTAGAACATTATCCATCGATTATCTTCATTCATTGTTGAACTAGTAAGTAGTGTAAAACTATACAAAGCGTACTCAAGGACAAGGGTATCCATGACCTTGACAAAGCACTCCTTTAATGTACAGTAGTCAAAAGAGAGTGATACAAATTGCGGAACGTGGCACCTTAATCTATACTAATATATAAAGCTGCAGAGTTTGTTTGTTTGTTTGTTTGTTTGTTTGAACGCGCTAATCTCAGGAACTACTGGTCCGATTCCAAAAAATCTTTCAGTGTTAGATAGTCCATTTACCGAGGAAGGTTATAGGCTATATTTTATTTTCAAAAGAATTAGGGATCCGTATGAAAATTGCGATTTTGTAAACCAAGGTGTAAAATCGAAAACCTATTTATGCGTGCGCTGCAAAAACTATTGACAATAGAACAAAATTATGTACTACGGGTTTGTAGGTCTTATAAAGATCTACAAAAAAGTCCGGGAGAGCACATATCTAACTATCATAGTTTAGCCACAATAACCGATTTTATGTCATAAAAAATATGCACGGGTTCGAAGCCCACGCGGGCGAAGCCGCGCGCAAAAGCTAGTGTTAAGAATACAATTGTCCCCGTTCGCGCCTTTATTCGTCGTTAAGGCGGTACATGATTTTTTTTGGTAGGGCTTTCTTCAGAACGATTTTTGGATGATGAATTGATTTTTTAATCAAGGTTAACCATAAGAGTTGAGAAACTATATTGTAACGTAGAAATTGCGCAATCACGCGATAATTGTAAGTTATGTATACTTATAGATTACTTAAAGAGTAACGCCATCACAGATCACGAAACAAATATTTAAATTAAATATGATACGTTGCTGGTATCCTGAATAAATAAATAAATGTGGGAAAACAAAACTCTTGGTGGCTAATCACTACATAGTATAAAACAAAGTCGCTGTCGTCTGTCCGTCCCTATGTATGCTTAAATCTTTAAAACTACGCAACGGATTTTATTGATACAGTTTTTTTTAATAGATAATGTGATTCAAGAGGAAGATTTATAAGTATAACCCACCCCCGCTTTGCACGGGTGAAGCCGGGGCGGGCCACTAGTGATTTATAAAACGCGTACAGAGGGTGGAAAAATAACAATCAATGATTTTTTATAATGATCATAAGGATGTTACTTGGTTCTGTACACGGATTTGTTTGTATGGATTCTTAGAAGGTATTGATTCAGCCTTACCTCAATTTAAAGAGTGGAAAATAAAATTTCCCAACAATTACTTCCAAAAATTTATACCACCAATACAAATTACAATAAAAAAAACCAATTACTTCCAATTATTTTCAAAAGGCCTTTATGTATAACTGAACTTGATTTTGATACGTTCAAAAGATTCTATCGTACACACGGCGTAGCACGCGTAGCGATATGTGTGGGACTACGTCGTAGCACCTTCAAACTAAAAATGCTCATTTGATCGAGAAAGCTGTTGTTCCCCACTGTTCAATATGTATTATTTCTTATTTGATTACTGAAAGTTTTCTCACAATTCCGTACTGTTATTTTGTCCGTCGCAAAAGAAAACCAATTAACATTTGGTTTCATTTGGTATCTTTTTTATGATTCAAAATCTGTATGTTTAAACTTATTACGATTTAGATTATTTTGCAGTATATAAAAGAAAAAGTAAATTATTTAATTGGAATACAGAGAAGGTATCGCCTTAATATCCCACCGTCGGAACACAATTTTCACGGCGTACATTGTTCAGGTAATTAATTGTATCCGCCGCGATTGTATCGCCCACCGATTTGTAGCCACGTTAGAGCCTATCAGATTGTCCGAATGAAATGATAGAGTGGGTTCTTTATGTATTTTTTAATGAAACTTGGATGGTCATTTGTGGGATTCAAGGTTGGCGGTAAATTATTTTTGATAGCATCTGTAATGAATGGTGTGGACGATTTGGACACATTATGAGCACTTTGTTTTCAGGTTTTCATTTGTTTGACATAATCTGACTTTTGATACTGTTAGGCAAATAAAAACAATTGCAGCTGTATTTAGACTTTGTAAAGCAAACATGAGAATGAGAAAGCTGGTTGGCTGAGTTTCATATCAATATTTACTTCCTTTACCTAGTTACTATAATAAATAAATAAATAAATAAATATCCTTGGACATTACACACAACGCCATCTCGTCCCAAGCTAAGCAACTTAATGCTTGTGTTATGGTAACGAGATGGATGATAAACTACTTATATACATTTTTTTTTTTGTAAATACATACATATTATAGATAGAAATGACACCCAGACTCCGAGCCAGTGCCTCTGGTTTAGACAAAGACACTTGCCCGACCCCGGAATCGAACCCGGGACCCGTTGATCCAAAGTTAATTATGGCAAGCTCAGGTGGTGTAAAATGCATACTTTATGAGAGTACGTACTCTTCCCCTTTTCAGCCCTTTTTTAACCGTATGCTTCTTCTTCGATCTGTACAATAAAAAAACTATGGAATAAATATAATCCATTTACAAATCTCATTATTAGCGCATATTTCATGTTCAAGAAAACCGAATAATTTTATAATTAACTAACTTAAATAAATAACTGGATTGCGAGAGTCGCCTTTAAATAATACTTACAATATTATACTGTAGAATTAACAAGTGATAACATTGTATAGTATTATTCAATCTGTGACCAGGGTAAGTCCATTGGCGACGGTATTCGCTTACCACCACTTACCACCGTCTGCCTTAGCCAGACCGTAGTGGTATAAGAAACAATATACAAAGAAAATTAACTAGCTCACGAACGTATTTTATTGCCCTCTCTAACAGTACATACGTTTGTTGTATTCATGGTACAAAAGCGGCGAAAATTAATCATAAATCATTATGTGTGGACAGGATTGCGTTGTAATACAAAGTTATTAGTCCATAATACTTCGGGACCCTTACTAATAGCTATAATAACGGTTCACGGATCCAATAAGTGCCGACCGAACGTCAGCCTAAAACATCTTGCGACGGAAGCCATGAGCTCAGAACGAGAGGAGAAATTCTAGTAAATTTTAATACTTTTTTCAGCTTGCTTAGCTTATTGCTAAGTATATGTACATACTATATTAAACCTTGTAATCACAAGTAAGGAGGTATAATTTTAAATGCACTTTTTTATTGATCGAAACCCTTGCCCCAGTTATGGCCTGTATCGCGGGTGTTGTTTACAAACATGTAACTGTCTAACGCAAATGACACCCAGAGCAAGTGCCTCTGGCTTACACAATAACACTTGACCGACCCCGGAATCGAACCGGAGATCCGTGATCCAACCCTGCCAAGATGGCAACGAGCCCCTAGACCAACATTGTGTTTTATATCCATAGAAGCCAAAATGATGACGTCGATTTCGGTAAATGGTAGGGTTATGAGAGTAGTAGAGATTTTCGTACCGCTGTTTTCTGATAACTTGAACCGTCAATAGTAAATCAGACACGAGTTAGCGGGTATGCCATGTGACGTATTGAGCACAGAGCGGTTGGGGGCGAGCCCATCGAGTTATTGTCTCTCTATTGCATTAGGCGAGATGTGTGTAGAGAGAGAGTAGTGACAACCTACCGACAACGGAGAATTAATTTAATCAAAGGAATAATCTGGAGCGTGGCCTTTCATAAGACTTTCTGTGTAACAGGAGATGCTAGGATATCTTATGACAAGATAATTTGGGTTGGCGTCGGCTTTAAATGTTTTTACCACGTGAAATCATTTATTATTTAGATCTTCTGTTCTCTACGGTGCGTTGAGGTAGATATAATAGCAACTAGTATTATGCTAAATTGCTCTGTATGTTTGCAAACCTGCCAAGCTTAAGTCATTCAACAAAAAGAAATGTTAGGAAACTGAGAAGGAAATTTGTTACTTTTCCGTGTGAATATCTTTGACGTTTAAAATACACACATACGTGAATCATGTCGTCTCTACACCCAATGGAAAATTAACTGTGGCACGCTGGCCAGATCATTTAGTACTGGCATTTTTATGCAGTATGTCTTCACTTGCGGCGAGGTTCTCTGCTTCCCTCCTTCTTTTTTCATCTTATGACACCCACCTCATGGAATGGGTTTCTGAAATAGGTGAGTGAAATTTCTGCTTTTAATCCGGCAGCAGACGGGCTGTGAAGGCGAAATCCATGTCTGAAACTGCAATACTTCAGTAGACAGTATTAGTTCAACTTCACACTTGATCGCGTTTCTTCGCACGTTCTCATTTATACTGGCACACTCGGTGCACATCTCTGGACTCGGCTTATTTTTATAAAAGGAATGTGCGTTTCACTAGAAATTTTCTTTTTATCACTGGAAATTCTGATGGTTTCACTGTAACATAAGGGATCCGTTATACCTTAGTCCATGTGGTAAGGGATCTAGTGGAATACATAATATCACCATATTATTGCATCCTGAGGGGTACGTGTCTCAGGGGTACCTATGGGAACGCGGGAGCCAGATAACCTAGCCTTCTTCTGGGTTAGCTTCTGGGTAGCTCATCTGGGTTCAAAGTTTACAAGAGATGGAAAGTGTGAGAGTGATATCGAAAAAAGAGTGAATGCAGGGAACATGGTGAACGGAGCTTTGCACTCCTTTATGAGCAGTCGGAAAGTGTCTAACAAGGCTCGTTTGGCTGTGCATGAGGGAGTGTTGGTTCCGACACTCATGTATGGAAGTGAAAGTTGGGTATGGCAGAAGAAACATGAAAACAGAATAAATGCAGTTGAGATGAGAGCGTTAAGAAGTATGATAGGAGTTAAACTGAGTGACAGGATAAGAAATAGTGAGATAAGGAAGCGTTGTGGTCTGAAAGAAGATGTAGTGACAAAAATTGAGAAAGGTATGCTGAGATGGTTTGGCCATGTCGAGAGAATGAATGAAGAACGATTGACGAAAAAAGTGTATAAGGAGAGTGTGAATGAAAGTGTTGGAAGGGGAAGACCTAGGCGGACGTTTCAAGACCAAATCAGGGACGTCTTGAAAAAAGGCCAGGTTAAGAGTACCCTAAACCGAAGAGCATGTATGAAGGGAATAATGAAAGTGGACGAAGCGAAACAAGTATGTATGGATCGTAGCAAGTGGAAAGAAGTGGTCGCTGCCTACCCCTACGGGAAAGAGGCGTGATTATATGTTTGTATGTATGTAAAAGAAGGATAACTTTATAAGAACATTCTGCTAAGCTGTCTGTCCAGCATTGCATAGTAGGATCCACGAAATTAAAGGATGGATTGCTCAATACTAAGACCTACTTATCATCTCATCATTGTCTGGAGGTATATAGGATAACTACCGCTCAAACTGAATTGTCTGACCGCAAAATACCAGCGTGCGTAATTATGCAGCAAAATTATAATAATCTTCGGTGGGATTAGCAACAAGAAGCAACCAAAAACCTACACCGCGTTACCGCGTACAGAGAACTACGCAAAAATAAAAAAATCCACATAATCTACCATTGGTATTAGGCCCCACCAAGCATACTATATCATCTGGCTGATCGTCGTCCCTTTGCACTTAAATTATTTTTTGTAGCAGACTCATGCTTAATGCAAGATTAAGGGCCTGTGAATGTCGAGTCTGTGGTGGGCTGTATGTTTAAGTGCCACTTTAGTAGTGTAAGAAAAAAACAAGATTCAAAACGTCATGTTCAATAATACGGCAACATGCAATTGCTGCTGCCCCAACAGGAAGTAAAAAGGTACGGACCCAGAAGGTCCAAGCGGTCATTGCCCCGCGGATTATTCGCGAGAATATCCGCAAATACCGGCCTTACGCGACATACGGGCTGCGGAATGTGCGGTCTGCTATTCGGCCTTCGCCAAATGACTGCTATTAGGCCAGCGGGAAATGACGAGGGCGTTCCGGTGCTCACTGCGATTAGATAACTGCATGCTATTTACACGTTTGGACAAAATATTATTTAATTCTTAGAAAACCTCTTTGGTCTAGGGGTTGTATGTGCCGCCTTTGGATCACGGGGTCCAGGTTCGATTCCGGGGCCGGGCAAGTGTCTTTGTGTAAACCAGAGGAACTTGATCTGAGCCTGGGTGTCATTTGTGTTCGTGAATTTAATGTTTGTAAACTGCCCAAGGTTAAACCTAGTGCAGGGGCTTGGTTGTCTAAAAGTCTTTAGACAACATAGTCTCACCAACCAACCGCAATATCTTTAGAGTGTCGCGCAACTAGTAGAACTAGACAGACAGTAGAAGCAGTTTAGCCACAAGAGGGGGGAAACTTGATATTATATGAATAAAGTGATTTTTAAGGGTTACCAATGAGTATATTCTTAAGGTCTCATGATTGCTTTGTGTTTATTTTGTATTATCCAAACAGAAAAAGAAACCTAATCAGGCAATCTGCACAAACAACTCCAAATAATACGTTAAAAATATATTTACAGCAATGTTAAAAATAACAAATTTGTGTGGGAATACACAAAAAAATATGAAAAGTAATATTCCCCTTTTAAGGACAGCGAGTGTTATCGCGACGGGCTCGATCCATCGCTTAACGGATAAAGCTAAGGGGCTTACAAGATTGGATATAGAACCAGCGTTTCTTTGAAGGAACAAACAATTTATGATGTTCAAGTTTTGTATGACGATTTAACAACTATGTCTTATCATCCTTAATAATAAAATCCCTTAACTTTGGTCAAAGCAACGTATTTTTAACCCCCGACGCAAAAATAATGTATAAGTTTGGGTGTTATAAGTTTGACGTGTCTGTCTGTCTGTCTGTCTGTGGCATCGTAGCTCGCGAACGGATGAAGCGATTTCAATATAGTTTTTTTTTGTATGAAAGGTGAGTTACGGGCGAGTGTTCTTAGACAAGTTTGATGAAATTCGGGTGAGCCGTTTAAAAGTTATGAGGGGTGAAAGTGGGGAAGAATAACCGAATGTCTGCAAATATAATCGAGTGGGGTCTCAAATGAAAGCGCATCACGTGCAATTTAACAAAATCTATATTATAATAAGTGTGTACCCATAAAAAGTATAAAATAAAAATTAAATTAAAAAATTAAATAAACACAATAACCTTTAAGGAGTAAAAATAAAAATAAATACTTCGCGTTGGGTGACCACTCCTACTTATTTATTACCTGACCCCTGGTCCCCCAACGCGAAGTATTTATTTTTATTTTTTACTCCTTAAAGCGGATAAAGGTTATTGTGTCGGGGGTTTATTTAATTTTTTTATTAAATTTTTTATCTCCTCTTTTGCAACACCTCACACATATTTCCACGACTTTGCTCGTGCGGATAATGAATTCTTGCTGTATATCTAGTACTATTACTACTACTCAGCCCATAAATGACCCACTGTTGAATCATGCCGCTTCACAGGGAGGGTAATTAGCCTACTATGCCACGCTGGCCAGATGGGTATATCTTGCAATCCCAGCAATGGCTAATATCTGTTTAGCAGTTACAATTAAACATTGTGGTTTCCACTAAATCGGGTAAAATATTTTATACGTCTTACCTTTGTACCAAACATGTATGTTGTAGTATCAACAAAAAGAAAACACAAAAATGACAAATATCAGAGGGAAAATAAATGTCAACGGTCTTCTACAGTCATCATTATCGACGATGCCAAACGTTTCTTTGAGTATTGTGTGAAAAGTCTTTATAGAGTTCCCAACGCAAAGCGTAGCCTTTCCACTAATCTCTTTATCAAAATAGGACCGTTCCGGTGGACTGTTTAGCCGCATCGTTTAGAAGTTATTTTTAAATTAAAAGATAACATTTTTTTGTTAGAGTCCTTCCCCGTGTGTAAGGTTTACAGCAATAGGCTTCTTTGAATGGTGTTTATATATAACCATATCTTGGAATACAAAAAGCATTTTCTATATTTCACGTTTCTATATTTTCGCTTCTATATTTCTAAAACATATTTTACGCTATGCGATATTTCATGCTTCGATTAGGTATATCGTGGATGGTCGATTAGCACTCCAGGCGGTCCAGGCACCGTCGTCCAACCCTAACGTCCTATCACAGACAAAATGTGAATCTGTGTATGCATGCAGTCACGGCCTACTTTTGCTTATGGACCGCTATTTAGTGTTTGCTAGATCCAATCCTGTTACCAATATTTTGTGTCCTCAATAAAATATGTTACCGGTGCAAAGGATATTTAGAAAAGATGTTAATGATGTGAATTTGAAAATTCAACTGACAAAGACGCAACTAGATGGAAGATTATATTTTTCAAATATGGCTAGGTAGAATCGATTAAATCATATTTTGAACAGCCACAAAAAGTTTTTTTTTGTTTCTCGTTTTAATTCGTTGGTATCTTTCTTATTTCATACTATTTTAAACCATAAAAACCCATAGGTATAAGAACTACCTCGTTCAACAAACAAACAGAAATGTAAAACTTACATCGAAATACCGAAGGATTTTTTAGATTGAATCATTTAGAAAACTTTTCATGGGATCGGTGCTGGTGGGGAAAAATTACAACATTATTTTTGAGGCGGTCATCGTTTGGAGTCCGGCTGCCAAGTCCGGTTAATCTCATGAATATTCACCTGACCGCAGAGCGTCCACTAAACCGTACAGACCAGCTAGTGAATAAATGGCCTATTACGCTAGGAACGAGTGACATTGATACTTTAAAGTAATCATAAAATAATAATAATAATCATCCTCATCTCAGTCTATAAAAGACCTGTTGAGTATTGCTCTTCCAATCTTCTTTTCCCTATCCAATTGCATGAGGAAAAAATATCCTGATGTGGAGATTTGTATGTTATTTGAAAACAAAAATTAATAAGTAGATTTCATGGTATGTGTTACCGTATAATCCACAATGAGATGTAGGGCCACCCGGGCTGTGTGTGGCGATATTTATTTGATTGAAGACCATCTATACTTATAATAAATCTGTAGAGAGGTCAATTCTGTACATGAAATATTTTTCCAAAATAACTATCAGCGGGTGATTAGTGATCGATACTGACGCCAAAAATGTAATCAGTAAAATTTTTGTCTGTCTGTCTGTCTGTCTGTATGTTCGTTATAGAAACAAAAACCACTCGACGGATTTCAACAAAACTTGGTACAATTGTTCTTCATACTCCTGGGCAGGTTATAGTATACTTTTCATCACGCTACGATCAATAGGAGCAGAGCAGTGAAGGGAAATGTTGGGAAAACAGGAGAACTTACTCCATTTTTTAAGCTTCCGACGCGTGTGCAGCCTTAATAGTTAAAGCTACACAGAAATCATGTATGACGGAAATGTTCTCCTTAAAATTATATAAAAAATATTCCACGACAGCAAATGTCTATCTTTTATGGTTGACTCACAATAACACGTGTAACTCCCGATAGCTTAGCAGTTCAGAGCTTTCTGATTATATTTGTCTACTCTTACGTTTATAACACTCTCAATCATCCCTAATTAATAAATGTTAACATTATTACCTATTTAATAAAAAAATAATCATAGAAATCGGTACAAAAACACCAAAGTTATTCATGAAATACGCTAATAAACCATCGCGCGTGATAACTGAATCATGCTCTAAGGATTATTTTTGTGTAACCGTCTCGCATCGAGTCGTCGCGGGAGGTTTAAAAGGGCGGGGGATCCAAACGCGAACTTCATACAATATTTGGATTTGGCTGATGATGCGAGTAGACGTTCCGAGTATTCGCCCTTATTGACCGGCAATAATATATATTATCAGCGCGACTTTTAGTCTTTACAATAATTTAGTTTATTTAATTTTCTTTTGTTGTTATTTCATAAAATAGGTATTAGTTATTTTGGTGGCGTGTTATATTCGTTCAAATTACAAATGATTAATAGTTAACATTTTATTTATTTTTAGGTGAAGTAGTAATAGGTTAGTAGTAGTTAGTTAGTAGTAGGTAAGTTTTGGTTAATTTATGTTCAGTTTTTTTTAATAATAATAATAAGTAAGTAAAAGCGTAGGTACTTTTATTAATTAAAGGTATAGGTCTTATTAATTATGTTATAGGTATTTAGTTTTAAGTGAAGTAGGATAGTTTACCCGGAAGCTTTGCGCTGAAGTATTTTCGTTGTATAGGTACTTAAGCCTCATGTGAACGTGATCTAAACAATATTACCAATACATTAACTTAATAATACACAAGGAATTACACACTGACGGAGTTGCGGGCACAGCTATCTATATCTATATATATAAAACTCTTCCGTTACTGAGTGACTGACAGACAACGCACAGCCGAAACTAATGGCAGTAGATTGCTGAAATTTGGCCTGTGTGTTTGTTGGGAGGAGTAGGCTACCACTAAGAGAGGATTATTGGAAATTCCCTCCCAACGGGGAGAAAACGGGGATAAATTGTTTTTTTCCGGAAGTCATTATTCCACGCGGACGAAGTCGCGGGCAAAAGCTAGTATCTGGGTTCAAAGTTTACAAGAGATGGAAAGTGTGAGAGTGATATCGAAAGAAGAGTGAATGCAGGGAACATGGTGAACGGAGCTTTGCACTCCTTTATGAGCAGTCGGAAGGTGTCTAACAAGGCTCGTTTGGCTGTGCATGAGGGAGTGTTGGTTCCGACACTCATGTATGGAAGTGAAAGTTGGGTATGGCAGAAGAAACATGAAAGCAGAATAAATGCAGTTGAGATGAGAGCGTTAAGAAGTATGATAGGAGTTAAACTGAGTGACAGGATAAGAAATAGTGAGATAAGGAAGCGTTGTGGTCTGAAAGAAGATGTAGTGACAAAAATTGAGAAAGGTATGCTGAGATGGTTTGGCCATGTCGAGAGAATGAATGAAGAACGATTGACGAAAAAAGTGTATAAGGCGAGTGTGAATGAAAGTGTTGGAAGGGGAAGACCTAGGCGGACGTTTCAAGACCAAATCAGGGACGTCTTGAAAAAAGGCCAGGTCAAGAGTACCCTAAACCGAAGAGCATGTATGAAGGGAATAATGAAAGTGGACGAAGCGAAACAAGTATGTATGGATCGTAGCAAGTGGAAAGAAGTGGTCTCTGCCTACCCCTACGGGAAAGAGGCGTGATTATATGTATGTATGTATCATAAATGTTTCGTTACGATTTAAACCATACATATGTTATTTACAGCTAGGCTTCACACAGAAAAAATATTGTGTAGAAAGTGTTCTGGCGACCTTACGCCTTGGAGCATCCAAATGGTATTTTGGATTATCCTTCATTTGAAGCGCCAAGTTAAGCGGTGCTCATCCGCTATACCTCTCGTATATCTTTCATCAGCTATATGAATATAAATATTGGATACTTTAAACTGATACTTGTGCCTAAAGCTCTCACAGTGTACTAGCAGTTATATATGCCTTTGGATCACGAGCCCGGGGTCGGGAACGTGTCTTAGTGCCAACCAGAGGTAGGTAGGAGGGTATTATTGGCGAATTTCATGTTTGTTACACTTTTTTTTATCATTGACTTAAATGCCTTTGACCCTATGCTTGCGTGATAGTAAGCAACGCCAGGGTCTAAGATGGAGCTGGCAATTCAAGGAAAAGCCCTGTCGGGCACCGGTTCTCACATACACACGACGAAACACAGTTAAACTGCTTAGATGTGGTAGCTATCCAGGTGGACCATAAAATCCTACGCGCGCACTACGCGTTATTTCCCAGCGTGCGGTGGGAAAGTTTTATATTCTGCCCCGTCCCCACACGGGGACGCTAGTTCAGCAGTTTCGTTTTAAAAAATGGTTTCAAGTTATTATTAAATAGCTTAATGCTACAAGTATCCAGTGCAATCATACCGGTTATATTTTAAATGTAACCATGAGGTTAATTTATAGCTCGCCCTGATGATAATTGATATCAGCTGTGAATACTCGCAGTGTTGGTGAAATGTATGCGAAATTTGCGCCAGCACATTCAATGTTCAACGTTTGCTTTTCGAACTTCTCTCTTTCTATTGTTAGTACAATAACTGAATTCGATAGTGCATTACAATATTCACTAGACATTTCTTTTCTCTATAGGTCTGCATCACTACATAGTATAAAACAAAGTCGCATTCTTCTGTCCGTCCCTATGTATGCATAAATCTTTAAAACTACGCAACGGATTTTGAAGCGGTTTTTTTTAATAGATAGAGTGATTCAAGGGGAAGGTTTATATGTATAACCCAACCCCGCTTTGCACGGGCGAAGCCGGGGCGGGCCACTAGTTTTATATAAAATGGGCGATTATTTATTATTAGTTAGTACAAAGTCGTTACACGGCTAGCCCTTGGCTACGCATACTCAATGAAATGTGCAGAACACAAAAAACTAAGGAATCTTTTACATTTACAATCAAGCCAAGTTTATTATCGCTACATAGTTGATCCATTATACATCTTCTGTGTGGTGATGGATTTAGAATACGCAGTGTCACCAACCCATACCATCCCGAGGGTGTCGTAAGAGGTGACTAACGGAACTCAAGAGGCAAATCACCTAGCCGCAAGAAAAGGAAAACTTGATACAAACCCTGTGCCAACCCGTATTGCTAGCGTGGCACAGTAATCAAATTTCCCTCCATGAAATTGGAGGAGGCCCGACGCAGTAGTAGGTCATGGGCTGAAACGTCATAATTGTTTATTAAAATTACAAAATGCGGAAAGTCTGTTGTAATAGTTACCGGTTATGTGTATTGTGTGGCCGTTCTCGTGGTGATTATATTGGTAGCTCTATGTAACCTGTATAAAGATTTTTAGAGTATACAAACCATTCCGGAAGTTGTACACTTTAGTGATACAACCTGCATGTTTATATACGGTAAACAGGTTGCCCGTAGGGTGCATCTATAAACTGCGATCACAGAGCGGACACTACAATCTACTACTACGTGCTACTAAAATAAAAGTACGGTAACGGGGTAGACGTCATTTGTTTCATGTGACATTCTAGCAACGGCATACAAAAAATTTAAATTGTCGCAATTTCCGGTGTAAGAATAGCTATATAGTCAGTAATCCGAAAACAACACTCATATACAAGTACCTGTGAGCACTATTGTTTCAAAAAAAATCCAATAAGCGAGTTTATTTACCCGATTATAAATAAATTTAGCCACTTTAACAATTCAAACAAACAAATGGCTCAAAATGGCAACTTGATAAATTTATTTTGGAAATAAACTTGCCTGGATCATTGAGTAATTTTATATCGTTTAAGCATTTAACTACATACGTATACACAAAAACAATGATACCCATACCGTATCGTTGTTTTACATCACAGTTTAGTTAATTTCTCAATTTAGATCCAGGAAAAAATCATGTCAAAAACTGACACCTACTTCTACAGAGAAGTAATAAAATTACACTGATGAGTATAACATTGAATCTGGTCACAACCAGAATAAAATTTGCTGATGACAATAAAGAGTGTCCCATTAGTACCGAACACAAATATTTATTTCGTGCAGCGATAAGAAAAGTTTGTTTTGGAAAAATGGCGGAGGAAACCAGTATTTGTGAACAGTATAGCTTTATTTAAGGCAAATAGTGTTACAACGGTGAATATCCGAGAATTTCGGAAATTGTGGACTTTTCTGTTCAACTCCGAAGTCGGGCAAGTAACTTTGTGTAAGGCAGAAATACTGCTTTGGGTCCGGGTATCATTTGAGTCGGTCAGGAATATTTCCGTGTGGTGATGGATTTAGATTGCACAACGTCGCCAATCCATATCATCCTGAGTGTGTCATAAGACTAAAGAAACGTAAGCGGTAGATCATTTAGCCGCAACAGAAAAAGGTTTGATACAAAACCTTTGCCAATTCGTCTTGCCAACGTGGTACAGTAGGCTAATTTTCCTCCATGACTGACGGCCAGTCTCAGAAGTTGTCATTTATGCGCTGAAACTGGAACTGAAAATGTATATAAGTAGTTTATCATCCATCTCGTTACCATAACACAAGCATTAAGTTGCTTAGCTTGGGACGAGATGGCGTTGTGTGAAATGTCCAAGGATATTTATTTATTTATTTATCATGCTCGAGGCTACTGGGCGAACTCCAAAAGCGGAAACAGTTATTAATTTAATATCATACAAAACCTTATACTCTTTGAGAAACACAAACAAACAAAATCGAAGTTAAACTTTTCAGTTTAAAGTTGTCGTACACTAGCTCCGGCATTTACATGCATTACGTATGCAGATTAGTTCCAAACTCGCGAACAACTCAAAGAAAAACTTCGCCCCAGCCCCAAGTCGTTTTAAAGTTTACAGCAAATGCGTAATGAACAACTGGCCTTATTCAGTTTGCTGGAGCATTGTGTTTTCTGTTGTTGTATTCCTGACCTTCTGAGGGTGTCGTAAAAGCGTGCGTGAAATAAAACACTTTTTTTATAGTTGATTCCCCCTTTTATCCACCCACATCCGGGGGACGGGGCTGGGGTACGGAGATGGTGAAGTGCGCCCGGGTTGTCCACTAAAACCTACCACTATTGTTCCGGTCTTTTGCCAAACCACTTGTAGGACTGCATCAAGATAGGTGGTGGCTGGGCGAGGGGAGGTCAGAACTCTACCCTCGTGATCTTTAGTCGTGTCTGCCTCGTTGGTCTAGTGGTCAGATGTGCCGCCTTTGGATCAACGGGTCCCGGGTTCGATTCCGGGGTCGGGCCAGTGTCTTTGTCTAAACCAGAGGCACTGGCTCGGAGTCTGGGTGTCATTTCTATCTATAATATGTAGGTATTTACAAAAAAAAAAATGGTATATAAGTAGTTTATCATTCATCTCGTTACCATAACACAAGCATTAAGTTGCTTAGCTTGGGACGAGATGGCGTTGTGTGAAATGTTCCAGGATATTTATTTATTTATTTAGTATATACATACTGGCGCTATATGGCATATGGCGCTAGGCCTTACGGCGCTATTTCCCCTCTTGGGTATGTGACATGAGAGGTACCCGGCCCTGCTGTGCTGACCCGTAATAGAAGCCTGGTGAATTGAAAACCCGTGCCTATCCATCTGGCGAGCGCTGCCAAGTATCATTCAACCAACTTATAAACGCTAGGCTTTACGTGAATTATGTAACAATCTGACCTTATCCCAACGACTTGGTTCTAGTAACGCGCTTTCATAATTTTAGCCCATAACTGACCCCATACCGAGTCAGGCCTCCTCCAATTTCATAGCGGGAAATTAGCCTACTATGCCAGGTTGGCAAGATAAGTGGGTAAAGGGTTTGTATCAGGTATTCCTGTTCTTGCGGCTAAGTAGTCTGCCTGCGTTCCTTTAGTCGTCTCTTACGACACCCTCAGGACAGTATGGGTTGGTGACATTGTGTATTTAATTTGTCAGGTTAATTTCCCTTTATATAACTGGAGGAGGCCAGACTCAACAGATCTACAATGGGCCATTCATCATCCTAATGTATGTTGTATTTTTTTTGTATCATTGACTAGAATGCCTTTGACCCTGGGCTTCCGTGATGAAAAGCAACCCCAAGGTCTAAGATGGAGCAGCAATTCAAGGAAATGCCCTGTCGGGCACCAGTTCTTACATACACATGACGAAACACAGTAAAACTGCTTGCTTTGACTTAGATGTGAGGGTGGGAGCTAGCCGGGCGGACCATTCGATCCTACCACCAAGCGTGCTGGGTTTTGTTGACTTTTCTAACACGCGTTTTTCCCCAGCGTGTGGTGGGGAAGTATAATATTCTGACCCGTTCGCACACTGATATTTGATCCTATTGGATGTCTTTCCCTAGTCTAGTATCTCTAGTTTCAAAGATTTGATATAAAATTGAGCAGTAAAGCGTAGGTTAAACTCGCATAATGTAAGGTAGCGGCCACACAGATGCCCCACATTAGGTAACGTACATAAGACGGTACATTATCCGGGGTGGTTCCTGTCGCTCACATTGCTTAAATTGCACGCATTTATTAGACGGGTCCGGACAAAATGCTTTTTTCATTTAAGCTAGGGTTGGGGACGTGTTTTCGCAAATAACACGTCTGATAGACCTTTATCGAGTTAGACTTGACTTTGTATTTAGCCTCTGATGAAAAAGAGGAATATTCTTGTATAGAAGATTTTATTTTATTTGTTTTTCATTTTAATCGGGAAGCTATATTTAAAATAAAAATCTTTTTTTGGTTTGGTTATCATTTCAGCTCGCTAAGGGTGTTAATAATTATCTAATTTGCACTTGGTTATATATATTATCTACTACCTACACTACTACTAATCAGCTCATACAAGACCCACTGCTGAGTCGGGCATCCTCCAATCTGATGGAGGGTAATTAGCCTTCCTTTCTATTAGTATTTAATACCGTGTTATGCAGTTTAACAAATAAATGAACTTACTGAATCTTGGTGAACAATACCATGGTTGAGTAAATTAATTACCCTCCTGCAAGGTGAAGAAACGGCCCGAAGACCAGATTCAACGAGCATCCCCCCCACAGGTGAAGTGAAACTACCCGGCATAGGGCAGTCGGAGGACGCCAAGGGGTTTTAATATTAATAATAATAATTTATTTCAGACAAAATAACAATCCATATCGCTGAAACTAGGTATTTAGTAGGTATGTCACATTCCTTTTTTACCTCGCCTCCCAGATCTCTCCCCGAGATAAGCCCCGCGATAAAAGTAGATCTGCAGGATAATACGCATCTGCTGAGGGTTTTCATAGCATCATACGGACATAGAATATTGTCACCATCCCATTTCATCCTGAGGGTGTGGTAAGAGTCGACAAAAGGAAATGACAAAGCCAAAGACTCTTAGAGAAGGAAAGCTTGATAGGTGGTAGGCACAGAGTTTGTTTCTAGTTTTCCTTCTTTTGCAGCTAGGTGATCTGCCTCTTGCGATCCTTTAGTCGCTTCTTACAACCCGCTCAGTGTGGTACGGGTTTGGTGACATTTTGTATTCTAAATCCGACACCACACGCATTAAAAAATTAAGATGTTTTAATATCTTATTCTACGGCGACGGCGGAATAAGTTGCTGGTGTGATATAGCTTGATTTCTGTACAACTTCATTAACTATGCGGTTAACTAATTCAGTTAGCAGTTGTGTAGTGTACTGTCTGCGCGGTACTTGAACCAAGTCGTTGGGATAAGGTCAAGTCGCTACATAATTCACGTAAAGCTTAGCGTTTATAAGTTGGATGAATACATATTTGATGGAAATTCTAAACTGCTTGCAAGATATTATAATATCCCATACTTAGGAGCCGATGGGCCAGAAAAGCGCAGTGCTGGTAGGCCTCCCACACGGTGGACTGATGGGTTAAGGTCGCCGGAAAACGATGATGCGGTCGGCCTAAGACCGGACTTTGTGGGAATCCATGGGGGAGTCCTATATCCAGCAGTGGACGTCTTTTGGCTGAAATGATGATGATGATGATATGTAGGCGGAGCTTTTATACCATGGGTTGCTTCCGAACACACCACCCATGTGCTTTGCAGCTTTGCGTAGTCTTCACATCTTTGCCTATAAAATACCCACTGCTGAGTGGGGCCTCCACCAATAACATGCAGTGAACATAGCCTACTGTGCCACGCTGGCCGGCTTGGCACAGGGTTGGTATCAAGTTTTTCTTTTCTTAAGGCTAATTAGTCGGCCCTTTGCATGTTACATTGTTGTTGTTGGTAACATTGTGTGTTATAAATCCGGCAGCATAATTATATAAATAACACTGGTATATTTTATAATTTCACAGGAGTTTCCGACCTCTTCCGCTTTATTGGTGGAAAAATAAATCTAACGCGTTCAAGTTTTTGAAACTTTTTAGTTACTTATCCTTTAGTTCGTTATCTAAACGTTTTTAACGACGAATTCTTCAGTTGCCTAGTACTATGCCCTTTAATACTCTTATGGAATGGCAACACTATGTGTATATCTTTGAATCATGCTCACTTTAAGACTCATGGCAGTGGTGGCGTCGTGCGGCGGGTCGTTCTCTTCCCTGCAATATGGTTGAGGAGGGCGATGGCTGCCGCATGCGTCATGCTTGTGAACAGGTGCCGTTGCTGGGGGTCGGTTAGCTTGGGCATTACAAGGTTACTAGTGTCAACTAGATCTGGCTGATGTTTGGCCCTTTGGAACTATTACGTGAGTTTGCTCTCACAAATCTGTCTTATAACCAGTCTTGTACCCAAATGGCGATCTAAAAAGAGCAACTACAGAGTTTCTTGCCGGCTCTTATCTGTAGAGGTGCATTCCGAACCGGTGGTAGATGGTAAATAATTAATTTTAAATGGTAAATTTTAAATTTTATTTTTTGTTTGACCTGTCAAATAGCTCTAATGAGCCAACTTGATTAAATGAGTTTTGATTTTGAATGTGCCACAACAAAATTGCCGAAATGCTTTAATTCGATAGCGCCGTGTTGCATACATAATATTAACAATACCAGTCAAATTTTCTTATATTCATTCTAACACTTAAACCCTACAATTATTCAATCTCGCTTAACAAAGCCATTGTATCTTGAATGCCATTTCTAAGCAAATATTTTACGTATTTAACTACACAATAGCGAAATAAATCACCTTAATCGTCGTTCAAATAGGAGTGTGCCATTTTTAGCAACTTAATTACAGCCCTCTTACCCTTATTTTTTAGGACGGTTGTGCCTAAAAAGAGTGATTAATTTGCTTGTCCCGTTTTTGTGTAAGACACTTTTTAGGGTCACCGCGTTTCCAAGCATATGCGCTCGCTTTAAGGGCAGGTGCTGCTAAGCCCGAAATTTATTGACCACAACTTGGCTGGCCTCGCCTGTAATTTTAGGCCACTGAACTTTTATGAAACCTTGTTGCGGCTATTGTAAATTTATAATATTGCCATTTGATTGAACCAGTTCGGAAAGTGATATGCACGCAACCCAGTTTTTTATACATGCTATTTGATATTTTTTACGGCTGCCGCCGTAACCTACTCTGAGACCGACGCCGAGACCGACACCAATAAGGAAGTCTACTCTGAGACCGACGCCAATAAGGAAGTCTACTCTGAGACCGACGCCAAGCCCGACGCCAATAAGGAAGTCAAAACAGAGACAGACGCCGAGATCGACGCCAAAAAGGAAGTCTACTGTGAGACCGACGCTAAGACCGACGCCGAGACCGACGCCAATAAGGAAGTCTACTCTGAGACCGACGCCGAGACCGACGCCAATAAGGAAGTCAACACAGAGACAGACGCCGAGATCGACGCCAAAAAGGAAGTCTACTGTGAGACCGACGCTAAGACCGACGCCGAGACCGACGCCAATAAGGAAGTATACTGTGAGACCGACGCCAATAAGGAAGTCTACTCTGAGACCAACGCCGAGACCGACGCCAATAAGGAAGTCAACACAGAGACAGGCGCCGAGATTGACGCCAATAAGGTTGTCTACTCAGAGACCGACGCCGAGCCCAACGCCAATATGGATATCTACTCTGAGACCGACGCCACGACCGACGCCAATAAGGATGTCTACTCAAAGACCAACGCCAATAAGGAAGTCTACACTTAGACCGACTCCTAGACCAACGCCAATAAGGAAGTCTACTCAGGGACCGACGCCAATAAGGAAGTCTACTCTGAGACCGACGCCGAGACCGACGCCAATAAAGAAGTCTACTCAGTGACCGACGCGGAGACCGACGCCAATTATGAAGTCTAATCTGAGATTGACGCCGAGACCGACGCCAATAAAAAAGTTTACACTTAGACCGACGCCAATAAGGAAGACTATTCTGAGACCGACGCCAATAAGGAAGTGTACTCTGTGACCGACGCCGAGACCGACGCCAATAAGGAAGTCTACTCTGATACCGACGCGGAGACCGACGTCAATAAGGATGTCTACTCTGAGACCGACGCCAAAACCGACGCCAGTAAGGAAGTCTACTCTTAGTCCGACGCAGAGACCGACGCCAATAAGCTAGTCTTCTTTGAGACCGACGCCAATAAGGAATTCGACTCTGTGACCGACGCCGAGACCGACGCCAATAAGGAAATCTACTCTGAGACAGACGCCAATAGCGCAGTCTACTCTGAGACCGACTCCGAGACCGACGCCAATAAGGAAGTCTACTGTGAGACCGACGCCAAGACCGACGCCAATAAAGAAGTCTACTCTGAGACCGACGCCAGTAAGGAAGTCTACTCTGAGACCAACGCCGAGACCGACGCCAATAAGGATGTCAACACAGAGACAGGCGCCGAGATTGACGCCAATAAGGTAGTGTACTCTGTGACCGACGCCGAGACCGACGCCAATAGGGAAGTCTACTCTGGTACCGACGCGGAGACGGACGTCAATAAGGAAGTCTACTCTGAGACTGACGCCAAAACCGACGCCAGTAAGGAAGTCTACTCGTAGTCCGACGCCGAGACCGACGCCAATAAGCTAGTCTTCTTTGAGACCGACGCCAATAAGGAATTCTACTCTGTGACCGACGCCGAGACCGACGCCAATAAGGAAATCTACTCTGTGACCGACGCCGAGACCGACGCCAATAAAGTAGTCTACTCTGATACCGACGCCAATTAGGAAGTCTATTCTGAGACCGACGCCAGTAAGGAAGTCTACTCTGTGACCGACGCCGAGAACGACGCCAATAAGGAAGTCTACACAGAGACCGACGCCGAGACCGACGACAATAAGGAAGTCTACTGACAGACTGACTCGGAGACCGACGCCGAGACCGACGCCAATAAAGAAGTCTATTCTGAGACCGACGCCGAGACCGACGTCAATAAGGAAGTCTAATCAGAGACAGACGCCAATAAGGCAGTCTATTCTGAGACCGACGCCGAGACCGACGCCAATAAGGAATTCTACTCAGAGACAGACGCCAATAAGGCAGTCTACTCTGAGACCGACTCCGAGACCGACAACAATAAGGAAGTCTACTCAGAGACCGACGCCGAGACCGACACCAATAAGTATGTCTACTCAAAGACCGACGCCAATAAGAAAGTCTACTCTGAGACCGACGCCGAGCCCGACGCCAATAAGGAAGACTACTCAGAGACCGACGCCAATAAGGCATTCTACTCTGAGACCGACGCCAATAAGGCAGTCTACTCTGAGACCGACGCCAATAGGGATAGTTACTCAAAGACTGACGCCGAGACCGACGCCAATAATGAAATCTGATTGATTCATCAAAAAATTATTTACTTTGTGAATATTTATTGAATATATTGAAACATAATTGCTATAAAAATTAACAACAATTGAACAATTAAATTGAATAAATATTCTTAATGAATGTAATAAATAACGTTACTAAATATTATTAATGATATTTGTTGTACGTCACTAGTCATGACGTATTGGCAGGTGTCAGAAACGCATTCTTTCAGCGGCCGCACATTAAGCGGGGTTCTCATTAGTGAACTGTAACTGTAACCGGACAGTAACAGTAACGTGGTTCTAGTGTGTACGCGTGTTGTATTCTTCGTGTCCATCGAACTGAAAATTTCCATCGAACGCCCTCACCCAACGTACTCATTCAGGCTGTAACAGTTACCGAACAGATACAGTGTGTGTACGCGTCCATGAACACACTGCGAGCTTCCTTTAGATCACTCCAAAAACCGACATCCATCAGCTCGCTGCGTGCCGCTCGCGACCAGCTCGCGCCAGATTCGCGAACCACGTACACACCACGATTTGTAGTTACAGTAACGTCCAACGGTTACGTTACATAATGAATACGTATTCATCGTCGGCCCGCTGCGAACTGCAACGCGATCCGCTCGCGGCATGTGTGCGAACCAAGTAGACACTATAATTTTTGGTTACATAACATGCAACAGTTACGGTTACAGTTCGCTAATGAGTACCCGGCTTTTTATGGAGGGTAATTAGCCTACTGTGACAAGCTGGCCAGAGAGGTTGGCTTAGGGTTTCGTATCAAATTTCCTTCTCTTGCGGCTAGGTTTTCAGCTTTGACATTTCCTTTTACTGGCTCTTACGACACTCTCTGAATGGAATGGGGTGGTGACACTAGGTATTCTAAATCCGTCACCACAGGGACTCGACACATTAAGGGCAGGTTAATTTATTTTATTCAGTGGATATTTTCGCTCACTGGCCAAAGTCTACCGTTTGCCACTCATTAAAATATGCTAATCCGACGCGTATCATACCTTACATAAACAGGAATTTGGGCGTCCGGCAGTTCAACAATTAATTTGCAATTTTAATGTGCCTACTTCTAATTTGTTGATTTTGTGTTGGTCTACGGAGTATTTTGATCGTCAACGAAATGAAGTTTACGCATCTGTCTGGGACATTAAATCTCCTGAAAGGAGGAACTGATTTAGATTGGGTTTCCTTATTTGAATAATTTTGTGCTAATCAATAATTCTTGAAGGTCATCTCCCTGAATAAATAAGCCGTTTGACGTTTATCACATTTCATTCAAATTTAATGAGATTTATATACAAATAATTAATAAATCATTCTCAACCTCCAAAGTACTACCTTGATTTTTATTTTCTTGTATTGTAATTTATAGGTAGATAATTTTAGAAAAATGTTACAAATCGCCAAAATACGTTGGTAGTTCCCTGCATGAGCACGGAGGAGGCCCGACTTGGTAGTGGGTCGATTATGGGCTAAACCGATGACTGCCACACAATAATGAGGCACGGAAGTTAAGCGCATACATGTGTAAAATTGTTTTTCTTTTCATGCCTGCGCTCAGCTGTCTCGCTAGTGTTATCAACATGGCCAAATAAACTATTATGGTAATATCCATAAACTCAAATACACTATTCGTCGATGAAGTGACGGATTTAGTATACATAGTGTCACGACCCCACCCCTTCCTGAGGGTGTTGTAAGAGCTGATTATAGGAAATGATAAGGCAACCTCAGCGCAAAGAATGGAAATCTGAAAACGAATCCCTGCTGGCAAGGTTGGCACAGTAGGCTGATTTTCCCACCATGTAATAGGAGGGAAAAAGTGTGGAAATCCTTGGGGGAGGCCTATGTGCAGCAGTGGATGTCTTTTGGCTGTAATTATGATGATGATGATGATGAATAGGAGGAGGACTGGGTCTGAGGGCTGATAAGTCATTCAATCTGTCCAATATATTTTTAGAGCCGACTCGAATAACAACAACCTCTGCTTCCTGTATTGATAATGTTTTTTGTAATTGTGATTTCATACATAAAGGCGTCGTTAATTATCTGCCCTCTGATCATAGCGGACTCACTGTCACCTTTAGGTCCAAGATACCATTGCAGAAGATTCAGATAAAGTATAGGCCAATAACACCTGGTAATTTAAAGAAATTTGATAGGGTTATAGGTAGTGTATTACAAGTTCAGGACTTAAACATAAACGATGCTAATAAACTATACTCGGATGTGTTTTCTGTAGTGCAGACTGAGTTTAGCAATATATTTAAGATAAAAAGTAAAAATACTTACCCTAAATTTGTTTTCAGTGATTGGGCAACCACAGGTATTAGGAAAAGTAGAGATAAACTGTACGAGTTATATGGGCTCAAGCCTTATGTTAGGACGGAGTCTTTTAGTAATTATGTTGCCGTCTATTCAAAAACTTTTAGAAGCGTGTGTAGGTTAGCTAAATCTAAATATATAAGTAGTAAAATTAAAGCATCGGATAATAAGATTAAAACAACTTGGAAAATTATTAATAATGAAACTGGCAGGAAAAATACACCATCTAATAATTACACACTAGAAACTAGTCACGGTACTGTAAATACTGACAAGGCCGTAGCTCAGGAATTTGTCGATTTCTTCACAAATATACCGATTAAAACGACAGAAACTTTAGATTCCTCACCTGCCCTTTCTATCGCCCTTCTCAGAGAAAATGTTACTACCTGTCCCATAGCATTTAGTTTTAAACATATAAATAATGTAACTGTTAAAAAAGCTTTCAAGGATATTAAGATCAAACTGACTGAGGATCTGTGGGGAATGTCTATCAAAACCTGTCAATCTGTTATTGAAACTTTAGCTCCCTACTTAGCTTTAACGTTTAACTTATGTGTAGATCAAGGAGTATTTCCTGATCTTATGAAACATAGTAAAGTTATACCACTTTTTAAATCTGGGGACAGTAGAGATTATAACAATTAAAGGCCGGTATCGGTCTTGCCAGTATTCAGTAAAATTTTCGAAAAGATCATGCTTAATCAAATGCTATTGCACTTCAACATAAACAATATCCTGCATGATCAGCAATACGGCTTCACCAAAGGGCGTTGCACTACTGACGCCGGTGTGTCCTTGCTAAAGCATATTTTTACAGCCTAGGAGGAAGCACACGATGCTCTTGGGATCTTTTGCGACCTCTCGAAAGCATTTGATTGTGTAAATCATGAAACGCTGCTCCTCAAACTTGAACATTACGGCTTTTGTAAGCAGGCCATTTGTATAGTTAAATCATATCTGAGTGATAGACAGCAGCAGGTTCAGATAAACGGTGTCAATTCAAGGAGCTCAAACGTAATAATGGGCGTACCACAGGGTTCTATATTAGGCCCGTTTCTCTTTCTAGTTTACATTAATGACCTTCCCCATTCATTGCATAATCAACCCAAGATAGTCTTGTTTGCTGACGACACCTCACTTATTTTTAAAGTAGATAGACGTGCTAAAAACTATGACGATATAAATAAAATTATTAATCAAGTACATGGTTGGTTCACTGCGAATAATTTAGTATTAAATGGGAATAAAACAAAATATATAAGATTTTCTTTACCTAATGTTAAACATAGTGAGTGTGATGTGGTATTGAATAATGATAAATTGGATTTAGTAGAGGACACTGTTTTCTTAGGGATAACGCTTGATTCTAGATTACAATGGGGTCCCCAAATAACATCTCTTTCTAAGCGGCTAAGTTCCGCAGCGTATGCTGTTCGGAAAGTCCGCCAATTAACAGACATAGACACTGCACGACTGGTGTACTTTAGTTACTTCCACAGTATCATGTCTTATGGTATTCTGCTATGGGGACGTGCTGCAGACATTGAATTAATCTTCATTCTGCAGAAAAGAGCTATTAGAGCTATTTACAATCTACGCAGTCGCGATTCCCTTAGGGATCTGTTCAAAGAAATCAGCATCCTAACAGTGCCTTGTCAGTACATATATGAAAACATCATGTATGTTAGGAAAAATTTGCATTTATTTAGTAAACAGTGCGAACGACATCATTATACTACTAGAGATGGAAATAAACTAGTTCAACCAAAATTTAGATTATCAAAAGTGCAAACTTCATTTATGGGGAACTGCATTAAATTTTACAATAAAATACCTTCCAACATCCTTCAATTAAACGAGAAGAAGTTTAAAATATGTGTAAAACGCACACTATGTAGGCAGGCTTATTATAAATTAGATGAATATGTAGATGATAAAAATGCTTGGCGAAATGCTGGTCCAGCTCCGCAGCCACACTGAAATAGTCTTATGTGGTCTTCATATATTGCTACTCCTTTTTTTGTAATAATTATTTAATTCCGGACTTTCACTAGGTCTTTTATTGACATGTACCTATCTCATAATATTATTTTGACATCATGGATTTATTAAATATTCATGTTCCTTGTTTTTTTTACCACTGAGTAGGACTAATTTGTCTTTGTTTTTTTTTTTATATCGAGTATACAGGACCTTCGTATTATACAGGACCTTTATCATTTTATTTTGTATAATTGTTTAGAAGTTTGGAATTGTAAATGTGAGCACTATGTAGTCACCGTATTTATATAACTTATCATATAAACAAGCAGTTGAGAGTATGTCATGCTCGTGATCGGGTGCCGCCAGTTGGGGCCGGTCATCCCTTAACTGCTATTGACATACCTACATAGCTTTATATTGATCTCCTGGACACTTCTGTTGTGCAATATGTTACATTGTCCTCACATCTTAGCTTACTATAAATAAACACGAAATCAATGTAACCCAATCAGATGCTTGTAACAGAAAATATGATAAAAAGAGTGTCCATGGAGTTTCTTGCCTGTTCTTCTCCATAGGATCTACTTTTTGGAACATGCAACTAGATTCCTAACTTCACTTTTGACTTTTCAAAAACACCAGTAAATAGGTTCAATTGAAATAAATGATTTGAGTTTTGAGTTTGAGTTTGATATGAGAAGGTACAGTGTTCGTGACAAAAAGTTCCTTTAATTACGACAAGTCGAAACTTTTGCTCACATAACGAAATTCGGCAACTGACAAGTCAATCAACTTGTTCCATTTAAAGTTTTGCCGAATTGGTAATTATATTTTTATGTTACGGTAAACAAATATAATTGTGTTTAAGTCGTACACGACTTTACAAGTTTTTAATGGTGCCCGAATTTATAAATACTACGTTGAATAAACACTTATTAATAAATGATTATGATATTTTCTATTTGCTACTCCTATTTACTTAGTAAGTATAAATAAATGTGTAGTAGAGCTTTTTCATTTCAAGTGCCACGTACTCTTGCCATTTCTACCATGCATGTTAATATTGCAATAAAATGGTTTTTTAAATCTCTACTACTGTTAAGAACGAGAACTAACGTTGGCGGGGCTTTTTAATTAAACATATTGAAGCACAATATTAACACATTTTAATGGCACGTGCACATCTTACGACCTTTTACAAGAGACTGATAAGAACAGAAAAACAGAAGCTTCACATATAAAAAGAACACTATTTAAAATTATAATAAAAAAGTATATAAATATCAAAAAGGTTACGGGTCGCCAACAACTACCTATACTATTATTCAGCCCATAAATCACCCACTGCTGAGTCGGGCCTCCTCCAACTACACTAAGCATACTGTGCCACGCTGCCCAGACCGGTTGTTACACCCGACTCACCACCACCCTTTATGAAGGCTGAGAAGTAGACGTATAGTATATATAGTGTATATAGAACCTACTCGTATGTGGCCAAATTGCGCCAATTCCTTGCCAAATTGACATTTCTTCCTTGTCTTTTCCTGATATTAATTGGGGTCGGCTAGGTTAGACCGGAAACCTGATTTAACTAGCTACCTGTATTTATACAAAGCGATTGCTATCTGATATAGCTATCCATTCCGTGTGTGTGGTGGAGGATAGAGAATACACAATGTCATCAACCCACACCATCCTGAGGGTGTCGTAAGAGGCAGACCACCTAGCCGCACGACAAGGAAAACTTGATACAAAAGCTTGTGCCAACCCGCGTGCCACAGTAGGCTAATTAATTTCCCTCCATGAATTTAGAGGTGGCCCGACTCAGTAGCAGCCTCTGCGATCTATGTGGTGGGACTACCGGTAATCGCAATGGTGTAATCAGCTGTCTGTTTTCATCACATCTATGGCAGTTGGACTTCGAGTATCGACTGCTATAGATATCAGAATGATCGGGATAATCGTATTGCATGCCCTCGGAAGCAGGGAAGAGGGCAGATGTACTAGTGACTATCACTGCAGATCAATTGCGGTCCATATTATCTGCTATATAAATGGTTACTGTGAACCGTAATGGTTAAAAAGGAATTAATGTATGGAGGTCGCAAAGCGAGGGTATTTAGGTGAGCGGTATTCAAAAGTTGCTCCTCAATCGGCTGAGGCCTTAATTGTGTTTATCACTTGCTCCCTCCGACCAACTTTTTCTATCAAAAGTTGCCCAAGCCTGACGTTCGGGCTATTTAATTTTCCCGTCAATGTGACGGCAACTGATCTCCAATTCATTTTTAATTTAGCTCAATCATAATAGGTGGTTTATGCGTGTTATGGCGCAACTGAACTGTTTTTGTTTGTGCCAAGTTAGCTGGCTGTCGGCAGTAGGTTTCCTTCTAACCCACCGGTTACCACCCACATAAATGCGGGATGTAGGCGGCCTCTGTGGAGGTCCTCATGCCCAGTAGTGGACTTCTATTGACAAAATGATGGTAATGATGATGATTGCCGGCTCTTCTCTGTGAAATGGCATTCCGAACCGGCGGTAAAAACTAAATGATAAATTTTTTTTTTTTTTTTTTTTTATTGAGTATTTTTTTTTGACTATTTGAAAGCATTCGCTAGAATTTATTCGAATAAAAAATAATTTGATTTTGATTGATTTGATTTGATTAATCACAGGAGACGCAACTCAACAGTGGTAACAAGACAGTAACAAATAAAAAGTCAAAACGCAGCAGTTTCAGGTTTCAAAATATTAATGATTTCTTAGGTTTTCGCGATTATTACACATTGAAATTAAACACTTTTTAACGGATTGTGAGCACACATTCAACAAGACCAACCACTACATCCACTTTGATAGACCTCAAATCCTTGTCAAGGAAAATCATTACATCCCAAGAATGATCCGCGAGGCTATTGAGATTAAAAAACATCCAAATTTCAATAGAGAGGATGGTTGGCAAGTGCCACCTGCTTGGGATCCAGTCATTAAATTGATCAAATCTCAAGCAAAACACTCATCTGCAAGACCTCTGGATACCGTGAGCGATTTCTGCGTGCACAGGGAACGTTATCAATTAAACAAAATTATAGGCGGTAGATTTTAACTGTTTCTTTGTACTTTTGAAGACAACTGTCATCTAGTCTCTCCCGCGACCACGACTGCTGCAAAGCATTCGAAACGTCGGGAATTAAATAATGTAATATACACGCGATAAATCCGTTAAAAAGTGTTTAATTTCAATTTCAAAATATTTCCGCAAATAACTTAGCTTCCAGCACATTTTAGTCACAGCAAAAATAAAACTAAGATTTTCCGAAACAAACTTTTATTAACGGTTAGTGCGCGGCTGACTTTTGTTTTTGCCGAGTTCCGTCCCGATTTTGTTCTGCTCTGCGCGTTTAACATTAAAGTTTTGTGCAAAACTGTATTGCAGCAAAACGCTCATAAACAAGATTTAAGAACCGCACTTCTTGTCTGGCAATTTGGCATTTACTGTCGAATTCAAGTTTTGAGCAATAAAGTAGTAGCTCTGCTGCTTTATTTCGAAACATGGAAATGTTTTGAATAGATAAATCTTAAAAGTAAGATATATTTAAGCTGTAAATTGTAAGGCTCAATGAGTTATTGAAACAATGTATACTATACTAGCTTTTGCGCGCGGCTTCGCCCGCGTGGGCTTCGAACCCGTGCATATTTTTTATGAACATAAAATCGGTTATTGTGACTAAACTATGATAGTTAGATATGTGCTCTCGCGGACTTTTTTGTAGATCTTTATAAGACCTACAAACCCGTAGTACATCATTTTGTTCTATTGTCAATAGTTTTTGCAGCGCACGCATAAATAGGTTTTCGATTTTACACCTTGGTTTACAAAATCGTAATTTTCATACGGATCCCTAATTCTTTTGAAAATAAAATATAGCCTATAACCTTCCTCGATAAATGGACTATCTAACACTGAAAGATTTTTTGAAATCGGACCAGTAGTTCCTGAGATTAGCGCGTTCAAACAAACAAACAAACAAACAAACTCTGCAGCTTTATATATTAGTATAGATTAGTATAGATATGTAACTTGAAAGTTGTGAATTTTCTAATTTGCTTGGACGGCCAAAACCAAAACTATGGAGTGAGCCTCGACCCCAATTTTGATTAAATCTAAATCTGCTTTTTATAGTTTTAAAATATCATTAAAGTTTCCTGGTAGAGCCGGAAATGCACCCGAAAATTTCTAAAAGCAATCTTTAAAGCATTTACAACTTTTTTTTTCAAATACTCCTGTCTGTCGGTCTGCGCTTCTGTTTCACCTCAACACCCTCAAATTGGTGACATAATGTTTCCGTCACCACGCAGACAATAGTCCTTATATACATAAGTAATCACTTTAGCCTACTACTTCAAATAAACTAACCTAGAGAACTAAGGCACACACCCACTGAAGTGTGTGCGGTATTCGCAATTTACATGGAAATAGGCAGCAGATGGGAACTCAATAGAGTTACTGAAGTGGCCCTCCTGCTCGTGCACCAGACAGACACTCGATCGTCGTTGCGGTCTAGTGTGTTGCGGGATTAGTGTGTACTTTTGACATAGCGTTCATTGCTAATATTGTATTGTCTATACATATAAATGAATGAAATTGAAGTGTCGGTTTGTTATGTCAAAATAATAGTGTGAAAGTGGAACAGAATACGAATAGCATCTATCTCTTGGTGGTTTCGGCTAATCTCTGATTTGAATGGTCTAGTGGTTAGATGTGCCGCCTTTGGATCAACGGGTCCCGGGTTCGATTCCGGGGTCGGGCCAGTGTCTTTGTCTAAACCAGAGGCACTGGCTCGGAGTCTGGGTGTCATTTCTATCTATAATATGTATGTATTTACAAAAAAAAAATGTATATAAGTAGTTTATCATCCATCTCGTTACCATAACACAAGCATTAAGTTGCTTAGCTTGGGACGAGATGGCGTTGTGTGAAATGTCCAAGGATATTATTTATTATTATTTATTTATTTATACATTCATCATTATCATAATTTTAGCCAATTGAAGACCACTGTCAGTCCATGGGTTGGATGTGCCTCCTTTGGATCACGGGTCCCTGGTTAGATGCCGGAGTCAGGCAAGTGTCCTTGTATAAACCAGAGGCACTTGCTCTGAGTCAGGGCGACATTTTTGTAAACTAACCCTGCGATACAGGTTGTTATTAGTCCCCTGCACTAACTAATTCGTAGTAAAGTCAAATAAATTATTCAAAACCGACTTTCCTTGAAAAAATATTTTTTGTACCCGATCTAAGAAATAATGTAATAAGTGTATACCACTTTAGAATCCTTATTAAATGCGCTAATTTTTTAAGTTACTTGCCAGACTAGCGTGGTATATGTTTTTTTCAGGACCGTCAGTTAATTTAAGGCGAAAAACAGATTTTTAAATCGTGGTTCTGAAAATCATGACATCTTTTTTCAAGCTGGAGCAGTTAGCTCAGATTTTAAGGTTAAAAATTACAGAATTCAGGATGAAATAAGTATAAAAAGGCAAAAAGTAAAGATTTTTAGCAACAGTAAGGTAAAAACTTACCTTACTGTTAAAATATAATATGATTGATTAAAATTTTAAAAATACTAGACATATTTTTTTTTTATTTTTCAGATAACTGTTATGACCTTACCCATCATGCGATTTCGACTTGCTTGACGTAGAATTTTGGGACACCGTGTTTATGTAATTGCTCCACGCAACGATGTGCATAGAAGTATTCAGGTCGCTACGGTTTAATTTGCGTTTCGTAGCTCAAGGCAGAGCTCACATCGCCTTGAGTCTGTTAGAACTAGTTCCTTGAAACACTGGCATCATTACAGGCGCGACTCAAAGCTCATTACTCAGTAAAGCGACTGTTATCCACATGTGACGAACCAGTTCTTGGTAGTAACACCATAATTTCATTCTAAAAAATATTATGGTATTTTATGTAAATTAATAGTTGCCATGTCGTCACAAACAAGTGGACCATTTCGAACTAGTGTCGACCTGCAGTATAAAACAGTAAAATTCACTTGCCTACACTTCTCTTTGGCTCATCACTTAGGTCACAACTTTGTTTTTGTTGAAAGTTATTATATATCGGATTTCATGAAGTGTCTTCTCTTCTTTCTTGATTTATTGAAGCCATCCAAGTCGAAAGCAATAGGGAGATATAGTGACTGACAGATAATTGAATTTACTTCACAAAAGTAAAATGAATAATTTATTAAATAGTTAACAAACTTATTTATTAAAAAATAAGTGTATAATAAAGAATTTATTTCATTTTAGTTTAAACGTATATCAATACTGTTTTCGGACATTCCTTTAAATAACGGGTCGATCTGGTGTCACTACGTACTTCAAGATTTTCCTGCGGTTAAGGTACGCGTACACTCGCGTGTCAAGTGCTCGACGCTTGTTAGCGGTGACTTGAGCACGGCCGTTTAACATGCATGAACATAGTTGTAGGACATTTCTCTAAGGGCACACTCTTCTGTCGATCGACTCTGTAGGTATACATCAGATTTCAAACCCATAAATGCCCGCAGTATATTGTTTCACTGCTTAGACTTCTTACTGCTTAGATTTGAACATATGCTTCCCATTTCATCCTGAGGGTTTTGTAAACGCCGGGATCTAAGATGGAGCAGGCAATTCAGGGAAATGTCCTGACGGGCACCGGCTCTTGCATACACACCACGAAACACAGCAAAACTGCTTGGCTTTACTTAGATGTGAGGGTGGTAGCTTGCTGGGCGGACCATTAGGTCCTACCACCAAGCGTGCTGGTTTTTTTTAACATTTACAACACGCGTCTTTTCCCAGCGTGCGTTGGGGATGTATAATATTCTGCCCACTGCTTTTAAGAGCTGCGACGATTGAGACACCAGACGAGTAGCCAAGGCAAATGAAATTGGGGTAAATTCCAGAGCCACCATAAAATAACATCAAGATATACACTGACACAAAAAAGTCTGTATCCCGCCTATATAAAATAACCGGTTAAAACCGGACAAAGGCGAGCCGGCTAATGGAACGCGAATGGAATGGAACATTTTTGAATTCCTTTGTTGTTCTTCCCTGTAGTTGGAATTCTTTGCTTTCAATTCACTATACATTTTGCTATCGACGCGTTCCAGCGACAAAAGAAAAGCAATACATCTGTTTGGACAGACTCGGGCTTTTTACCACAGCACTCGAGCTGTGTCGATTTGCATCACTTTGATACTAGCTTAAGATCGCAGCTTCGCCTGTATGAATTTCGAAAGCACTTTACACACTACTACTACATGGCCCATAAATTACCCATTGCTGAGTCGAGCCTCCTCCAGTTACATGGAGGGTAATTAGCCTACTGTGCCACGCTGGCCGGACGGGTTGGCATCGGGTTTTGTATCAATTTATCCTTCTCTTGCGGCTAGGTTATCAGCCTTGTCATTTCCTTTTGTCGGCTCTAACGACGCCCTTTGATGGAATACGGTAGTGACACTATGTATTCTAAATCCGGCACCACATGGACAAATTACTAGTAAATGCAAATCATCGAAACTTCGAATGGCACTCAAAATGACGTCCAGCTTGATGGTCAGCTGTAACCGTTACTTAAGGGCGTTTCTAACACGGCAGGTGTCACTGACATTTCACCAACCGGGTATAAAGTGAAGACTGCAGTGTGGAAATGTGGATTCCTGCAGCTGGTACCAGCATGAAAACCTGCCAGAGCTTTTGTGACCTTACTAATGTGCACACAACACCAGCTTATTTGGCTACGGCATTCTATACGGGAGGATCTCCTCCCCTTTTCTTGTGCCAGTCAAACTGGCTAGCGTGACACATTAAACTAATTCCCCGTACAATTTGAAACCAGAAATGTCGCCATGGATCTTTAAAAGTAATTGCACATTTGTACATGCCAAACGAATGGAAGTTACGACGAAAGCCGCACACACGATTCAGGCAATTCGATGCGGCGCGGTGTGCAAGGTTTTACAAAGACATCAACAATTCGATCACCTTTAAGGGTCATCATAAACATAATAATTATTGTTGTGTTACAAAAAAAGAAGGATAGAATGGAACCCAAAAAAGTGTTGCGTACCCAGGGTCTGATTCAATTTTTAAAAATTCGGTCGTAATCTTGGTGTGTTGTGCGCCAATAGCTGTCCGGTGGACGTTATGAAATTTTTCATTAAGCCCAGTGTCAACTAGCACTGCCTTTACTGTTTCTCCGGGTAAAGGTCGGGTGCAAGTAGTCATCATCATCATCATCACTTCAGCCCATAGATGACCCACTTCTGAGTCGGGCCTCTTCAAAACTCATGAGTAAAATTTTGCCTACTGTGCCAGCGTGGCTACAATAGTTGGTACACGGTTAGTATCAAGATTTCCTTCTCTTGCGGCTAACAAAAGGAACGCAAGGGCGCTTCTTTTGTCACCTCTTATGACACCCTCAGGTTGGTAAGGGTTGATGATAATTTGTATTTTAAATCCATCACCACGTGCTAGTTGTAGCGATGTTTAGCGTGTACTCGGTGTTCAACTATAGCATCCAGGCAGCAGTCTGTTACATAACACATGTTCAACTATCAAGACAACCCTCAGAATGGAATGGGTCATCCGTCACCAGATTGGCAAATGGTGTATTTCAAATTCCTAATTTATTTTATTCAACATCGTCATCATCATTTCAGCCAAATGACGTCCACTGCTGGACATAGGCCTCACCCAAGGATTTCCACAAAGGCCGGTCCTGAGCCGCCCGCATCCATCGCTTTACGGCGACCTTAACCAGGTCGTCGGTCCACCGTGTGGGCCTACCAGCACTGCACTTTCCGGAACGCGGTCGCCACTCGAGTATTTTTCTACCCCATCGGGCGTCGGTCCTGCGCGTTTTGTGCCCTGCCCCCTGCCACTTGAGTTTAGCAATCCTGTTGGCTATGTCGGTAACCCTGGTTTTCCTGCGTATCTCCTCATTTCTGATTCGATCTCGCAGGGAAACTCAGAGCACTCCATTGCCCCTTGCGTGACTTTGAGTCTTCTGATGGAGCCCATAGTGAGCGACCATGTCTCGGTGCCATATGTCATCACTGGCAATTTATTCTATTATTTATTATTTGGTATCCATTGTTCTCTTATTTTTCTAGTCACAGTGAATCAGATAATTAACAGACACAAATTTCACTGAGATCCACTGCAAATGATACTTATTCCTACAGAAACAAACAGGTTTTGCCAGTCGTTACACGTAATGCACTCACTACCGTGAAACCAGCCGACCGCTGGTCTAACCATTTAATTACCAAAATAATACAAACAGATTTGCCCTACCCCAGAACAACAAGACTGCTTATATACGTGCCACTGAACGCTACCCGCGTTTCATAATACTTATGAAACGCAGGTAGCGTTCACTGGCACCCCACCATTAATATCGTTAGCGGCAGTTTTCATTAGCACGCCTTTCGCCCACCGTTTAGTGCCCGTTACGCTTTATAGTGTGCTACAAGCTTTACCGTTATTGCTATTTGCCGGACAAGATTGGATGACCGTTGCTATTAGTATCCTGTGCGAAAGATAGAATAACAAAACACAGTGGCTGTGGTGCCAATCGTCATAAACCACTTTTACATGTGACATTAGGTCTTAAATAAAACGATCTATTTTATTGGAATTAATATGTAATTTAGGAGCTAAAATATAATGTTAGCTTTTTTTTTCATTGGAAATCGTCATGGGTAACCGGCCGGGGCGAGTGGGACTCCGGGGCGCAAAACTTAAAGTCAAATTCAAATAATTTATTTAGTTTTGGTCACGTTGAACACATATTAGTCAACATATTATTCATAACATATCATTATACAATAAAAAAAATCGACCGTCTACGCGACCACTGCTCAAAAGAACTGGCAAGAAACTCAGAGGGCTTATAATTTTTTTTCATTGCAGTTCATGGCGCATTCCTCGACTGCCCGTTGCAGGGTCACAGTTACCGTTCCTCAATGGGGGAACATGCTCTGTGACCATAGGGGCTTTGACCTGCCTCGATTTGTATAACCATACCTAATGTTAACCTGGTAACATTTTCGATGTTAGAATAAAAGCGATATCGCTTTTTGGCCTACGGCCTGCATGCGCTGCCTTTGGATCCATGATTCCATTTTGAGGTTGAGCAAGTGTATAATGTTAACCGGATACACTTGCTCTTTGTCTGTGTGTTCGTTATTGTCTTGTATATATTGAGCGCCAGCGATACACAATTAGTTAGAAATTAGAGCAATCGGAAATCGAAGTGATGCTTCTTCTTAGGGAGTCTTGACTTGTTTCACGATTTGTAAAAGAGGATGTTCAATGGAGGGACGAGCGATTTTGCGACGCGAGCTTGATAAGCCCTCGTATAAAGGAAAACAATTTGCGGAACGTAGCAGTTTGAATCAGTTAGTAATGCCAAAATTACCAATTTGGGTATTTGAATCTGCTGTTACTCGTTCGAATACAAATTCTTTAATTTGAACCAAAATTGACAGCGATATCAAATATATCACCTAGGACACGGACTTGAATAATTTCTTGTTCGAAGCGGTATTTAGTGCAGTTTTCAAAACTCATACTTTGCGGCGGACACTTTGTGGTTAAGTTCTGTTTTTTAAAATGGCGGTTTTGTATGTTGAAGTATTAGGGAGCAATCGATCAAACCGCAACTTCAAGGAAATAATGCTTTCTTTGCATGCAATTTGCCGACAGTATGCTGTTAACGATCAGTAGTACTATAGTTCCTTGTCATGGCCGTAGGGTGTTTGTTAAACGCTTTGTAGATTAGGGAGAACTTGTAAAACAGTTTGAAATTTATATCCTTGATGCCAAACCACCCGTATACAAATAACTTCTGTATTAGCCCATCTTCTAATCAGCGGATCCGTCTAACAGTGACACAGTGACCTTAGCAACCACCAGCTGACGAGTAGACAACGCATGCGCCATCCCTCGATGATGCGGGATCTTACATACGTTCCCAACCCTATTTTATCCTGCAGTACGCCCGAGTACGCCGGTTGGACTGCGCGTACCGTCTACTACGACGCGGCGCCATTCCGGCGTTTCGCGATCGTGTAATTTTTTATGACTTCACTAGTGATTTCAAAGCACTGATTGAGGTAATTATATTTGTGACGTGATTTGCGAGGTGTTTCTTGTTTACTCGTGAGTATGTTTTGATGTTTCTTTAATATTTAATAAGTTTGTCTGAAGCATATTTTATTAATTCTTCAGTATATTTCCTTTAAACAAGTCGAGGCTACGGAACACCTCCTAATTTGTGGAGGGAATATAAGCTAAGATATCGATGATATTTTTATAAGATATAAAATGTAGGTAGATTTACTATTTAAGCCTTCTAATATGAAACCGATATACCTTTTATGCAGCAATGTTTTAACTTTTGATTACATGAAGTGACGGAGTGTGTACTTTTACATATGTAACAACTATATCATGTCATCATTACCTGACGAAAAGTTTAAGTAAATCCTTCTGCTCTGTGTAGAATTTCCGGTGATTACTTGCTGAAAGAAAGCCTCATAAATGAACTGAATTAAGCTCAGCTGAATTAAGGTCTCTCAAATTATCGCATACCTATTAGAGGCGCTACTGTACCATGCTGCCAACTGTTACCGAAAGCTAAGATTTAGCCTCGCGGAACTATAGTTGGTATAGTCAAGCAGAAGTAAGTTTATTACGTGTAAAATTATACATTGTTCACCAGCGTTCATTATAATAATTAATGTCTACCTTGCCTCTTACCCAGTTTCATCAGTGTCAGTCTAAACTGATTGGGCTAACTACGAGTATTCAAAATTAGGTAAACATAAGCGTGTCAGTGTATGGCATCGTAACTACGAAACGAATGGACCATTTATGATTTCGTTTTAATTTGAATGTACGTTTTCTAGATAAAACTAGATTACATAAAAATGTTTTATTTAAACCAGTTCAGCCGTGTCAAGATATTAACGGTGTCGGGGTTAGAACTTTTAATTTTACTTATTGATGTAAAATCATTTGCAAGGAAGTTTCATTCGCAAATGTCGGTATTAATTGTCCTGTTTAACTGGAGTATCTTTTAAATAGTGTAATTAAATATTCACAATGGAGTTGCGATGCGCTTAATTTGGAAACGAATGCTACGGAGACATTCCGAGGACGGAAAAACATATATTCACAACTGAGCCAAGATATCTTTACGCACTCTCGAAATCATGAAGGGTTATATCTTATAAGATCTTCAGCCAAACTAATTCCACTGCCGGACAAAGGTCTCCCCCAATTTCCACGGAGGCCGGTCCTGAGTCGCCAGTATCCATTGTGTTCCAGGGACCTTCACCAGATGTGGGAGACCCACTAGCACTGTGCTTTTATTTTACACTAGCGCTGTGTCTCACGTCTCGCAGTGCAAGTTGATATATGAAACTAGCCAGCCCACATCAGCTAAATATCTACCCAATTAACCACAGTGTAACGTAATCGGGTGAAATGAGGCGATAACGTCACAGCAAGGTTTTCCCGCGTCATTTAGCCTGTGTTATCTGGGCACTTCAAGCAGTCTATTCAAGCGTGTCATATGTCGCGTAAGAAAACTTGGTTTCCATTTATTAGGGACTTAACTACTTTTGTCACTTTTGTGGGATTATCATCAATTTAATCTACAGCCATTTCTATTGAATCTTGCTTCTCACAATATCGTGTAGTTTCTGTTAAACTAAACTTTGATAATAAACTACTACGGGGCTCACATATAAAAGGTATCTAATAGATTAAGCCCCCGAACCGAACCTACTAAATCGCCACAAAATTTCAACCGCCAGTGCGTACAGACATAAGCGGTTGCATATTAAATTAGAAAAGAGGCAGGCCGCGCGGCTAGCCGCCTAGGCGGTTCAACCGCTAGTGCGTACAGGGGCTAAGATCGGCAGTAGTCGCGGTGCAAAGAACAAGACAAGCCCTATGAGTTTCTTGCCAGTTCTGCTTGGTAATGGTTGGGTTCCGAACTGGCAATCAGAGGCCGAATGTATGTATTATATAAATGTTATCAATAGTACTATAACGTAATGTATGTATTATATAAATGTTATCAATAGTTATCAAAAGTAATAATTTGTAAGTGTCCATCGTGATAAATGATTTCAATCTGCCTAATCATTATCATCATCTCCGCTCTTTGGTCAGTTGAGATGACTTTAAGGAGGTAAATAGCCCATGGCTCAGCTGGTTCAGAGGGTTTCGCATCAAAATCGAAATGTTTTTATATCGAATAAATTCTTGCGAATGCGTTCAAATAGTCAAAGCATTAATAATTTAGTTTTTACCACCAGTTCGGAATGCCATTCCACAGAGAAGAGCCGGCAAGAAACTCCATGGTTTCATCAAGTTCTGTTGCGCCTAAATTGTATGAATATGCAGGATCAAGTACACTTATAAGACAAGATGGAAAAAGCTGGACTTTTGAAAACCAAGTTAAATTTAATTTGGGTAAATTGATGGTGACAGATAATATTAAAATTACCTTTGCCAACCCGTCTTGCCAGCGTCCTGGCAGAGGGTTTGTATCAAGTTTTCCTTCTCTTGGGGCTAGGTGATCTGCCTCCTGCGTTCTTTTAGTCGCCTCTTATGACACCCTAAAGACGGTATGGGTTGGTGACATTGTGTAACCAACATGTAAGTATCTAATGTTTAATAGCCAAAATAATCTTTCATCCGAAATTAGAAGATAAAATGTCAGGTAACTATTTGTGAAATAGAAAGCGTGGGTTGACAAGATATCTTACAAAAATGTCCTTTTTATCCTCAAAAGCATTATATTTATTTCAGTGTAATAAAAATAAAATACTTTTAAGGCAACGTTACGTTCCAAAAACTAATTTGGTTGCCTTTACTTTAATTTGTTACCCGAGTATGTCTCAACGTTTGATATGTACCTGGTCTGCCAAATAAAAATAGATTGTTCCTTAGCTCACGGATTTATACACGTCATTTTATATTACTAGGACATGAGTCTGGATTGCCAAAATATTTGTAAGATCTGTACTTTTACTTACCTTTATTACATCATCATTTTCAGCCAATAGGACGGGCCTTTGTGGAGATCCCGGGGGGGGGGGTGAATATGATTCACCCGTCGGGACCTTTATATACCTACATAGCTTCAAAATATCACAGCTTAGTCAGGCCTCTTCCAAGTTAATAGAGGGAAATTAACCCAGTGTTTCTAACGACTCTTGAAATATTGAATTCTGAGTTTGTGTTGGATTTGCAACCAGTAAAAAAAAAAAAGTTTTTCTTCTCTAGCGGCTTTGGTTCCCTCAGTCTCTCCCCACGATATCTTTAGTTTTAATGTTATTTAATAAGCAAATAATCACCTCAGTTTCTGTGAATTACAGTATAATTAGGTTTGTCAAGGTAGCATTCTTACAGTATTATATTTTCATGTCTCGAGGCGACCGCAAATAGGCTGTTAGGAAAAAGGGTGCGCACTAACGAGGTGTTAATTTGGTGCCCCAAGTGAATACCGCCCTGATTAGTGTCACTTTCTTCATTACATGGCTCTCAGGGTGAATGCTGAATGAGTTGGAGGAGAAATTATGTAACTTTAACCTAAGATTTTTTGATATTTTATTGTTTTGTGAATATTTGATAAATGTTTGTGTAACTATATGAAATACACAATAAAATTGTTACGATATAATGTGTGAATATCTATGATCATCTTCAGTCCACACTAGTCTGCCGTTGGACATAGGCTAAGATAATCTGTTTATATTCGTCTGTTTTTGCATGATTGCATAACAAACTTCCATTAATCTAAACTGCAACAATCGACAACACTTAATCATTAGAAAATATAAAAATCGCCCGTCAGTGAAATCTGTGCACAGAAAATGGGTTTTAGATTGCAGTCACACATTCCAAGATTTTATGCAACAATGTCGGTAACGAGCTACGTGTAAACTTCTTTGAATGTTGCACTGACTGCTTCCGCGGTATGTTCGCATTAGTATACGAGTACTGTGCCGTAGTTTACTGTGCATTTTCAGTTTCTTCGAAAAATTATGCCAACTACGTACGAGAAACTAGCATGTGAACTCTGTGTGTGTAAAGTATCAAATCAATTTTTTCTTTTTTTTGTCTTCGTAAATGCTACTTTTTATGATATAAATGAATATAAGAGGCCCTGGAGACTATATGACCTAAGGTGGATACAAAAACCCAACGAAGAACAAGGATCCTAACCTGTCTCAAAATGTAAAGTTGTAAGTTAATTGTCCTCCACCAAACTTCATTCATTTATTCAAAATGGCATAAAATGTAGAAAATAGAAAAGGAAATCTTTGGATTTCTGTGTAAGCCTCGCTTTTCTGTCATTCAATAAGAGGAGAGTCGACACTCCAATCTGTCGACTCTCCTCATGTAGAACGGAATACACCTTATTATTTTATCGTGGTAATATCCTTGCTGCTGAGTCGGGTTGTGTGGGACTTCGGGGCGCGGGAAGACGGCAGTTGCGCCCGATATTTAAGCTTCTTGGTGTCCCTTCACTGCCCCATTTCACGAGGTTCACTCCGCCAACTTGAGGGACTACGCCTCGAGATCTTTTTTTTGTAGGGGAGTAAGATTTTTGGCCGTTATCCGTCCATGGCTGCTTGCGACAGAAATGGCGAGCAAAGGTGAGGTTATGTGCATAGATGCCACGTGCAACACTCAGGTACCCAGGGGATGCTTCTGCTGGCTCCCCTATCTCCCGACCCATTAACCCCTAATATCCTTACCCAATAGGCCTCAGGCCGTTGCGCTTAGTGGAGCCTAAAGTTCCGCTAACTCAGCTCCTCACTGGGTGCATCTTCCTGCCAGGAGTGGTGAACACGTTACTAACCCATTCCATTTTGGGAAGGCATTTGTGAACTCAATGAATTTTCAGTATTCGAGCAATGTTTGACGGTTTTTACAAGTTGACAATGTTAAATTGTGTAAATATTTTTGTTTTACAACCTAGCAATACGACCGTAAATAAGTAGAACATTCCTTTCCGCGAATTATCCGAATTCTACGTAAAGTCACGTACCGCCATGCAAATACAATTTGTACTAATGAAAATAATCTGAATGCATAATGCGGACCGAAGCGATATTATGGAAATGAAGAAAACTTTCGTCCGTGCGAAATGAAAATCTCGGAATCCTTGTTCTTTTCTTAGGGGTCACCTTGGCATGATATGTGTAAGATTTCATTCATTCAACTTCTACTTAATTTTTTGGTGACAAGATCACCTGGTCACGGAGAAGAGGTAGGATACTAACAGTATTCCGTGTCTGAGGGTGTCGTAAGACCTGGTGCCGACTAAAGACCTGGTGGCTGGTCTTTTTTTTTTTTTTTTTTTTTTTTTTTTTTTTATTACTAACAGTCCGGCGGTTGACCTCTATCTCACCTGATGGTAAGTGACGATGAGGCCGACGGTGTAACCCGCTGGGACAGTAAGAGCCTATTCACTCCAGACTTGAAGGCATCCAAGTCATATTTACTTGGAAATACAGACGTAGGAAGCGAATTCCACTCCTTAGCGGTCCGCATCAAGAAAGAGGAAGCGAAACGCTTAGTGCGAATACGTGGAATTTCAACCGCATAAGGATGAAGTCGCTCCCCACGCCTGGATGTCCGATGATGGAAAGGGGATGGTGGAATCAATTCGTGCAATTCCTGCGCACACTCACCGAAATGTATCCTATAAAACACGCAGAGGCAAGCAACTCGTCGTCGGTGCTCGAGGCTCTGCAATTTTGCCTGTACCAACCGCGTATCACCAATGAGCTTGTAGGCCCGGCGCTCCACAGAATCCAAGGCGGCTAACTGATACTTGGCTGAGCCATCCCAAAGGTGGGAACAGTACTCCATACCTGAGCGGACCTGAGCTTGGTAAAGAGTGAGAAGCTGTCCAGGTGTGAAGTACCGACGCACCTTAAATAGGATACCAAGTTTCTTTGCTGCAGTTTTCGCTTTGGACTCTATGGAACTCCCGAAGTTAAGGTCTGAACATAACTTCATGCCCAAAAGCTCGAGTCGACCCGCAATTGGTACGGACACATTTCGGAAAGTGGGAGTCAAGTTGAACGGACTCCGCTTTGCGGTGAATAGACACGCCTGTGTTTTTGTCGCATTGAACCTGACTAGATTGTCATCGCCCCAGTTGGACACTGACTTTAAAGTCAAGTTCAGACGTTCCACCATGGCCTCCCTAAGCGACTGAATCTCATTACTGGTGGTCCGGGCATCAGATACGTATCTCTCCGTGACCGTGCTGTCATCTGCATACCCAAAAATACCGGGTTTAAGCAGGTCGTTAATATGCAGCAAAAAGAGAGTCGCGGAGAGAACGGACCCTTGAGGTACACCGGCATTAATTGCCACTTGATCCGATGAGTAGCCATCAATGACTACTCGGATGTAACGGTTCCTCAGGAAGTCAGAGATCCAGAAGCACAGACTAGCTGGGATTCCGTAAGCTGGAAGTTTGCCCAAAAGACTTTCATGCCAGACCCTGTCGAAAGCCTTTGTAATATCAAGAGACACAGCAAGAGCTTCACCGTGTCTCTCGATGGCTTCACCCCAAAAGTGTGTTGCATACACAAGAAGGTCCCCAGTGGACCGGTTTCGGCGGAAACCGTACTGTCGGTCGCTGAGGAGATCGTTACCTTCAAGGTATGCAAGGAGTTTGGTGTTCAATACACGTTCCATAGTTTTACAAAGTATGGAGGTGATCGAAATGGGTCTAAAATTCGACGGGTCGGCACGATTGCCTTTTTTAAGGATTGGTTGGACGTTGGCAACCTTCCAGGATTTGGGGACATGCCCCGTCTGCATGGAGAGGCGGAACAGGCGTGTAAGAATAGGAGACAACTCCGGGGCACAGGTCTTTAGCACAATTGCTGGTATACCATCGGGGCCGCTAGATTTATTCACATCCAGACAACGTAGTGTTTTAAGCACCTCTTTCTGACGGATGCGTATCTCTGGCATCGACGTGTCGCAGCGAGGCATTGAAGGAGGTGCAGCGTCACCAGCATCTAGACGTGAATTTTCAGCAAAGAGGGAGACAAATAGATTTGCCTTCTCCTTCGCAGTGTGAGCTAGCGACCCATCAGGTTTCAGCAATGGTGGTAGTGATGACTGACAGAAGTTCGTCTCCACCGATTTGGCGAGGGACCAGAATGCTTTACTCCCAACTGGGTACGAAGCAAGCTTAGTCCCGATGCGACCAACATGGAGGAAACGAGCTTTCCGTAAAACCTTCTTGCAGGACTTGGCAATTTTGTTAAAAGCCTGCTTTTTAAGGTGTACATCCGGAGCTTTGCGGCTACGAGCATCCGCCCAAGATAGGTATGCCGAATGTTTATGTGCCTCAGCACTGGTACACTCAGCATTAAACCAAGGGCGTGCTTTGCCACCGAGTGCGATATCAGAGTAAGGAATAAAATATTCCATACTCTGACGCAAGACATCGGTAATGGCTTCCGCGCAGCTCGACGGATCATCACAGGAAAAGCAGGCTTGTTGCCAGGGATAAGACGCAAAGAAATGCCGCATCTCGTCCCAATCTGCTGACTTGTATCGCCACACCCGCCGTAAGCCTCTTGGGCTGGGATCGGGCGGTGAGTAGTGCGATACAGATTTAACCAGACAGTGGTCGGAGGTTCCCAAAGGGGCTGACACTGACACATTATACCTGTCCGGGTCGGTTGTCAGCAGAAGGTCCAAGCAATTAGGTGTGTGGCCAGCAACATCTGGAATGCGTGTCGGTTCGTCGACCAGCTGAGTGAGATCTAGCGATAGTGCAAACTTGCGCGCCTCCCTCCCAGCATGGTCCGTAAACTGGTATGGGCACAACCACTCTTTATGATGAGCGTTAAAGTCCCCCAGAAAGACCAACTGCGCACGCGGGTACCGCTGCTGAGCCTCACCAGCCATATCACTGAGCCGTTCGAAGAGTCTCGTTGTCTCCTGATCACCGCTGTGCGACCGGTAGACCAAGGCGTAAACAATCTGTTCAACGCCCGTGTCCACCAGTAACCATAAGTTAGAAAAACTAGGATCCTCAAAGTTACGGAGACGCTGACAACAGATGTCATCGCGAACATACAAGCAAACACCAGCGTGTGGTATAAAAGAGTGCTCCAGGGTATACCCTGGGTATTGCAAGTATGATGCGTCTAATGGACATCTGATTTGCGTCTCAGTGAGGCAGAGCAAGTGTGGCTTCTCAGTCTCAAGGTGGTGATGGACTGCTACGAGATTTGAGTGCAAACCTCGGATGTTTGAGAGGTGCACTTTAAGTGAGAGGACGTGCTTCCGCTGTAAACACTTGCTCTTTATCCTTTGTATAACCATTAAATTTTGTGTGTGTGAATAGGCGGAGAAGACGGAAGTTAAACAAGCGCCGAGTCGGTCACCCAGCAATGCACAGAGGTCAACCACACGTGTGGGAGCCTGGGCTGGAGACTGCGGGGACGCCCGAACCCCCCCAAAGATGTCTATCGGGTCCTCTCGTCCGGTCGCCAACCGGCACGATAGCGCATCTTCGGGATTTTTCGCGAGTTGGCGGGGCAGCCTTTCACGATTGGCGAGACCATTACTTGGGCCCCCAACTACCTGCGGTCGGCCAGCGGAGCACCGTGCTTCGGATCCCGCTACCCTCCCGACCAGGCACCCGGCGTGGCAAACCAATGGCACTGAGACCGGTTCCCAACTCGGCGTATTTGTTTAGACCCGTCCTCTCAAATAGCTTCTCCTGTCTTCATACCGGAACACGACCAAAATCGTTTGGCGGTATGGCTTAGGCAGGAGGGTGGTGACTAGCTACGGCCGAAACCTACCACCAGGATTGGCTGCTCATTTAGCACTACCCAGGGGGCACGTGTAGGGTAACTAGAGTAAAGCCTACGGACGCGAGCAGCTCTGCCCCCCTAATCTAATGCTGCCAGTATTGCCATTGGGTCTCAGGGGGAATATGGCAATGCTGCTTTTCAAAATTAGTTAGACATTGACATGATCCTGAAATCATGGCTTTCCAGCAGTTTGGGACTAGCCCCGACTGCCCGAATCTGCAGCCATGGGGATTATTTGTTTGGAGTTGTTGCTAGCTTTCCGCCACCCCTCGGACCGTATATTCCCTCGGTATTGCATTAAAGCTCTTCGGTAAACTAGCTAATAAGATGGAGCGCCCTTGAGGCTTGTTATACGCAAATTGCGGTAACTGTTAGTTAAGGCACAAAAAAGATTTATTATACAGTAATTTAACTATAAACTGACATTAAAATTGACCACATATAAACCCACGCACAATCATCTCAGGCTATACATAACTCAAACTTAAATGTATCTATGTATGGCGATTTAAAAAAGGAACTACAGTTTCTTTCCTGCTCTTATAAGTAGAGCTACCTTACGAACCGTTGATAAATATTAAATGTGTTCCATGTCAAAAGAACTAACATGAGCCAACTGAATAAATATTTATATTTTACACTTTCTATGTAGTAAGCCATCTACTTAGCCTAGGACAAATAGCTATTTGTTCTTATCTAAAGTGGTGAAGGAACGATTCAGCTGACTACCCATTTATACTGAGAATACCGTATAAGAGAAATAAGGGAACTAGATCTTAAGTTACAGACAAAAGAGGCAGGAAGGAATAATAATTGTAATGTAAAGAACAGAATGGGAAAATGTTACTTCATTAAGTTTTCGTATCTCATAGATAACCCACTGCTGAGTCCTAATATGCCACGTTAGCCAGAAAAATCAGTACTAATCCTGTAGTGACACAATTTTAAGATAAGGGTAAAGAATTCACCGTTAATAGCTAGTCACGTGATATATTTTACTAATTTATTATGCAGTTAGACACATTTTTCTCTTAACGTCAGCGGATAGTTGAGCTACTGTCTCAAATTAATTTACTGTGGTTAACGTTATTTATGCCAGAGACGGGACTTGAGACGGCATGATTACATTGGAAGATTTACCTGTCAATTACTAGAAATCCTCTTGGGATTGTTTTGCATAGGATTTTCTATTTTTATTTTGGCAAGATTTCAAAGTTCTGCTACATAATCGATAATAATGTAAATTGAAAATGCCTAACTGAACATAAGAAAAGAAACATTGACTATTAGAGATCCCCCTGTTTGAAGTCGAGAGATGCTCGATCGCTGTTATTCGTTGTGTTATTATTGTGCTTTAATTGATGTTTTCAAACACTTTTACGGTAACCAACAGATACAGCCAGCAATAAGCTGATGATCTTGACACGGCATAAAGGACTTTAATAAAAAGTTAAAGTAAAAAAATTACACAAACAAATCTATACTAATATATAAAGCTGCAGAGTTTGTTTGTTTGTTTATTTGTTTGTTTAAACGCGCTAATCTCAGGAACTACTGGTCCGATTTTAAAAAATCTTTCAGTATTAGATAGTCCATTTATCGAGGAAGGTTATAGGCTATATTTTATTTTCAAAAGAATTAGGGATCCGTATGAAAATTGCGATTTTGTAAACCAAGGTGTAAAATCGAAAACCTATTTATGCGTGCGCTGCAAAAACTATTGACAATAGAACAAAATGATGTACTACGGATTTGTAGGTCTTATAAAGATCTAGATCAAAAAGTCCGCGAGAGCACATATCTAACTATCATAGTTTAGTCACAATAACCGATTTTATGTTCATAAAAAATATGCACGGGTTCGAAGCCCACGCGGGTGAAGCCGCGCGCAAAAGCTAGTTTCAAATAAAAAGCTTGTCGTCATCGATCTATTCGGGTAGGAGTAACTCATAACACCCCTCTTTTTGTTGTGGGTTATAGTACGTGCGGGTGGAAGCCGATAGTAAGTAAATCCTTTGGTGTACCTACAAGTTGTGCTGCCAAGGCTAGGTTCGGTCCAACTCAGGTAATTAAATACAAGTAATGCTAAATGATCCCAAGTTACAATGGCCACCTCCATTTATTCAGTCAGCCCTTTGGGTACCGGCTATTGTTTACCTTGGAGACTCAACAGACGGGGTGCTGTTGTAATTTAACGTTCCATCGTATTATTCATAATGTTGTACTTCCTGCAGATTAGTATTTGAATAAATGTAATTTTTTATATTGTGACATTTTCAAAGCCTAGGTAACAATTTTTCCCGTCGTCATACCAAACTAGTGACCGTGCTATACAAAAAATACAAACCTGTTACAGATACACATGTATATTTATGTCTTATTCTGTTATATGTTCTGTGTCTAAGCTATATTATTGTAAAGTTTCATCAAAATCCATTCAGTAGTTTTTGCATGAAAGACTAACAAACATACATTCTTACAAATTTTCACACTCTAATATAAGTTGGAGTTTATTACAAACTCAAACTCAAAAGGAACCACGGGAAGAGCCATACGAAGAGCAGCACACAGTGTCGTGGCGGGTTTGGGCTCCGGGGAATCCTCTGCCCTCAGAGTTGCCCTGCGGGCCCTAAATCGCTGCGGTTCACCAGTGTCCTCAGGTTGGCGGTCAACCTGGTCACTAAGCCAAGAGCGTGGCTTCCTTCCGAGAGGTCGTTATGTCGCAGAAGGGGATGGCATGGCGGCTCGCAAAGGAGCGAGCTCCAGTTGACCCACGCTGCGGACGGAGGCTGGAAGGAAGAGGGACGTGACGTTATGCTCCCCTTCTACGCTCACCTTAGAGGCCGGTGGTGGGACGTGGGACCCGCCCGAACCTGTGGCACCCCAATTATGTCGTGTGAACCCTCACACTGCTGGGGTTTTAGCGGGTAGACGAGTAGTTTCCGGAATTCCTTATTATCACCGATTTCACCCCCGAGGGGCGATGATGCCATAAATTGTATAAATTTTCCCTAGCGAAACCAAAAAACAAAAGAAGTGTTTCTAATTAACAAAGAATCCCGTCGTCGCCAGCCCAGTGTTAAACACAGATTCATGTACACAAATAATACCCAGACCCAGAGCAAGTATCTTTTACACGAAGATACTTGTCCTACTCGGGAATCGAGCAATTATAAGAACATTGTAAATTTTTCCTTCTCAAAATTTCTCTGACCTTATGTAGTCTAAATCGTCGCAGCTTGGTCTTTTCCGTTAAATAGATTGCCATTACAAAAAAAGCTAACACAGTTTTCGAGTTATGACCCAGTTAGCCAAATGTAACTTCATGGTCGCAAACGAAATCATCATCATCATCATTTCAGCCGAAAGACGTCTACTGCTGAACATAGCCAAAGGATTCCCACAAACGCCGGCCGCCCGCATACATGGTTTTCCGTTATACAAAATACGATCACGTATTTCCGCAAAGGAAATACGATCAGGAAAAATATAAAAAGAACAATAATATTTATTTTCTTTATAAACTCGACTCCACTCAGTAAATATTCATTTACGAAACGATTCTAAATTACATCTCTGTTACAACCTTTTATGACATCCGACAAGACAGATGGCATCTTGGAGCGAAATCAATAAAACTTCAAACTTTTTATTGCGGTCATAGGTTTTAAAATGATAAGGTGATGTCTCCATATATAGCGCTATAATGTAATCATTTATAACATTTAAGTTAATTTTTAGTTCGCTCATGTAAGATCTTAAAACAAGTCAAAATACATTTATCATTTACTAGTGGCCCGCCCCGGCTTCGCCCGTGCAAAGCGGGGGTGGGTTATACATATAAACCTTCCCCTTGAATCACTCTGTCTATTAAAAAAAAACGATTCAAAATCCGTTGCGTAGTTTTAAAGATTTATGCATACATAGGGACGGACAGAAGAATGCGACTTTGTTTTATACTATGTAGTGATAGTGATACCACCAGTTCAGATGAATGTGTCCAGAAAACATTTGCTTTTTAGAATCGCCATTTTGAGATACCAAGACGGATATAACAGATTTATGCCACAAAGTTTCAATTCCATCATCATCATTCATTTTGCCTGCGTAAATTAAGCCATGACATTTTTGAAATACATATTTATATACATACACATACACAATATGCTATAAGCTTAAGTTTATTTATAGATAGGGTTTTGTACACACCAGAACCAATTTAGCTGATACGCAAAGCTTTTGCGACCCGCTTCTTGAGAAGAAAAACAGTACAGCCATTTATCTTTTTGAACGATTCATAAAAATAGATTGTGCCAAAGACTTAATGGTGCTTGCAAATGTTTTTATGAAAGATGTTACTATTTTATTGTACCAATAAAATGTTTGAGCCATATTTTATTCGGATTCAGATGAAATCAAAATTAACTTTATTCAAATATATTTGAATACAAATACCTCTGAATCTGCGACAGTGAGTCTGTCGCAGATTGCGGTTTGGAATTGCTGCCGTTTGGAATTATGTTCTACAGAGAAGAGCTGGCAAAAACTCTGTAGTTGCTGTTTTTCAACTAATCAGAAATCTACTGATAAGAATAGTTACACTGAGAAAAAAACAATGCTGCCTAAACCAAAATAAACTAGATTTGGTCGCATAAATACATAGTACTACTGATATATAATGTGTGCAAAATTTCAGACAAAGAGACATAATAAACAAAGACAAATAAAGTAACCTAATAGATAAATAGTATACTTTTTTTGCGTGTGGGTAGTTGAAGCTTAAGGTACAAATAAAAGTTGCTCCGTAATTTTAACTGAAATATAATATAATAACTTGTTATTAATACAATTTATGGATAAAATTAATATCACCTAACTGAGTCTACCTACTGGTATTGTGGTACATCTCCTATCTGCTTTTCTACTGCACAGTTTTAATCACTTTATTTTTGCACAAAAAAAATGAGCTCAATTGACACTATGGCTGGTCTGAAAGACTTCTTCTGCAAAACCATGGCAGATTTTGAGGCAAAGTTGGAGAGGACTAAGATAACTCCATCTGATACTGCGAGCTTGGCTGCTGAGTTTGGTGCATTTAAATTATTTGTCTGTGAGGCACTTGGCATTCTGCAAAAACAAATGCAATTGGTTACCAAGTCTATTGACAATATTGAGATGAGGAATCGCAATGGAATTTTGTTGCTGCATGGGGTGCCTGAGGAACAGGATGAAAACACCGCCCAAGTTGTTCTGAAAGTTGTCACCAGTCAACTTCTTGTAACCGATTTCTCTGTCAAAAGCATCAAGCGCTGCCACAGGATGGGACATCCCAAAACCAAACATCAAGCACGTCCTATTTTATTTGAGTTGCAGGACGATGGATTGAAGCACAACATTTGGCGTGCAAAAACCAAGCTAAAGGGCTCGGGTATCACTATCTCAGAGTTCTTGACCAAAGCACGACATGACCTCTTCATGGCTGCGAGGAAGAAGCTTGGGATCAACAGGTGCTGGACACGGAACGGCTCTGTGTATTTCCTTGGTTTGGACGGTACGCGGCAACGTCTGGTCTCCATCGAGGAGCTGGACGCAGTGGTGCAGTGTGATGCTGCTTCTTTAACGACTGCATCGTCCGAGAAGCCCGTGACAGGCAGGCCAAAACGTGCAGCTGCAATCAAGAAGTGATATGTGTTGTTTTCTGTGGGTGTGGTTCGGACAAGGTTTGGCTATTTTTCTGCTGTTTTCACTTGTTATGGTTAAAGTAATTATCATTCATATTTGTTCTGTTTTATCAAATTTTATGCACTTATTCGCCAAGTCTTGATTGTTAATTATCATAACACCTCCCTTTGTCACTTTCCATTGTCTTTGTTGACTGACTTGTTTGTTATTTCATTTTCTTAATATTGGTCACTCATCACTCAAGTCAATATCAGTTTGACCATAGCTTGATGATGATTGTCAGGAGTGTCAAGCGTGACCGACTGAAGAAGCAACGAGCGTAGACCATACAGGCAAATAGTAATTTTGTGTTTCATATGTAAAATAGAATCACATGTATTATTTCATTTAATACGATGATATTTTTATTTTTTTATTATTATTATTATTTCATCATTCGTGCACGTCCCATAACATTGTCCGAACTAATACTCATTAAATTATCTTCTTTTGTTTTGTGTTGTTGTTTGTATATAATGTGTAGTGGTGTGTAATGTGCTGCTTTTCTTTAAACACAGAACCAGTGGGTGGGCTTGGTCCCCACATAATATATTAATATTTTATTTAATTATAATTATTTACATATTGCCTCATTTTTAATACTACTATTATATGTATTCATCTGAAAACAGTTACGACTTTGATGAGTATTTTTCAGCAAGCAGTGACAATGATAGCTTCACCAGTATACCGTCACTTGCTGATACACTTGCAGCACAGTTTTCTGATGTTCTTATGAATTTTAATGTTGTTCACATCAATGCACAGAGTATTCCGGCCCACTTTCCCGATATGCTGGCAAGTTTTGACTGTGAGAACGTACACGCAATTCTGATTTCCGAATCTTGGTTAAAACCTTGTCTTCCCACCCCCTCCTACTCTTTGCCTAAATTCAGGCTCATCAGAAATGACCGGACAAGTGGTGGCGGTGGTGGTGTAGCTATATATCTTCGCTCGCACCTACCTTACTCAATTGTCAGTATCTCACCACAGCCGCCACTTTCTAACGCTGGAGAGCACTTATTTATAGAAGTTGAAGTCCATCACTCCAAAATTCTTCTCGGCGTATACTATTGTCCTTCCCTTCGTATCAACTATTTTTCCTCGTTAGAGAACATCTTAGAAAATCTGGTTACGTCTTACAGTCACACAATTATCATGGGGGATTTTAACACATGTCTCCTTAAAAATGATTCTCGTTCTTCTTTACTTCATTCGGTTATAGAATCCTCCAACTCAAACTCAAACTCAAACTCAAATCATTTATTTCAATTGAACCTATTTACTGGTGTTTTTGAAAAGTCAAAAGTGAAGTTAGGAATCTAGTTGCATGTTCCAAAAAGTAGATCCTATGGAGAAGAACAGGCAAGAAACTCCATGGACACTCTTTTTATCATATTTTCTGTTACAAGCATCTGATTGGGTTACATTGATTTCGTGTTTATTTATAGTAAGCTAAGATGTGAGGACAATGTAACATATTGCACAACAGAAGTGTCCAGGAGATCAATATAAAGCTATGTAGGTATGTCAATAGCAGTTAAGGGATGACCGGCCCCAACTGGCGGCACCCGTTCACGAGCATGACGCATGTGCCAGCCATCCCCCAGCTCAACCATATTTTAGGGAACCGAAGGACCCGACACACACGACACCACCAGCATGACCTTTAAGCGAGCATGACATACTCTCAACTGCTTGTTTATATGATAAGTTATATAAATACGGTGACTACATAGTGCTCACATTTACAATTCTAAACTTCTAAACAATTATACAAAATAAAATGATAAAGGTCCTGTATAATACGAAGGTCCTGTATACTCGATATAAAAAAAAACAAAGACAAATTAGTCCTACTCAGTGGTAAAAAAAAAACAAGGAACATGAATATTTAATAAATCCATGATGTCAAAAATAATATTATGAGAAAGGTACATGTCAATAAAAGAACTAGTGAAAGTCCGGAATTAAATAATTATTACAAAAAAAGGAGTAGCAAAATATGAAGACCACATAAGACTATTTCAGTGTGGCTGCGAAGCTGGACCAGCATTTCGCCAAGCATTTTTATCATCGACATATTCATCTAATTTATAATAAGCCTGCCTACATAGTGTGCGTTTTACACATATTTTAAACTTCTTCTCGTTTAATTGAAGGATGTTGGAAGGTATTTTATTGTAAAATTTAATGCAGTTCCCCATAAATGAAGTTTGCACTTTTGATAATCTAAATTTTGGTTGAACTAGTTTATTTCCATCTCTAGTAGTATAATGATGTCGTTCGCACTGTTTACTAAATAAATGCAAATTTTTCCTAACATACATGATGTTTTCATATATGTACTGACAAGGCACTGTTAGGATGCTTATTTCTTTGAACAGATCCCTAAGGGAATCGCGACTGCGTAGATTGTAAATAGCTCTAATAGCTCTTTTCTGCAGAATGAAGATTGATTCAATGTCTGCAGCACGTCCCCATAGCAGAATACCATAAGACATGATACTGTGGAAGTAACTAAAGTACACCAGTCGTGCAGTGTCTATGTCTGTTAATTGGCGGACTTTCCGAACAGCATACGCTGCGGAACTTAGCCGCTTAGAAAGAGATGTTATTTGGGGACCCCATTGTAATCTAGAATCAAGCGTTATCCCTAAGAAAACAGTGTCCTCTACTAAATCCAATTTATCATTATTCAATACCACATCACACTCACTATGTTTAACATTGGGTAAAGAAAATCTTATACATTTTGTTTTATTCCCATTTAAGACTAAATTATTCGCAGTGAACCAACCATGTACTTGATTAATAATTTTATTTATATCGTCATAGTTTTTAGCACGTCTATCTACTTTAAAAATAAGTGAGGTGTCGTCAGCAAACAAGACTATCTTGGGTTGATTATGCAATGAATGGGGAAGGTCATTAATGTAAACTAGAAAGAGAAACGGGCCTAATATAGAACCCTGTGGCACGCCCATTATTACGTTTGAGCTCATTGAATTGACACCGTTTATCTGAACCTGCTGCTGTCTATCACTCAGATATGATTTAACTATACAAATAGCCTGCTTACAAAAGCCGTAATGTTCAAGTTTGAGGAGCAGCGTTTCATGATTTACACAATCAAATGCTTTCGAGAGGTCGCAAAAGATCCCAAGAGCATCATGTGCTTCCTCCCAGGCTGTAAAAATATGCTTTAGCAAGGACACACCGGCGTCAGTAGTGCAACGCCCTTTGGTGAAGCCGTATTGCTGATCATGCAGGATATTGTTTATGTTGAAGTGCAATAGCATTTGATTAAGCATGATCTTTTCGAAAATTTTACTGAATACTGGCAAGACCGATACCGGCCTATAATTGTTAGAATCTCTACTGTCCCCAGATTTAAAAAGTGGTATAACTTTACTATGTTTCATAAGATCAGGAAATACTCCTTGATCTACACATAAGTTAAACGTTAAAGCTAAGTAGGGAGCTAAAGTTTCAATAACAGATTGACAGGTTTTGATAGACATTCCCCACAGATCCTCAGTCAGTTTGATCTTAATATCCTTGAAAGCTTTTTTAACAGTTACATTATTTATGTGTTTAAAACTAAATGCTATGGGACAGGTAGTAACATTTTCTCTGAGAAGGGCGATAGAAAGGGCAGGTGAGGAATCTAAAGCTTCTGTCGTTTTAATCGGTATATTTGTGAAGAAATCGACAAATTCCTGAGCTACGGCCTTGTCAGTATTTACAGTACCGTGACTAGTTTCTAGTGTGTAATTATTAGATGGTGTATTTTTCCTGCCAGTTTCATTATTAATAATTTTCCAAGTTGTTTTAATCTTATTATCCGATGCTTTAATTTTACTACTTATATATTTAGATTTAGCTAACCTACACACGCTTCTAAAAGTTTTTGAATAGACGGCAACATAATTACTAAAAGACTCCGTCCTAACATAAGGCTTGAGCCCATATAACTCGTACAGTTTATCTCTACTTTTCCTAATACCTGTGGTTGCCCAATCACTGAAAATAAATTTAGGGTAAGTATTTTTACTTTTTATCTTAAATATATTGCTAAACTCAGTCTGCACTACAGAAAACACATCCGAGTATAGTTTATTAGCATCGTTTATGTTTAAGTCCTGAACTTGTAATACACTACCTATAACCCTATCAAATTTCTTTAAATTACCAGGTGTTATTGGCCTATACTTTATCTGAATCTTCTGCAATGGTATCTTGGACCTAAAGGTGACAGTGAGTCCGCTATGATCAGAGGGCAGACAATTAACGACGCCTTTATGTATGAAATCACAATTACAAAAAACATTATCAATACAGGTAGCAGAGGTTGTTGTTATTCGAGTCGGCTCTAAAAATATATTGGACAGATTGAATGACTTAAAGAGGCTTAACAATCTGTTACTATTTGAATTATTTTCTAAAATATTAATATTAAAATCACCACAGATAATGACAGATTTGTTACTTTTGATGACTTTTGCCAAAGCATCTTCCATTGTGGTCTCAAAAATAGAATAGTTTTGCATACTTGGTGGTCTGTAAACGCACACTATAACATGCTTGTCCAGCTCAACACATGATAACTCAACATTGTGTTCAACCGATAGACTAACTATATCCTTCCGTTGTTTACATTTAATGCCATTTCTATTTAATATTAGGGTACCTCCATGTAACATGGATTTTCGATTAAAACAACTGGCCACACTGTAATTTTCTAAATTAATTATCATTTGATCTTCCCTAAGCCAATGTTCACTTATACAAATTATGTCATACTGTGTTTTATCTAATAACATTTCCATTTCTAATAATTTTGAAGAAAAACCTTGAATATTTTGATACAATAGCTTAATGGTCTTCTGCTTAACCCCTATGGAACAATTAGATTGCTGTAAGCTAGAGGATACATAGTTATGTATAGTTCCAGTAAAGTTATCCTCTATTGTCTTGCTGACTAGTTTAAATGGATATCCGGAGCAAATCTCTGAACTTTGTTTTCACTAGTAAGCAAGTACTTATTTCCTATGCCTAGACTCAAAGTCTGAGATCCCTCCTTCGTCGAAGTCCTAACTAACCTAACATTAGTAATATTACTAGGGGGTGTAAAAAATAAAGAAGAAGTCATACTATTTATGACAGAGTTAATATTAAAAGCTAATAGCGAAGCTATTTTACGTCTAATTGTATTTGGGAGGTGTAAACTCTTCCCAGTCACTGTCAGCTTATCTACAAAACTATTAGTGTCAAAAAATAAAAGCTTATCGCTGTGGTGACTAACTAAGAAATGTATGTGATTATTTAACATATATATGTGGTTATTTTGACTCTCAGTTAAATGTTCAAAGTATGGGAATGCACACAAAATAATTTTATTACAATTAAGTTGTAATAAATGCTCAACACTATCAGTGACATGTTTTTTACTAACATTTAAACTATTACCTATAATTATAGTTAAATTTGTAGAAGATGTAAACTTCTTTTTAATTATATTTGACATAATTTGATTATATGAAGCTCCAGGCATACAACAATTATGAATAGAATGACTCAGGCTATTACTCAATAATGGTCCAAAACCCTTACCTATGTCATCAGAAAACAATATAGATTGATAACTGTTTATAGCTTGTGTTGGTATCTCCTGTGTAATATTAGATTCAGGCAAGGAGATGGAGGTGTTAATATCATTAGAAACCCTATTACAAACACATTGTGATTTTAATGTAAGCGAATCAACTCGGTCAGCATTGAAGTTACACAGGTCAACTAATTCATTAGCAGCAATGATATGTTCCCCAATCTGCTTCTGTGAACTAATATATTTATTATATAAAGAATTGAGTGACTCTTCTAACACCTTTATTTCGGACTGTAAGTGTTGAGTGTCTTTTTCATAAATGTTCTTACTGTCCTCTAATTTAATTTGGAAATTATTTAATTGATTTACTAATGCAACACGTTCCTTTCTGTATTGAATAGTTTTTGTAAAGGTTAAATATTCTCCCGCTAAGTGCCACTCACCATTTTCCAAATTCGGTCCCGTCACTTCTTGATTTAATCTTTGTCTCCTCTCGCCATTGCGTGGCTAAACATGGTCAGTGCTCGGCAGAGGCGTTTTCGCATCATGATCTGATTTTCCTCTCTTACAAAATTCGCCCCCCTAAGGCTAAGTCAAAAATTCTGATGCAGCGCAATTTTAATGGCATGAACCTTGAGAGTCTTCGTGAGGATGCTAGTAACATTGACTGGAACGTTCTCCTGAGTGCAGAGTCAGTCGAAGAGAAGGTGAATATCTTCAATAATAAACTTATCGCCCTGTATGATGTCCATGCTCCTGTACGTGCGATTAAGATTAAGCACACGCCATCGCCGTGGCTCACTAAAGAAATAAAATTGCTCTTGTCTAAAAAAGCATCGGCCAAATCTAAGCTTAAACGACATCCTACCTCTGGCAATCGTGAGAACTACACCAGAATTAGAAATCACTGCAATAAAGTGTGTAGGGATGCCCAGCGCCAACATATCCATAGCTCTGTTGAAAACGGAGATCCAGCTAAAGTCTGGAAATTTCTTAGGTCAATGGGGATCGGAAAGGCACGACAAGATACAATCCCACAAAATTTAGACATTAACTTGCTGAATCAGCATTTCTGTACATCTTCTGATTTTGATAGAACTATCAAGTCACAAACATTGCATCGTCTTTCCAGTCTGTCGATCCCTGATCATCCTCTATTTGCCTTTCATCAGTTGACCGCTTGTGATGTTAAGAGAAGCATTCTATCCATAACCTCCAATGCGGTTGGAAGTGACTGTGTCAGCCGTAATATGATCCTTCCTATCCTTGATGAAATCCTTCTAATAGTAACTCATATCCTTAACAACTCCTTATCCAGTGGTGTCTTTCCAAGTGCTTGGAAAGATGCTCAAGTTACACCTTTGCCAAAAAAACCTAACCCGGCTTCCTTCTCTGAATACCGACCTATATCGATATTACCCTTCCTATCCAAAGTCCTAGAACGTCTTATTCACAATCAAATTAGTTCTTTCCTTTCAATGAATAGGCTTCTTAATCCCTTCCAATCCGGCTTCCGTCCTGGACATAGTACTATCTCCGCTCTAGTCAATATTACGGATGACATCAGACTGGGCATGGAGGAAGGCAAGTTGACGGCACTTGCGTTGCTTGACTTCAGCAATGCCTTCAACACTGTCGATTTCGACATTCTAATCGGGATATTGCACACTCTGAACATATCTCCAACGGTAACTGATTGGTTTCATAGTTACCTGCATGGCCGCCGGCAACGTATCCGTATCGAAGATACCTCTTCGTCATGGTGTCCTACGACTGCTGGTGTGCCGCAGGGTGGCGTTTTATCTCCGTTACTTTTCGCAATATTCATTAATTCCATTTCCAAGAACTTAATTTCTTCCTACCACTTATATGCAGATGATCTCCAGATTTACACGCAAGCACCAGCTGAGCAAATGGCAGGGGCCATAGGGATTCTGAACAAAGATCTATTCAGAATATCTGAGTGGAGTAAATGCCATGGTCTACGAGTTAATCCCACCAAAACCCAGTTCATTGTTATTGGCGGCTCACGAATGGTCTCAAAACTCGACTGGTTTACTTTGCCTCATGTCATCTTCGACGGTATCCAGATACCGATGTCGAAAACAGTTAAGAACCTGGGGATTTTTATTGATGACACATTATCTTGGGTCCCACAACTTAGAGAAACTAGTCGACGAATTTTTGCATCTGTGGGCTCGCTGAGGCGACTGCGCAATTTTTTACCGACTGCTACTAAAATTGCGCTAGCTCAATCTCTTCTGCTCCCTATACTTGACTATGCCGATGTCAGCTATCTTGATCTCACAGAGGAGCAACTTAACAAACTTGAGCGACTTCAAAATGTTTGTATAAGATTCATATTTGGTTTACGCAAATATGATCATGTATCGGAATTTCGTAACAAGCTCAAGTGGCTCCCAATTCGTTTTCGTCGGAATACTCACATCCTTTCACTGCTGTACAGTATTCTTTTTCTTCCCACTACCCCTTATTATCTTAAAGAGCGTTTTCAGTTCTCTTCTGATACACATTCATTGTCCTTAAGATCATCAGAGGGCTTAACACTGGCAATGCCAATGCATTCCACGCGATTTTACGATAAATCTTTTACTATACAAGCTGTACGCCTGTGGAATGCTTTGCCATTGCCAGTAAGGTGCGCTCAATCCTTGACGATTTTCAAAAGAATGGTGAAGGAGCATTTCATGACCTTCTGTTAAAGTCGTACTCAATATGTTTAATAATTTGTATGTATGTATATGTTGTCTTGTTATTATCTATTTATGTATATCATAATATGTACACTGTAACTACCCATATTGGTTTCTTATTCCAGCCAAGTCCATCCAACGGTTGTCTGGAAGAAATTGCTTTCAGCAATAAGACCGCCATTTGTGCTGTACAATGTTAGTGTTTAAGTTTCTTTTTAATTTTGTTTGTTACTTTGTGTACATGTACAATAAAGAATATTCTATCTATCTATCTATAAATAGCTAAATAACGGAACTCCTGAAAAGGTTCTTTATTTCCGTAGGTTTTATCAAAAATCCCTTAATAATCGTCATATTTCGTAGTTAGCCTAATCTAACTGGTGGTTACTACTTACCAACCCATACTCTTCCCGGTCATGACCCACGGCGCCGAGACGTGGACACTCACGGTGATACTAGTCAACCAGTTTAAAGTCGCTTACGTGCTATGGAGCGAGCTAAGCTTGGAGTTTCTCTGAAAGAGAGGATGCGTCAAGCAGAAGACTTTAGGGGAGGCCTATGACCAGCATTGGACTAGAGTGGGCTGGTGATGATGATGAACCTATACTATCCTGGAAGAAGAGATTACTAGAAGAAATAGACACAAGAGAAGGAACACTGGAGTCGCACTTATTTCACCTGAACCACAAAAGAACCGATAATGAAGTCATAATAGTCGGCGATGAAAAAAACTATGACTTAATGTCATGACTTGATTTTTATGAATCAGGCATAATGGCACTGACAAAAAGTCTTGACCTTTTCGAGTAGGGGCATGTTAGGTCAGTAGCTCGCAAAATACACAACTACACCCGTATAGCAGGCTGCTCGAGTCGCACAAAGTGGTAATCTTCCATCTCATTGCACCGTGGACTACCACATACCCCAGCCCCGTACCCCGGCTGGGGATTTAAAAACACTCAGAAAAAACTGTCTGTAACTCGCAGGGATTTAGGAACAGAAATAACTGTAAGTGATCTGACAATCCACGTTGTAACGGTTTAAAAACATTGAATGTGTTGTTGGTTTAGAGGTTGGACGTGCCGTCTTTGGATCACGGGTACGATTCTAGGTTCGGGTAACGGTCTTTGTGTAAACCAGAGACAATTCTGTGGGTTTCGTTTGTGTACGCGAATTACATGATTGTAAATGGACCTAACGATACAAGTGCATAGGTTTCCTTCTCCAGTGGTTAAGTTTTCGGCCTTATCATCTCCTTTTGTCGGCTCTTATGACAACCTCAGGAAGAATTGGGGTGGTGACACATACAATATTCTATATCCGTCACCACACGGCGACCACTAGTAAATATAGTAATATTGCGTATATTGCATTATAAACCCATCACCTCACGGAAAGCGACCTTAACATTCAGAAATTCCGTTCCCTCGGGCTTAAAGGGCATAATCACATTATTTTTATGCGAGCAAAGGATGTTTACGATCATCTCGGAACAATTTTTATGAAGTGTATGCGACACGGAGCCTCGCTCGCCAAGGGAGGCTTTGCTTTTGGGATCCTTATGAATTTAAGATTGTTTTATATTGTTATGGCTGGGTATCTGGATTGTAAACTTTTATGTTATTATACCATATGGAGGGGTAGGAAAGATGTGTCGTGTGTGCGGGTCTTTAAGCTAATTCAAAGGATAATGTTTATGTTGACATGACCTTAGAAATGAAAATCTAAGGCTTTTAAATCTTTGTGATGTGGAAACAAAACTTCTTTACCGATTTTCGAGTTCTTATCCGATTTTAGGGCGTGCTTTTAGAACGGCAGATGTAGACGCCACTGAATTTCATATTGCGGGAGTCTTAGGAGCATATAAAAAGGTGATAAGGTCGAAAACTTCAAACGAATCCCTGTGCCAACCCGTCTGGCCACCGTGGCGTAGTCGGCTAGTTACTCTCCATGTAAATGGAAGAGGCCCGACGATTTTTGGGCTGAGAAGAAAAACAATTGTGCCAATGTGCCTTTTAGAAGATAAATGATTTGCTTTTATATGGAAACCCATTATTGTAAGATATGAAATTTGGTTAAGTTAGGTTCAATATGGAGTCGAAATCCACATGGCCAAAACTGCAGGTGGAAATATTTTATACACAGTAAAGTTCTAATTTATTACAGTATGCGATAAAAGTTTAGCATTTTGACTACGTAGATCGGTAACACAACCATTATGCACTTATAACAATAACCCATTATATTCTACAGACGTGCTCGCTCACTATGGGCTCCATCAGAAGGCTCAAAGTCACCCAAAGGGCAATGGAGAGGGCTATGCTCGGAGTTTCCCTGCGAGATCGAATCAGAAATGAGGAGATACGCAGGAAAACCAGGGTCACCGACATAGCCCACCGGATTGCCAAACTTAAGTGGCAGTGGGCAGGGCACATAGCTCGCAGGACCGACGTCCGATGGGGCAGAAAAGTCCTCGAGTGGCGACCGCGTTCCGGAAGGCGCAGTGCTGGTAGGCCTCCCACACGGTGGACCCACGACCTGGTTAAGATCGCCGGAAAGCAGTGGATGCGGGCGGCCTTTGTGGAAATCCTTGGGGGAGGCCTATGTGCGGCGGTGGACGTCTTTTGGCTGAAGTGATAATTCTACAGATGTCATAAGAGGCGATAAAAGAAACGCAAGAGGCAGAAAAGAAGGAAAACTAGAGGCAAACCTTGTGCCAACCTTGCCAGCATAAGTTTCCTTTCAATTTTCATAAATATCGGCACTCAATTTTGTTGAGCAGGAATGGTGTAGTAACTATATGACGCAGTACGATATACAACAAATCATTATTTTGAACAACAAACAAACCCATACGATAAAGCCTAACTTCTATTCTCGAGGAACGTTCACGAATAATAATTAATTAATAATAACTGATCACAAAGGTAGGTAATTACAGATCGGTATAACACATTAATTCCTTCCTTTACGTCAATACTAAAATCTTACGGCCCTGTTATTAGTACGGCGAAACAAAATGGCGGAGTGCCTATAAAATGTTTATTTTCTCAGGTTAATTGTAGGAACGTAGAATATTACCGTATTTGAGGAAGATGAAGGCAGAACGCTTGGCCACTAGATCAGAAACATTTGTTATGAGACCCAGTATGGTGAGCGTGGCCCATTGCATGTCGCTTCACAATTTTTTTTCTTCACAGTGAATCCCGTGGCCATGTTTCGGGCAGTTGAGGGACACCGTTAGTTTTGGTGGGTAGGTTGGGGCGCAACTACCATCTTTCCGCGCCCTGGAGTCCCACATAACTCAGCTGGCTGGTCGGCTATCCATGAGGATTTATTCCAAATAAAAAAAAGGAAGATAGGTATTGGCAGCGGCAGAACATGAGTTAAACATCTGGTTTTGCATACCGATATAGCTGACAGTAACGGTTTCATCATAAACCAGGTCTTACACCTGAGCACGTAGCTAGTACCATAGAAAAATACACATATAACCTCCCCTTTTTGAAATCGGTTATAAAGCCACCGAATTGCCTGTTTACCATTTAATAAATATAAAAAGGCCAGTACGCAGGGGATGCTCTTTTAATTACAAATTTTCCGCAACACACAAGGGACCGTGACGTCACGCGGGAAGTGTGTAGCTGAGAGGGTACAACTTCAAAGGGCCACGCACCAGCCCACTGCCGCGTCGCATACTTAATTAGGATACCTGTTCTTGTGCCACAGTTTTTGTACTAGTACCAAGACCAAGTTCCATCTGCCTCTGTTATAGAGATACTGGATACGACCCACAGATTCGCGGAAACCAACGTTAAATACGAATTTTGATCCGTAAATTATTCTATATTTCAAAGTGGCATAATAGCGATTTTAAAAAAACACAATTCTATTTATTTTTTAAAATTGCATATTGTGCAGAAACTGGTTGCACTGTTTTTAGGGGAGCATTTACTGATAGATAACACATGTTATAAGACAGTATCTTCAGCTACTTTAGGTTCAATTGGATCTCATACGCTCTATGGTGAGGAGAGAGGCCCTGGAAAACGAAAAGGGCCAAGGAGGAAGCCAAAAGGGCCAGGGAGTTGGATACCCAGCGCCCTAACAGCCAGAGCCGCAACAGGTGGAGGGTACTAGATGACCTCCACCCACCTGAAGTCAGCCGGTGGGCGGCGGGCCTGCGAAGGCTGTCGCCTGCGCATTAAAGGCCCTGGGAAGAACTGCGTTGCTCTCCACGCGTGCCTCCTAGCGGTGGAACAAGGAGGCTGTAATATAACCTTCCATAATCGGAGGGACTAGGGTCACGGAGCATACTCCTCCGTTCAGAAGGTGTGAATCCTGTGTTCCTGGAGTCAGGCAGTGAGGATCGACGTTGGTTTGAAGTGGGTCGGGGCGCTAATTGTCCTTCCGCGCCCCAGAGTCCCACATAACCCAGCTACACTCTACGGCTGGATAACCATGAGATTTTTCCGAAGAAAAAATAGCTACTAATGTATTTTAAAGATAACTATTAGAATTCAACGTAAAATTTCAAGTTTAGCGAGGGCATCAAATCTGCTTGCTGCTCGCGCAATAAAAGCGGTATCTAATTACAGATACCTGTATTATTCCACCTATTATAATCCTCTTTTTTCTCTATGTCTCTGATACCGTATTTATTGAATCTTGACCTTCTTGGAACTTGTGTCAAACAGATTCTTATTCGAAAGCGTTCTAAGTCTAAAATTGAAGATTACAACCTCTTGTCTAGTTAAATTAGTTGTTCTTGAATGTTAATCTAAAACGTTGCTTTCACAACACGTTGATTAACTATTTACAGACCCATTCTCACATACGCTTTGCAAACATTCCTAACCATAAACAAGATTAGCCGACCATACAAAATGTACCTTCATAAATACACATTTACCTCATAAATAAAAATAAGCAGGCTTAATTTCTTCGTAGCATTAATACCGAAATAGTCTTTAACGAATAAATAAAATTAGAACAAAGTTAAACGTGCTCTATGTGCTAAGGGTGAGGGTCCATTAGACGGATCAGGATCGCCTCACACCATAACTCAATGTTGTTCTACCTTATGTTAAAGTGAATAACTACCTCAGTTGCCCTACTGGGAAATGACCTCATCGTTATAAAATTAGGTAATGTTGTGCAACTTGGCGTGAGTAGGTATATTCGCCAGATGTCTACCTTATGAATCTTAGTGTTTGCAGTCAAAAGATGCCCATATTTACCCCTGCTGCTAGAGTCGTACTGTACAGTTTTGGCAACGCGTGACTGACACTTTTAGTATTGCAAATGTCCATATGAGACGGTAATCGTTTGCAGTCAGACGGGCATACGCTGAGCGTTGCCTCAATTTGGGTTCTGAGGTGTTGCGGTGCTGGCATGGTGATGATCCGTGCAATGGACACTGACCTTAAGCTCTCCATCGATCCGTCGAAAATGGGCTAGACTAGGTGGCCTGGACGGAATAAAAATGTTGCAAAAAAGTCCGAATACGTGTCTACTGCTAGAATCAGAAGCCTAATAGTGTATTTATTACAACGACCTAGGGATCATTAATGTTATGTGATAGATATAGATTACAGAAATGGGCTGTGTGGTGACAGATTTAGAATATGTGTAAGTGTCACCACCTCATTCCACCACGAGAGTGTCGTAAGAGCCAACAATAGGAAATGACAAGGCCGCAAAACCTATCCGCAAGATAAGGAAAACTTGAAACAAAACCCTGTGCCAACCAGCCTGGCCAGCGTGGCACAGTAGGCTAATTACCCTCCCAGTAATGGGAGGTGGCCCGACTCAACAGTGGGATATCTAAGGGTTGAGTAGTAGTAATAAATTGTCACTAACCTATCCATCCGAAGAGTGCCGTAGCGACGCCGGCACAAAGCCACTCGCCAAGCGTAATATAGGACCAGCAACAAACTTTTTTTAAGAGGAGACATGGGTAGTGGTTTCCGGGATATGTATGAAGTCGAGGCCCACTATTACTCCTCTATGTTCCACCTCGTGCTATGCAGAAGGTGACGGGACCCGACTGTATCGCCAATATAGCTACTAGGCACGTTAAGGGAAGGTGATTTCTTCCTCAAACCCCTCCACGACACGGACTCCAAATGGACCACCATGGCGCCAATCTTCACTTGACCTCGTTTATTGAGACCATCTCTGGCCACTAGGTTTCCGATCTTTTCCTTTAGTAGATAAAAATAAACCAACATCAAAACCGGTTTTGAAATATCAATTATTCGAATTGGCATTCCACCGGAAGCAAAAATAAATCCAACTCGGTTCATAAATTCCATTACTCTTTAATAAATAAAATTATTAAAGAGTAATGGAAACAAACATATTTTTAGAACCTTCCACGTGTCGAAGTCGATTTCCTTATGCTATTTTATTTTCGAGAAAAATTTCGACTCTCAAAATGTCGTCCGTCCCATTGATCTTCTACACCTTTTGTATTTATAATCATCATCAATTCACCCAAAACATGTCTACTGCTGGACATAGGCTTCCCCTAAAAGGGGATGTTTGCCATGATCGCTTGGCAGTTTGCCAAGGGTTTAAGAGACCGCATTATCGGATGGTCAATGTTCAACAGAACGTTGCTGCTGCCCAACGTCTGTTGTCCCTTAGTCCCTTCCACGACACCCACAGGAAGATGGGATGGTAGTATATATGGTGCTTCTAAATTTAGCAATGCTTTGGGTGCCTACGGGAGACGCTGTACGCTGTACGTTTCCAACCAACTACGCTGACGATGTAGTTGGTTGGAAACGCATACAACCAAATCGAGTGTTCTTCTTAGAGCACTCTGTCTAGAATTTCACAAACTCAGACTTGCGGTATGTAGCTAATTACAGTCTAGAACTGGCTCGAAACAGCGTGATTAATAGAACAATATTAATAATCCAGGAACAGAGGCGCGGTGTGAAGTGGGGTGTCACAGGGGAATTTCATTACGTCACCTTGGGAATTAATCCGTAGCAATCAGACAGATCTTATGATTTACGCAATATTCCTATTGTAATTAAATTACTGGATGACGGTTTGTGAATTAGCTTCCCATTGAATGAACCTTTAAATCATGCTGGAATAAGTCGATTATTTCAGTTTGCAATATTTAACTTATTCCAATTTCAGGGTTTATTTCAGAGCATAATAATGTCCGATTGGTGACGGATTAAGAATACACAATGTCACCAACCCATACCATCTTTAGGGTGTCGTAAAAGGCGACTAAAAGAACGTAAGAGGCAGATCACCTAGCCCCAAGAGAAGGAACCCGTCTTGCCAGCATGGCACAGTATACTGTTTTCCCTCCATGAATTTGGAGGAGGCCCGACCCAGTAGTGGGTCTTTATGGGCTGTAACGACATAATAATGTCCGTGTGTTGATGGATTAAGAATACATGGTGTCACCAACCAATACCATCCTGAGGGTGTCGTAAGAGGCAGATCACCCCACCGCAAGAGAAGGAACACTTGATACAAACTTCGTGCCAACCCGTCTTGCCAGCATGGCACAGTATGGTATTTTCCCTCCATGAATTTGGAGGAGGCCCAACCCAGTAGTGGGTCATTTATAGGCTGAAATGATGGTGATTCTAAATGCACACCACAATAATGATAAGATTTAATCTTTATTCCAATTAATAGGCGAGCCTGTCACCGCCGCAATCAACAACATGGCCGACAGCTATCGTTGGAAGCTCTCATTAAAGTCATGTCAACACACAATAGTACTGTTTACTGTGTTGACTAATGTCCTGTCATGGGAGTGAATGAATGGGATCATTTTATCTTCATATCACCATTGCTGAGTTAGTTGTCCTCAAATTTGTGATAAGGAATTAACTTACTGTATCAACAGAGCTACGGTTCTCATGAGATGATTTCGTCATTTCAGCCCATAAATGACCCACTACTGGGTCGGGCTTCTTCCAAGTTCATAGAGGGAATTTAGCCTACTGTGGCACGCTGGCGAGACAGTTTGGCACAGGGTATCAAGTTTTACTTCTCTCGGGCCTAGATGTTCTGCCTCTTGCATTCTTTTAGTCGCCTCTTACGACACCCTAACCATGGTATGGGTTGGTGATATTGTGTATTGTAAATCCGTCACTACACGGACGATTCATGACTTGCACCAGCCAAAATAAGTTAATTTATGGACATAGACCTGCCCCAAGGAATATCACAAAAATTGGACCTGAGCTGCCACATCCATCGCATCCCGACGACCTTAAACAGGCTATTGGTTCACCGTGTGGGAAACCATTAAACTGTTATAAGGATTAACTGCCTACTAAGAAATTGCTTTAAATTGTCTCCAATTATCCGTATAGTGACGAAATTAGAAATTCACCAACCCACGCTATCCTGAAGGTGTCGTAGAGAACGCAAGGAACAAAGGAACGCAAAATATTATTATTATTATGTTGTAAGTATTTACATTGTAGAGATACTGAAAATTAAGTTCTGTTAATGAACTTAAGTGAAATAGTTATGACTTGGAATAACGGACGAGTTCGTCAGACAGCTGTAGAAAATTAATTTAAATTTACTCCGAAAGGGTAATTTCAGCCTTCATTAAATTCTTTGCGAAATTATATTAAGGTCTAATTAAGCCATTTTCCGCGAATATTTTTTTTCATCTACACAAAGACGTACAAGTATGAACAATAATATCTTTTTCTAAATGAGATTTGTCTGTTTATCGAGTTTTTCACTCGTTAGTATCATAGACATCGACATAGTTGGCTTTATTAAGCAAATGTTCATTTTGTGTCACCAATCCATTGCATTCTGAGGGAGTAGTAAATTTTATTTAATCATTAAATGGATATTTGTCTGCATGCCATTTATAGAATAGTAAACTATTCATGATGATCTTCAGCAAAATGTTGCGCATGAGCCCACGAAGAAATCGTTCCGAACAAAAAAAAAAGAATATTTGTGTAATGTCTTTCCTTCAAATTTATTTTAATTAACGCTTCACCTGTTCTAAACAGTAAATTGAGCTACTGTTTCAAATATACTGTGAAACAACTATGTAAAATTCCGACCTACTTACAGAACGTTAGATGCCACCCTAATAGCTGAAACAGCGAACTTAATCCTTACAGTTCGTAAAATGCCCGTTGTCCAAATTGAATGTGGCCGCATAATGCCACTGTTTCCGTATTTTGGTCTAAGATACGTTAATAGCCACGAAGCCTTAACGGGGATGTAGGGACACTCCTGGTGTGATTTAGTTGATTGAGCAAATTGAGATATTTGCACTTTAAAAAAAGAAGAGTAGGTATGATCGTTTTCCCTAATTAATTAGTTTATTGTTTCCCATATTTATAATGCTTAGGACAAGATCTTTGAAACGGCGTACGATATGGTTGAACGTGAAGGTAAAAAACCTATTCTTATAATGTGGATCACTAACAAAGTTAAATATAAACTTCTAATATAAAAACAATGATTGGTTTATTTTCCCGATCACTAAAGAGCACCATGAAGGAACGATTTAGTAGATGTTTTTTCAATAAACTAGCATGAAAAGATTGAACGAGCAACTAAAATAAAATAGGCTAAATTCATCAAATTTCTAAGTCTGAGTCAGGTGAACCCACCCCTAGCCGCTAAGATATTAGAGACATCACCATTACCGCACTATAAAGTTCCATCACATACCACAAACTCTGTCTACGTGTTGCTCCATGTGTTCTGTTAATCTGATAAAACCTCGCAATTTATCCCTTTGTTTTGCCGGGAACGCGGTATGGGCGCAAAGAAAAATAAAAGTTGCGTACACTGCATTAAATTTGATTTTGTCTGCGTGCGAAACAAAGCCGATTCGACATGATTTACGTCCTTAATTCGTAAAGAACAACATGTTGAAATTGCTTTTGTGTTATTAATGAGATTGTCTGAGTTATTCTTCATTGTTTACTGAGAATCGCGGTCTATTCGAAAAACAGTGACTGATTCAGCTGTATTTTCAAATTGCATTCTGTACATAGCCCTCGGTCATCGTCAGTATTTTACATCACGAATGGCCCGGCAATGGGCCGGACCATTCACCTTCCCTTAGTAATAGGTCGTCTGTGTCTTTCGCTCCAAATAGGTAAATTTATTCATTTATGTACCAGCGCTTACCGGATAGTTTCTGGTGAGAATTTAGCAAAGATAATTGTTATTTGTTTGGTATGGTGGATGTTTAAGGCGTTGGGACAGACTAATATTTGTAAATGCGATACTTATTACAGTGTAATAATAGCTTTCCTGGTGTTGTTTCTGGCAATATCCACAGGATGAACACTCATTAACATCGATGCCAGTCAGTTTGTCGATTGACGACAAAAAAGGTTCGAGCTCCGATGGTTCTTAAACGATTGCCGGACTTATCAGAATCGCGAGACTAGAACCGAGACCCATATTAAAAAAATATGGCTGTCATCACACCAGGTCAACCCATCTAAACTGACAACTTATCAGCTGGTAGCCGACTCCAATAAAGTTGGGAAAAGGCCAGATAGATATCGTGTATTTCTTGTTACCAAACGTCTAAAACAGATAATACATAAGGGTATGTTAGGCGAGTTGGCACGACATGCCGATATTTCAGTGCGTGAGTGAGTAGGAGAGGGGTGGGCTCCATTTGCGCGCTGTGACGGATAGCGCTCTCCGGCACACTAGCTGAACCATTTGTCACTATCGACCGATGTTACGGGAGGTTTGCTAATGTTTTCCTTGATTGTAGTTTTACCTTCTCCGTGTGGTGACAGACTTCGGATACCTAGGGGTCACCAGCTAATTCCATCGTGAGGAGTTAAGGAAATAATAAGGCAGAATACCTAGCAGCATGAGGCGGGTAACTTGATACGTAACACTGTGCCAGTCCGGCTGGCCAATGTGGTACATTAGATTAATTTGCTTGGAGCTGAGGAGATGCGACTCAGCATTGTGTCTTTATTGTATTGATGTTGATGATGTTTTATTATTGATGCAAAACAGGTCTATTACGTTCTTTAGTTTAAACTGCTGATGATACATTTTGGGTTGTCACCGCTGCTTTTGACGTGTGATCAGCGCTTAATTGGATATTCAATACTTGGATACAGACACAACATTCATAAGGTTTCGGCAAGAACGCTAAGGATCATCGTTCTAATATTAAGTTTCAAACGGCGTTATAAAAATGGTAAATATTATATCTGAAGTGTTAAAAAACAATTTTTATATATCAAGGGATTTAATTTGTTTCCGTTTTTACGATTAATACACATTTAAATTTTTAGCACGTTTTAAATGCTTTGCAGCAGTCTTGTTGAGGACTAGATGACAAGTGATAAAGAGAGATGACATTTGGCTTCGAAAGTACAAACAAACAGTAAAATCTACTGCTGTATTGTTAACGCTCCCTGTGCAGGCATAAATCGCTCAGGGTGTCGGGAATCAAGCAGATGAATGTTGAGCTAGAGATTTGATCCGTTTGATGACTGGGAGCATGTAATACTTGCGAAGCTATCTATTGAAATGTTGATGTAATCTTAGTTCTTATTTCTGTATAAACTTAACATTTAACTATTTCTTATTGTAAAAGTATCAAAACAATAAAGTTACAAACTTTAAAATGGCTGAGCATATTTTCTTCTGGCAATAAAAATGTTAATAATCAAAAAGTTGGCTTCAGCTGCTATTCGCAGATGACATAGACAGGTAGGTGTTTTCCTTTTTATCGACCTTAAAATGCTTGCTAGATGGTGAAGTATGTGTTGAACTATGGCATCAAACATGTCTTTTTAAATATATAATGTACATGTATTTATATCGAGTTCCACCCTGAAGTGCTTCGGTTGGTTGCTAGTATTTGTTGTTAGGTAAGCTTTATATATTTACTAGTGGCCCGCCCCGGCTTCGCCCGTGCAAAGCAGGGGTGGGTTATACATATAAACCTTCCCCTTGAATCACTCTATCTATAAAAAAAACCGCATCAAAATCCGTTGCGTAGTTTTAAAGATTTATGCATACATAGGGACGGACAGAAGAATGCGACTTTGTTTTATACTATGTAGTGATATGATTTTTGTAGACGTTATAACAGCGTGACTTTTTATACATTATCCAAAGAATAACCGTCTGATCTAGAAGTTATAGAATCATCTTGAACCAATCATTAATTTTAAAAGCTAAAAAAATCTTTTATTATAAGGATTTTTAACATTAATATTCCTGACTGTCTCATTATTTTGTGTGAACATAAAGTAAAACAATATATAATATATTTAAATAAAAATATACTAATAAATAGTTTATATGTCAGTTGATTATTTGATATAGCCTCATTCATACCCTTAAAGTTCAGGGATATAAAAAACATTATTTTTAATTAGTCCGCCCAAGTTTTGGTGGAAATTCTTCTGCCACTATTTACAAACTACAATTGTTTTCCCTGAAACGATAAAGATTAACCTATCCGTTACGAAACAAACTGGAGAATTTTACTCTTTATGATAAGTTAACCAAAACACAAAGTCTTGATCCTCTTATAGAAAACCTCAAGCCGTCAATTGAGGTGCAATCAATTGGAACATCAAAGAGTTTCTTAAAAGACTTAAGATTAGTTGAAAGCAGTGCTGAGATTATTCACTTGGCCGTTAAAAATGGGGCTCAGAGTTCAGTCGAGTGTGGGCCAGTCCATTTCCAGTGGCCATCGTTATTGGCAGATCTTAAACCTTTTTCTGGCCGATTAGATATTCGTACTATTCGGGCAGAATTAGTATCTTTGAGGTCAGTGCGGTGAACGTGCGGAATGTAGATTCAGATTTTGGTCGGCTCAAAAAATACAAACATATTTTCATTGTGCCCTAAGTTCTTTGCTAACATCAAATATAATTTTAATGATCGCGTGTAATTCTCCATTCGTCTGGTACTCTTTTGTATTTTAAGTTCATTAAAATTTTGGTTTACTCGTCGTGGTTGAGTAGAAACTCTTTTGTTATTAATTTGTACCATAAATATTTAAATTAAGTACTTGTCAGTTTGTCCTCATTCCTTGTCAAATGTTTTTGCTACTCAATATCATTGAGTTAAATATATAGAGAAGCTATTTCAAACAAAAAGTATCGCGTAACTTGATGACAGCGGGCAAGCGGGGGGTGTGATGTTTTCATAGATAAAATCAAAACGCGCAGACGCGAGAGACGCGACTGTATTTTATTATTCTGCCTACTAGTTACTGTGTGTACTGTAAATGTAAATCTGTAAATCTAAAATCAAATCAATATATTAATTTATTTTAATATGGATGAACTATTCATAACGTGATAATATCGAGAGTTTACTGCGACAACTGATTAATTTACTGACTTATTTTGAGCAAAACCGAACTACTTGAAAAATGAAAAACTTTAGTTCAACACAAAATTTATGGTGTGGTTTACGAGATAAATAATGATAAAAACAAACAAACATAAAATCTTTATTTTACATAATACCCTAACTACTAAAATATACCTACTGTATACTGGATACAAGGCCTACTAAAACTATAGCATTTGTATTTTAAATAATCTTTAAAAAACGCAATATTTCAAAACTCATTGTATTAGTCTTATACTTTAAAACGCAATATCTCAAAACTAACTTGACTGCACTTAGCTGGTTTTCGCAGTAAACCCTATTATTATTTAGTGTCCTTAATTATTTAACGTCGATAGTGTCAACTCTGCGCATTGAAATGTTCTTACTCTTTGATATTCACATAAACATGGCCGCCGCAGTGAGGCGTCGTCAAGAGTTACAATAAATTGATAAAATATGACTAAATTAAGCGTGTCTTACAGATAATAATGTTGAAAGTTACTCCTTGACTTTTACTTGTATTTCTCGAATTGTTTGAACAGTATCTCAATACACACGAAGGCATAGTTTAAAAAACAAAACAACACTCAAACGTGTGATGTTGCAGCAAGCGCTTGTCACAGACTAAATGAGTTGGAGTGCGCGCGCTCCAACGCGTGTTACAAACAATCTAGTTGAGGTGTCTCCTCTAGTACGAAGTACATTTAACTCAATGCTCAATATACGTATTTTCTGTTCTTTACTTTTATACGATGGTTTTATTATATTACTAAAAATGCTGTGCCTCGTTGGTCTTGGGGTTGGATGTGCCGCCTTTGGATCAAAAAGTTCCGGGTTCGACTACGGGGTCGGGCAAATGTCTTTGTCTAAACCAGAGGCACTTGCTTCGAGTCTGGGTATGTCATTTTACCCCGCGATACAAGTTATACCTAGGCAGGACCAAAAAACACTTCCACTGCGCTACCGGCCCATAACCAGCGTTTGCTAGGAAATAAAAAAGTGAACAAAAGTATTTGTCGAACCATGGACCATATCAACTAGTCAAGGTCAAATAATAAAAACTATTGAACAAAAAATGTAAACCAATTTTAAAATCGAAAAATGTGCGAATAGTGCCTTTGAATTATCGTTTGAAGTCGGTGCCAGCTTAAATTGACACTGAGCTTAGTTTGAATCTAGGTATCCCCAAGGCACCGACCTCAAATGCTTTTAATAAACATTTATTGGTAATTGTGTAGGATTTTTCAATATTCTTGAAGTCGCTTTTGTTAACAAGTTTTATTATTCTCATCGTCCCTTTTGTTTAAACGTGTCGCTTATATTGCGATTTCCATACGAAAATCTAATATGAAAAATAAATCCACTAAAACATCAAACAAGACCGTAATCTAGTATCTCAGGACGTTCACAACAATTCCTTTGATATGACATCGTTTTACCGGAGAATATTTGTACCCTTAGGTACGTATGAGAACATCTCCGACCCTTTTCACAAAAAAGGTTTATAGAACGGTATTCAATCTATGTTTCAAATCAAATCGGTTTTCAACGTATCTTAAGAATTTGAGCAGTATTTCTAAAATATATCATTGGGAGCAGATACGTTCTTGTTTATTTAAACTTAAAATAGCTTTATTTAAACAGGGTATTTTTTACAAAATATTGTTGGTCATTAGCAGTGCTTTGGATTGCTGCTAGCGAGCAAAGAGCCGGCAAGAAAATCTTGTGTTTTGTGCTTACACTAATTACCATACTTTTTTAGTCTCAACCAACGTGATGAACTAATACTGCGTCAATTTGACGAAGGGAAGCCAGCCCATTAACCAACGATGGCCAGACGAATTGGCAGAGAGTTTCATCAAATTATTCTTATCTTGCCTATTTTCTACTTACCAAGATTTTAGATACTCGTACGTCACCATCACGAATATATGTATTTAACAGAATCTTCAAATGCTTCCTCTTCGGCTTATGCTTCATCTAAAGGGGGTCGAAGTATTCCGTAAGGTGAAGGTAGGTACCCCAGTAGGACAGTTTCAGCGAACGGTTATCTGCCATACCTTTCTCTCATGTTGCTTCTACATGAATAACTTATTAATAGTAAATTCTAAATATGTACATCTCTATAATATAAAAATGAATAGCTGTTCGTTAGTCTCGCTAAAACTCGAAAACGGCTGGAGCGATTTGGCTAATTTTGGTCTTGAAATATTCGTGTGAGTCCAGGGAAGGTTTAAGAGTCTAGAGAAAACATTGATATTGTAAGTAAAATAATAAAAACAACAATTTTATTTTCCCATACAAACTGTTACCTGTCAAACATTTGACGTTCGTCCCGAGGGTTCGCTATTTTTGGCATAATTACTTTTTTTCTTTTTTAATTACATTAAATAAGGGATTGGACTCGATAAGAAAAGGCGTTATATTAATTTATTATTAATTATTTCAATTCGAATTCAATATTCATAGTTCAGACAGGACAACGTCTGTCGGGTCAGCTAGTATAAAATATGTCCCCGTTCTATTCCGGGGTCGTGCAAGTGCCTTTGTCTATCCAGAGGCACTTGCTCTCAGTCTGGGTGTCATTTAGTCTGTTTGTCTGGGTGCCCCTGCGATACAGGTTGTGTAACCGATAAAGGTTGTATAAGCGAAGTACTCCGTTTAAAAAAATACAAGTTATGGACTAACTTTTATGAAGTTTGAATTATATTCAAGTGTTTTTTGAAACTTTTTGTCTATAGCAGATAATTGGTGAATTCTGCTCCGCTCTCCTCTAATTGAGCAGCAAGGGCAGTATGAAAGCGAAAGTTTTCTTCGGAAAAAAGGAAGGCTTGTGGCAAATGACGCGTGAACCAGCCTGGGGTCGCTAAACGATGACGTATTACGTTTCTGGCTTCACTCACTCACGTTATGAACGAATTTTTAACCTACTTCGAAAGGGAGAGTTGTCAGCTTAATTTTTTTTATTATTTAATTATTATTGTTACCTTTTAGCTTCCTAATTGGTTTTCTATGATTTGGAAAATTATTCATTCGATTTCTGTACTTATAGTAATCGATTACAATTTGGTTGTACTAAAATTGGCTAAGTAGTTTGCTATAAAAGTGGTCACACATTTGTAGAAAAATAAAATTGGGGAATTTTTATGATATTTTTTCGTCGATTTGAATATGCATGTGATATGATTTGGTATGCCATATGCACCGCTATCAAATGGTTGTTTATTGGTTGTTTTGGTTTAGTTTTTACTAACTTTAAGTAAGTGAAAAATATGAATCTATTTGAAGGGTCAATTTGTGTAATTAAACGATTATTGTTGCAATTCAACTCCATCACTTTATGCATTACACCTAATTTTGTATACCTACCCAGGGCATAGACTTCAAATAGTTTTTAGGGCCAATATTCGCTTTTTGGTACCGATTGTGATTTTTTTTTGGTAGCATATTTTTATTCTTTGATAATTTGAAATTTGTTCATTTATTACTCATTCAAATTGTGTTAAATCTTTAAAAATTCTATTATGTTGTAGTCAAATCTGGTGTGTTTTTAAACATAGTTTTCACTGAGCTGGTAGGTAGAAAAAAGATTCCAACGACCATAAAAACATAAAGAGCGTAAAATTGTTCGTTACAAATTCTATGCGGATTTATTCGACGCCGAAAAACCTGTCTAACATAATCTAATTAAAGAATATCTTGTAATCTATCAGAGGAAGCCGGCCAAATATGGGTGATGTCAGCAAATTCCCAGGGGTCGATTGTGCCTTGTAATGCGATTCCGAGACACTGAGCCGTCAATCGATTTGACTCGTGACGCGGCGATTTCTGTAATCGATCCCGAAAATAAAGGAAACGAACTACCGCCATACTTACTGGTAGGCGGAAATAGGGATTTTGTAGCATTCTGTAAGGGGCAAATATTTAACTACTTTTAGTCTATTAAATAGACCTTCTTAAGCCAGCACTCAAAACGTTCAGCCGTCATAAATTGCCCAATGTTGAGACGCGTCTATTTCTCTTTACATTAGCCGATTGAATATACTTAGCAAGGTGAACCAACAGGAATTCCAGGTAAATTTACTTTGTTTCACGTTGATGGACACCTTAATATTTTTTCTTTGTCTACTGTGGTGTGGGTAACTAAGTAAAAAAGTCGAAATTATGTTTTTGCTTCACACACACCTCTCATTTGTTACATCTAAACAAAATCTTTTCATACACATGGCATCATCCACACGAAGCATACTTTATGGACCCCCGTCATTTGTTCATCTATTCACATTTACATACATAGACATGTCCACGCCAAGATTTTGCATTCCCCATCTTTTTAACCACTACGAATCCAGTGCATGTCAGGATGTCAGGATTTTACTACCCAACAATAGGTCTACTATACTGGATATATCACATACAGTTTTCAGTAACTGACACCCACAATTAACCTCCGGGACAACAGCTCTGAGGGACTCTAATCTTGAACCAATTTGGACTCGCAGCCTTTCTTGCATAAATTGTAATCTGAACTAGGCCGTGCCCTTGCTCCCTATGTTCCCATAACATTACCCTACGGCGTCGGTACCTGGCCCTTTTCAATAGCTTTCTTTATCTACGGTCCTTGAGCATGCGGCTACACTGTTAGTGAGGAGCGTGAACAATAGTTTCATATAGGGGTTATGTAGTTAACAGCAAGTTTTGTGGTAGATTGGGCTAGAGCCCGCAAATTCGCTTCCAGAGATGGGTATATTTATATTTGCGCTAGTCATAGACAGTTTGTCTGGATCCGAGTATTACCTGTGCCTGTTATTTACGTCACATCATGTTTGTAATGAGTCCGCGTGAAACAGGGATGGAACTACATATCCAAATAATCAACAGTTGTTAGATTTTTTTATATTTATATCGGACTATTATAAAAAATTTAAAACTAAGTTGTAATTATTCAGGATTATCTTTAGGGCCTGTAGCTCCATAGGCAGATAACAAAAATAAATAACCAAATGAAGCCTATTCGAAGATTAAATCAAAATCATTAAAATTGTTACATACTGAGTAAATATTATCTTTTCCACAGTATGGGCCGGTAATGCATATAAATTCACGGAATAGAGCTAAATTTCAAAGTGAAACAATCAAAAACACCCAGTTGCAGTTTGCAATAACCATCTTTTTCTTCTTGACCGTACTTGCTTACAGTGTGACCGTGGGTTTACGCGAACCCAGTTTTACGGGTCGCCATTACCCGGTTAATAACTCATTGATCCCGGTGAGTTATGCGAGTGGGTTTACGGCTTCCAGAATATTCCCCCATTATGTTCGGAGGCGTGGAATTAATTGCTTATTATGTTTGCTTAATTGATTGTTTTTAGATTGTGGGAAGTTGGTAACTTAGGAGCAGTGAACGGTTTCTAGAACTTACGTAGGTTTTTTCAACACATTTAGCTTTTGCATCGCCAGAGAAGTCACATATATGATGCCCGTATCATTGGAAAACATTTAGATAACAGGGCAAAAGAAAAGTTAGTTTCTCCGTTGGCAACACTATGCTTCCGAACGCTAAGCACCTGTTAAAGATCCTGGTAAAGCTCTAGCAACCATGCTTAGGCACTTTTTAAGCTATTAGTAACCGTATGTCGAAACGGATTGTGTCCAATTTTAAGATTTTAAGATATCTCTCTAAAGCTCTCTTCCCCAGTCCGTTCTGAGGGTGCCGTAAGAGGTGACAAAAGAAAATGATGACGCCGATAACTTAGCCGCAAGAGAAGGAAAACTTATTATGGAACCCTGTTCTAATCGAGCTGGCCAACGTGGCACTGCTAATTGCCCTCCATGTAATGGGCCTGACTCAGCAGTGGACCATTTATGGGTTCGGTAGTATTAGTAGAAGCAGTAGTAAACTTCTCTTGATTTTCTAAGATTACCCTACTCCATTTATAACTGTGCGAGTTCTATTTGTTTAACACATAGCAGTGTTCCGCAAATGAGCTACAAAATGGAAACGTGAATGTGCTATGTAGAGGCAGTTATTAGGGCCGTATTTGCATACGCGTATACCGCGATGGTACGTGTGTATTCGTTTAAGGTAAATACGATCCCAGCATTGCTGCGAGTCAGTACAAATTTGTTCAATAACTTGTGGGGAACAGCTAAAGTGTGTTTCTTGGAAATTGATGTCGAGCATTTATGTTGAACTACGAGTTGTATTGACTGCGGCGTCAAGTATTACTAGACTTTCAATTTCATGGCACATGAAGTGTGGTAATGAGTTTAGAATACATAGTATCATCACTCCGTTCCATTTTAGTTTGTCCTAAGATTCGAATAAAGAAAGTCATAGACAGAAAACTAGGTCTCGGCAGCAACAGCAGTGGGTTTTGCACAGTATGGTTAGTATGATTGAAATTATCACCAATTTGAGAAGGATCTCTTATCTTTTCTCATAGTGGATCATAAATGACTCACTGGGCAGTCGGAACTCTTCTACGCTTATGGAGGAAAATTAGCCTATTCTGCCACACTGCCAATATGTTCGGCCGTACGTTCCTTAAATGCCTCTTACCACACCCTCAAGTTAGAGGGCCAACCCCTCTGCCAACATTTTGCGAAACCTATATATTTGCGACTGCCTCGTTGGTCCAGTGGTCAGATGTGCCGCCTTTGGATCAACGGGTCCCGGGTTCGATTCCGGGGTCGGGCCAGTGTCTTTGTCTAAGCCAGAGGCACTGGCTCGGAGTCTGGGTGTCATTTCTATCTATAAAATGTATGTATTTACAAAAAAAAAATGTATATAAGTAGTTTATCATCCATCTCGTTACCATAACACAAGCATTAAGTTGCTTAACTTGGGACGAGATGGCGTTGTGTGAAATGTCCAAGGATATTTATTTATTTATTTATTTCGTCAAGATTCCAAGGCCTCAGTATATGCTTGATGGCCTCTGTCGAGCCTCCGAACGAGTCGGCCTTAAGATGATCATGGAAAAGACTAAGAGCATGTCTAATATCCATGTTCAAGCCGCTCCTGTTCACATCGGAGGTTCTATCCTCCAACCTCCAACTTATAAAAAGAGGTCAATCGTCGGATCCAACTCAGTTGGGCAGCGTTCGGAAAGTGGCGAAGGATCTTTTTGTGCAAAATACGGCAGTGTTTGAACACAAAAGTCTTTGCTCAATGTGTGTCATCACTGGTATGATGACACATGGCACAGAGGAGTGGTCGCTCATTATGCGCTCCATCAGAAGGCTCAAAGTTACCAAATGGGCAATGGAGATTATGCTCGGAGTTTCCCTGTGGGATCGAATCACAGATGAGGAGATACGCAGAAGAACTGGAGTTACCGTAATAGCCCACAGGATTTCGAAACTTATGTGGCAATGGGCAGGGCACATATCTCGTAGGACTGACGCCCGATGGGACAAAAAAGTCGTCGAGTGGCGACACGGTGGACTGACGACCTGGTAAAGGTCGCAGGAAAGCTATAGGTGGGGGTAGCTCAGGACCGGCCTTCGTGGAAATCCTTGGGGGAGGCCTATGTCTAGCAGTGGACGTCTTTTGTTTCAAATGAATGAATGAATTATAAGTAGTTTAAATATTTATTTCCCAACTGGTTACATTACATCCTACAGTTTTATTGAAACGAATCTGACAGCGCTTAATTAACTTTGCGTAAACATACTTTCGTTAATTAAACAAGCGTTATTTGAACGATTTTAATTATCTTTCATCGTGTTTTGTTTTTTTTTTATAAGGCCAACTTGATATTTTATTGCTAATGGAAAAATTTCAAGTTAAATTAGTGAGTTTCAAGAGTCATACATTATGCGCCTATTTGCAGGGTGACCCTTATCTTATAAGGGTATTGTACACACCGAAGAAGGGTATTGTCTACTTGATTCAGCTACTGAATATGTAAAAAATAAAATAAGTACTTCCAATTTGACCTAATATGAAATTCAAATGGAACTTTTGTTCACGTAGATTTTATCATAAAACTATTATATATCGTCCTGTTCAAAACTACCATCATCACTTTTTGGTGACCCACGCTAGGCCGAATCGGACGCCATTATGTCCAGCGCCTCAGGAAGGCCCTAAGTAGTTAAACTAAGGCAGTGTCCACCAGCACTTGTCTAATTGTTTTTAAAACCAAAATATTGTAGCTTTATTTTTGGACTGTTTTACGAATCTGTGTAGTTTAAAAGGCTTCCTTCCTTCCATGATCCAATTCAACATTGGGCTAAGACAATTATAATTCTTTTTTTTCCTTATTTCGATTACCAATGCCAGATTTGTGTGGTGGTTTATCGCACATATCTCCCGGCACGGTACAGGCTGATCACAAAGCTGCGAGTTCCGAACAATGATGGCGTTCTTATTATAGTCGCGATATTAACAGCGTACAATGGAACGGCCGCCAGGCTTAATTTTGTAAGCCGTATTTATTTCGGGCTTTTCTTGGGCTTAATAACTTGACCTCCCATGGGCGCGTCAGTATATTTACAGACAGTTGCAAACCCTTCCAATTTCTTATTAACCCCCGACACAGGGAGTGGTGTTATAATTTTGACGTCTCTATTTATTTATTTAAATACTTCATGCATGACTTAATGCCTAGAGGCCATAGGGTGGAGCAGAGAATGACTTGGGCTAGATGCATTAAATCAATAAGAATTCAGTGTAGTGAACTAACTAAGAATAATAATACATACACAAAATATCAAAATATACTAATTTTATACTGTGAAGAATAATACATACAAAATAAAATAAAAATGATAATAATACATAATTATACGACATAGATACATTATATTATTAAAATTCGTTTTGAGATGAATAAAAAAAATTGTTCAGACCTTATTTTCTCAACGCAACCTTTAAGGTGGGTACTGACCAACGTTACGAGGTGTAATGTAACATTCGCATCGAGCGTCGAGCATTTAAAATAGGCGTAACATGCTCGTCAAAACTCTGTGCTCCGTATTCGCCGCCAATTCACTCAAGATGGCCGACAGCGAAGACGTGTTGGTATATCTTTATTAAACACTGTTTCTTCTCTATATTTTTCTATAAAATACAGAGGTTTTTCTATGTTCCACTCCATGTTTTAAAAAATAAATTAAATAATTACGAGAGGAACGAAGTGTGATCACTCGCGAAGTGCGGCGCACCGTGTACGCTCGTGACGACTCGCAACAGCGTACTGACTGAACCGCGTAACAGTCAAAGGATTCGCCAAAAAACCGACAGCCGGGTGGAGCACTCAAAGCGAGCATCGAGCGGCTCGTTGCTCATGGTAACACGACGTGCTGACTGCACGAATGCTCGCTGTGTAACGCGTTACATTACGCCCCGTAACGCCGGTCAGTACCCAGCTATAAAAGAATGCATTGAGTTGGCCATTCTGATTTCAAAGGGGGAGAGCATTCCACAGAAGAACAGATTGAACAAAGAAAGTTGAGTGAATGAAGTCGGATCGGTGTGAGGGACACTGAAGGAAGGAGACGATTATTTGAAGAACGGAGATATTTAGCATGGTTAGAGGATAGATAGTCAAAATGCGAAGATGAGATGAGAAAAGTAAGTTGTTCTCAACATTGTGATTGGCACGCATTTCTCTCTGCTGTCTAATGGGCAACCATATTAAAAGAACCCGGTACTTGGAGATGTGATTGAACTTACGAAGGTTGAAAACGAATCGAATGCAGTTATTGAGAAGACAAAAAATGTTATTATTTTGAATATAAAAGCTAAAATCTGCTTTCAGCTCTTAGATATGTTTTTTCGGCGGTTTCTTAAAACAAATATTATGTTTATCATATTATTTGAACGTGCGGCGTCGGATTTAAAGTCTATGTCACACACTCAGTACATATTTTGACGTGAGGAACCCCTACTTGGACCGTTGGGAAGGCTGGCCAACCTACCCACCCTACTGTGTCTGAATGTTGCCGGCCAAAGTCAGTCTTAAGGTATTCACTGCCACCCAACTCATTGAATTTCTTTTTTTTTACATATCGTAACTCACCCTATGTTCTAGTAGTTGTTATAAAGAAGAGCCATTATTGGATAAACTTCCCTCCCCTCAATTTGGAGCCAAACTGATAAATAGCATGATCCCTGGCCGACGCTACTTCACGTAACTTAGGTCGGTTCAAATGAACGCCATATGCCTATTTTAAAATTGACCGTAAAAGCACTGATTTAATCTGAATTGGTAATTGGAGGTTTCCGAAAATGCCAAAGGTAAAAAAGGGCCGCTGTCACAGGTTGACGGATGACAAGGGCTTACGGTTGCGTCGATGCTCCCCCCCCCCCCCCCTCGGGTTGCCGTCACGCTGCGCCCTTATTGGTTTGCTTCCACAATTTTAGGTACGTAGTAGGTAAATATTGTCCGTTTGCTGACGGATTTAACAGCCACCAAGCCATGATGAACGCTGTATAATGCGTATGGATTGCATTTAATTTTATTAAAAGTATTGTTTTAATAAAATTATTTTATTAGAATCCGAGGGCTACCAGCACTGCGCTTTCCGGAACGCGGTCGCTCTTCGGTTTTTTCTGCCCCGGGACCGGCCTTTGTGGAGATTTTTTGGGGGCTATATCCAGTAGTGGACGCCTTGTCTATGTTTTGTCTGAAATTCGTAAAATTTGTAAAAAGTAAAATTTGTCAAAATGTATGTATATTTTCCGTGTGGTGACAGTGTTGGAATACACAATGTCACTAACCCTTACCCTCCTGAGGGTCGAAAGAGCTGACTAAAGGAAAGGGCGCAAAACAGCTAACCGCAACGGCCAGCGTGGCACAGGAGACTCATATCCCTCCATGTAATTGGAGGACGCACGACTCAGCAGTGGGTCTATTATGGGCTGAAACGACGAGCCAGAACTGTTCTCTTTTTCACCCTCTAGCCGTAATCGTTTTTGTAATACAAGTAGGTTGACATACTTCTACTCTACATCGTTGTAGATAGAATGCACAATTGATCGGAGGCATCCCTTAATCATCTGCGATTGTCTGGCGCAAATGTCCTGGCAAATACAATTTGTGCTCAACCAAATGGACACGGAGCGGAAAGGATTCACGATTGATCACATGATGCAATAAGATGTAGCAGAATTCTTTTAGTGTCAGATTTTAAGTGCATCGCCAACTACTTCTTAATGGTGTTTTTATATTCCAATGGATCTAGTGATTGCCTAGCTTAGAGTATAGATAGGCCCCCCGACGGAACCTCGTGGCCTGGAACTGGGAGTTTCATTGGGGTCCCGAATCAGTAGGGCAGTTGACGTACGCCGTTGATTTTAGTAACACCAATTGTCGTTTCAATGGGTCGTCATATCACCACCCAGGCCGGGCTATCCGCTGAAAGGAATTTTCCAAAAGCAAAAGTGAAGCTCAGGCATTAATGCCCTATCGTATATAAGGCTACCGTCACCTCTGGACATTTCCAGTAAGTCCTGTTGCCTCGTGAAAAACCTTAACTCCAAACTAATAAAGCAACTATAATATAATAAACGCAAGGCAATGAAAACTTGGTATAAAATCCGGTATAAATATAAAAAACGGTTTTGCCACAAATTGGTATTGCAATGGCCAGAATTTTCATATTATAGATAATCTACAAAATGTAGAAATATAAATGTATACAGCGGTTTATAAATTTGCAAGCATTTGGTTTTACGCCCGTAAAGTCTAAAATTTTATTTGTAGTTCTTGAACGAGGAAACAAACTTACATTTATGCCTGACAAGTTTTAAAACTTCGCTTGTTGCTACCAAACTAAATAGCTATGAAGTTTGCGGCACTTAACGTTACATAAAGCGAGCAAAAGGTACTACGCGGTGGCATAAAATGACGTGGCAATTCATTTCTGCCACATCCAAACCAGGTGAACTTTATAATCAGGAGTATGTTATGTATGAGTTAGAACTTTTATCTTTAACCATGGCTTTGGGTGTATGGACTTCGAATCCATATTTTCCTTATTGACGAATTATAAAACTGTACTTAAATGTTTACTGGTAAGCAGTTAATATGGTTGTTACATATACATATACCACATTGGAAAGCTCAAACTCTTAATATAAAGTGAGTTTGAGCTATATATAGTGATTAAAATTATGTTGGCGAAAAATAACAGATGTTCAAGATGGACTATTTGTATGTCACTAAGTGTTAAGTGCCAAACTTAAGTGGCAGTGGGCAGGGAACATAGCGCGCAAGACCGACGCCCGATGGGGCAAAAAAGTCCTCGAATGGCGACCGCGTTCCGGAAAGCACAGTGCTGGTAGGCCTCCCATACGGTGGACCGAAATGTCGCCGGAAAACGATGGATGCGGGCGGCCCAGGACCGGCCTTTTTGGAAATCCTTGGGGGAGGCCTATGTCCAGCAGTGGACGTGTTTTGGCTGAAATGATGATGCTGATGATGAAGTTTTTATATTTATACCGGTTTACATTTATCGCCTTAAATATTACAAACAATTTATTAAAATAATTTGTATCTTTTTGATAACGGTCAACCAAGAACATCTACCGTAAAACTTTTTGCAAATATTCTCTGCTGAAAGTCAGTAAGCTTATCTCCACCAGTAACATAAATAGTAGGAGTCACAAATGAAGCTATAATGAGAGCGCAGCGCGGGCAATGGACACAACAGTTAACACTATTTATGACACTGTGTCACGCGATTTCGTTGCAGTAGCCGGGAAGCGGTCCAACAGCATAAACTAGGGTTGCTAATGATTTTATGGAAAATAATCTTCGCAGGATTAATATTTCGAGTAGCTTATGTTAGCGTGGCGAAGAAAATAATTAACATTTAAGACATTAAAATTATCACATAAATAATTTTTGGGTCGCATTTTAAAAAATATAACAGCCTGACAATATTGAGATGTTACAGTCGCACTATATTAATGAATCGCTAGTGCCTTTAAAATTTGCAAAACAGACACCGTTAATAACATCTGCCCTCACGCGTCTGCCCGCGCTCTCTACGATGAGCGACTTCTTCTCCCACTTATCCCGCCGTGCGTCGGACCGTTCGGTAGCGTAGGGCGCCAATCTGCTTGATGGACTAATAATCCGTGAAAAGCAGGTTTGAGTAGCTGCTTAATGCACCATGCGAGGTCGGGGCGCTGGACTAAAATGTGACCTGCTAAGCAATTTGTATTGATTTGTAGGTTCAGTCTCGCTGGATGGAGTCCTATGCATGAATAGCCGAATAGCATGAAAAACCGTTCATCCTAGCTGCCATTCAAACATCTATGGAAGTTATTTGCGAGACAGAAGGTCGAACCAAATTATTACTAGACGTCTTTCAAACCTCACCAAATCCGATTTTATTGGTACAGATATAGACGGAGAAATTAAAATCATCTTGAATACGGTTACCAAATTAATAGTTGGTTGGATAAGGGCCTGAATAAGATATCCTACTCCACACATAAAGTTTTGTTCCTAGGAGATACCCAGTTTAATTAAAATATACTAACTTTAATGTTAATACTTGAACAGTTGTTCTCGTGCGGCATGGCAGGGCAAGAGGGCGATGAACTCGCAATTAGCGTTCTGGAAACTTCTGACCCTTGCTCTTAGTTACGCAAAGTTCAAGGGTTGTTTTAGGCTTTGGAATATAGGAATGGGCTGACTTTGACCTACGGCTGTCTTAAACACTTAAAATTTCTGGAGTACTATTACTAAACTACTTAGAGAACATTTCTAGTAAACTTAGTCGCTAAATTCTACAAGATATTGATTTGTCTCTACATTGAAATTTGCTCGTAGGAATACCCAGTTTAATTTCAATCTTTGGATGCAACGAAAATAACATAAAACGCACAGTTCACTGGTTATTAAAATGGATTTATTTATAGTAATAACATGTTTTGGCCTAAAATCATCTTGAATACTAAAATGGGTAAAGAACATTTACAAAAATGAAAAATTCTCGTGATTGGTATACCTGTTTGTGGTTATAAGTAAAGGACAAGGGCAAAAGGAGCTTTAAAATTTATCGTTCACGTAATTTGAATTTGCCAATTACATCCATAAGCACTTGAGGATAGAGCTAAGATTAGCATCTTACAGGCGACGTTACAGACTTACGTGACATTAATACAAAATTAAAAGATAACCAGAAACAAAGCGTCCCGAGCCCAGCAACAGCACCTCAAAAACTCTTTAATCTTGGCCTAACACGAATCAGCGAGCCAGCAAAGACCTGAATGCCGCAACATAAACTTCTAATTAGTGGGGTCAAGCCCAAATTTGGGCATGGGCGGGAATTCATCAAATGCCGAGCGTGGCAGCCCTAACCGCAGCCCGGTATTTGGTCCCGTTGGATTATTTTACGGGAATTTGCTACCGGTAAATGTGACGGGATTTCGGTGCATGTATACGGACATTTTGGAGTTGAAGTTTCTGGCCCATGCTGGGGTATTTCGATGAGTTTTATTGTGTTACATTGTCATGGTATTGTTCTGGGAAATCTCTTTTTTGTATATGACAGTTTCAGTGGGTCAACTTAAAGTTTAACCTGACTTGGTTTGCTATCTTATTATTATTTGTATCGAATACCCATTTAGCTGATACAACTACTTGTGTGCTAATTACGGACCCCCACGATAAAAGTCTTATACCCGACGTATTACGAAATAGTACGTGATTGTCGGACTAGGATCTTATGGCTGTCAGCAAGGTAATGAAAATTAATCGGAATTGGAATGAAAATGCATTTTGCAAGGAGCAAGCCTATGCTGCATTACGTGATGTTCAAAAACACGCTGGAATAAGTATAGGAATAAGCTACTACTTATTAAACAACTTTTGATCAGCCGAATGTTAATTCAAAGAGAAAGTTTTTCCGCTTATTTCCATAATACTGTACGAAGCACGAGATAAATATTTTGATGTCACTAAATTCAATTTGTATAATGTTATACGTACATACTACGTTTAGGTTTTTTAAAGCCTTTGCACTGAGCAATTTTCCATCTGCCCTCCGAGACCATTTTAGTGGGGCAGCCAGCAATCAATTGGTTAGACCAGCTGCTAGTGTTCATGCTAATGGCTATATGACTGCCATTCATGATGGTAGCGGAATACGATGTTACAAATGAGGGACACCCAACCAACATCCAGCGGAACCAGCTTCTAATCTAATCCTCCTTCTAATCGATTGGGTCGCGTTATCTCCATTCATGTTCCATTCATTTTTAACAAGTCATTTGACTTGTTATAAAAACAATCGAAATTTCGCTGAAGTATCCTGCGTTGGAAAGACTTTTCCTAACACACTTTTCCCTATAAAAGGCATTAGTATCAAATGGATCTTCCATTTGAAAAGTTGATGAGTTCAATTGAATAAATCTGGACGTCAGAAAGCCTTTCAAACTGTAATCTTCAATCAGTCGCGGGCGATCCGCTGAGGATTAATCCATCAAAACGTCGCAGCCTGTCAGAACTAGGCGGGATCACGCTGTGCCTTCAGATCAAATCTTATTTATATCAAATATCAACGTTAATTTGAACAAGATTGGTAGATAATGGAAATATGGAGTTGAAATATCTGTGAAACATGATGAAGTTTTACCGAGAAATGTTTTTCTAATAATGACAGATGAAGATTTTAAGTTCGCTATTGAAGTAAATATTAATTTGTTTTAAGAAATACATTTAAAGGAAGTGTGTTGCTCTAGATATTGAATATAACGTAGCAATTATGTTTTTGACATTGTATAATGGTTCAGACAAACCGAATCAAAACTACATTACTAACAAGATTGCTACTATTTACATAGACAGGAATAACTGACTTTAAAACTAAACTGCCGGACATCTTCTGAACATTTTATTGAAATGTGTTGTGTGTATATTAAAACACGGTAATGGAATAAAAACAGTCTGCATTTAGTTACAAAACAATGCGCGCTGATAAGAATGGGATGTTACATGAAACCTTATTTTGATGTATTACTGCACATATGTTCACTTATTTAACTAACATTTTCAAACTTCCAAGTCACGACTTTTATTCAAAGACGTGTCATTACGATATGACATTGGCTACAGATGTAATTTTGGTCCGGTATCTCGGGGTCCGATCATACGAACACGACCGAATCAATTTGTCAAATTGCGCCCAAATGTGGCCAATGAACGGAGCTTGTAACGAGTTTCGGGCACATCCATATTCTGTGGATTTAGTTTGTAAAATATCTTCATTTATATTCAATGTGTTTTTATTATTCGTATAAATGTACAATGCCAAAATAACTTATTTTAAATACAACCTTTAAAGAACCAGAATGAAACTATGAAGTTGGGGGTGCATCAGAGGATCTTGAAGTTCGTTGACCAGTCGGACTTACCGTGAAAGTGTATTGTAGTTGTAAAACAAAGTTAAAAATGTTTTTGTTTTTGGGCAAGTTTTGTGTACTTTATGTTCTGTAAATGCAGTAAAGATATACGTAAATTAACAGATATATCCTTTAAAAATAAAGGATAAATAAAATATTAGTAGATATAATGTGGGTTAATATAACTGCAAGTCAAAATTATCTACCAGAATTAATCGCAACGCTAACAAGATAGTTTGCAACAACGCCTTTTGATGTTGTTGAGAACTAAAAGTGAAGATGTTGAGAACTAAAATGAAGACCATTATTGACAAACTTTGAAACATTTACTTTTTAAATAACAAAAGCAAAGTATTAAAGTATTGCGCCCGTGTAATCCCAGAATAAGACGGCAATACCGCGTAACACTTGGCTCTCCAATAAAGTGACCAAAATGGGACAACTTGTAAGTTCCACGGCTAAATGTGCCCTTATTGATAATCCCAGGTCCGGGCGTCGGTATACATAGCAGGATTTAATTGTCCAAGTTTCTAGACCCTTCGGTCGGAGACCTTTCGAATGTAATCTGGTTATTGAGGACAGCCGTTAGATTTGCTTTGTGTATTTGGTGTTGCTGACATTTGTATGTAGCTACGGGGTAACTTCTGTATTAATAAGTAAACTATATCCGTAGCTATACAAACAGTAATTTGTTTAAATATAATTATCTAATAGAAAAGACATTTCGAAATTTTAGTAATGTGAACTAGGTTATCTGGCTAAGTACCAGTATGTTACTATATTGATTGCCTTACGCCATCTGAGACGAGTAACTGACGTCGTGTATCATAGATGTAAGATAAGCGACCAGGACGGCTGCTGTCTGATGCCTGATCTGGATCTGGTCTGATGTTGTATTATGATGGCCACCCATCAATGTGTGACTGTAGAAATGGCGACTGATAAGTGTGTACGAAGACTACCACCTAGCGTCGGACAGGGGTCGTAAGATGATGATAATGGTAACTGTAAATATGACGATTTATAAGAGATTTGTGATAAAACTCCCACTTATTTATTACCTGACCCCTGGTCCCCCAACGCGAAGTATTTATTTTTATTTTTTACTTTATTTATATAGGTTATTGTGTCGGGGATTTATTTAAACTTTTAATTTAATTTTATACTTTTTATAGGTACATACTTATTATAATGTAGATTTTGTTAAATTGCACGTGATGCGCTTTCATTTGAGACCCCACTCAATTATATTTGCAGACATTCGGTTATTCTTCCCCACTTTCACCCCTCATAACTTTTAAACGGCTCACCCGATGTTCATCAAACATGTCTAAGAACACTCGCCCGTAACTCACCTTTCATACAAAATTTTTTTTATTGAAATCTCTTCATCCGTTCGCGAGCTACGGTGCCACAGACAGACCGACAGACAGACAAACACGTGAAACTTATAACACCCCTCTTTTTGCGTCGGGGGTTAATAAAGTTATTTTTGAGTTTGAGTTTGAATATCCAGCAGAATCAAACATTGCTTAAGCTGTACTTCAATTATTGATGCACAGTTTAAGCAACGTATGGAATTTAATTATCGAACTCTAGGCCTAAGTCCACTAGGCTATTGTTGAGCCTGAAACCTTTGAAGCGTTTATGAGGTTGTGTAAAAACACAAATTGGGTCTCTCAAAAACTTAATCATTGTAAAGCGATATAATTGCATATTTTGATGTCGTGAATAATTTATTACCAACATTCCAATTATGTATTGGGATAGTAATATTCATTAAATATTAATTTGGTATTTCATTTTCCTCCTACATATTAATATCTCACAAAAGATCAAAGGCAGTAAAAATATACCAACAGGCTGTGGAGCTGCGGAGGTATGGCGACAGCTCCATAAAGATTTTATTGAAATTAATAATATTATGTCGCAGTCCAAGAGTTGGTCGTAAATCGGGGGCGACGTTTAATTCCAACACCGTAATATCGCCCCTATCGGGTCTTTTAAATGAATCATTATTTCATTGCTACCAATAGACTGAGGTGTGTCTAAGAGATTCTTAATCACATAATAATATGACGAGTTTCCAACCTTGTTAATTACTTGTTTTCTGAGAACTTTCAAATCACAAATATTTTTGCTAACTTTCTTATTCTATATCAATCTCCAACTAATAAATTACGAGACAAGAAAAAGTCCATCAATAACAAGAAGAAGCCTGCGAGCTTTCATTTCATCGTAATTGAATCAATGGTGTAAATTTGAAAGCGGACGGTCAAAATTAGCTTCGCATTTAGAATACCTACATATTAGGTTGTCTAGTAAATGTATGAAACGACAACCCTACAAGTGAGTGTCGAATTCCTGTCTTTCCTTTTAGGTCGACAATTCCCCTTTAAAGGACGGCCATGGCAGGTACATCTAAATGCGTCACTGGCTGAGGACGTGCCAGTTGCCCGGGATGCCCTCTGGTAGTCGCTTGCCCGCCTAACGGGCACCTCGTTGGGGGGTCACAGTAGACTGCATTCACGCGAACCTGCGGCGTCCCAAGCGTGTCGTGTGAGGGTATACCGCTGGGGTTTTAGTGGGTATACGAGTCGTGTCTTGGGACCCCGGTCCCCGGTGGTATACATAAAGCATTACCCAGCGTCAACAAAATCTAAATGTTGGCTAGGAACATTATAATGTAACCGATAAATTCATTTATTCTTTTGCTTGGTGGTAGGATCGAACGGTCCGCCCGGCTGGCTACCACCCTCACATTTAAGTCCGACGCCAAGCAGTTTTACTGTGTTCCGTCGTGTGTATGTGAGAGCCGGTGCCCGACAGGGCAATTCCTTGAATTGCCTGCTCCATCTTAGACCCTGGCGTAGCTTTCCATCACGCAAGCCTAGGGTCAAAGGCATCCAAGTAACTGATAAAAAAAAAAAAAAAAAAAAAAAAAAAACTTTAATAGTACGGTGGCCAACATTATTTTCAATTTTTGAGTTGTATTTCAAGTTGAAGTTATCGTGTATTAGTTGTAAGTTATCCGGGCGGTGGCGAGGTAAGAATACTACGAGGTAATATCTTCCCGTAGGTTTTCTATTTACAGCATCTATGCATATACTGTTACTGTGTCAACATTATCATAAAATGGCACGTTTGGGAAGCCGGCGGATTAATATTCTCCATGATCATGAAAACATTTTTTATGATATTAATCTACGGTTTTTGCAGAAAAGCTGCAGTAACATATAATATCTTGGCATTAAGGGGATTCTGAGAGTGCGGAATTTTCCTGGAGACTCGTATTTTGTAAAATTTTAGAAGAATATTCATTCGCCGTATTAAATATTTAGGAAAAACTCCTAAAATTTTGTTGCTTTTTTTAGTTTGCAATCCAATTTTGTAACTGTAGTAGGATAAAAATCAACCTAACTACTTTTTCTTTGTAAGCCTTACAAATATTTGCTAAGAGCGGCTCTAGATCTTTGCTCTTGTGGACTCACTCCGATCAATTAGATGGCGAGTGATGTCCTTATTACATTACCGGACGGTACGTGACGACGGACCTCTCGTCTTCACTCTACACCACGGTAATGAACACCATTAGATGTCTTTGAGGGTTTACCCACTTTATGTCCTGTGTAAATGTTATTAACACTATCGAGAATCAAGTCGATGCTCAAAAAAACGTTAATGGGAAATAAAATATTTAGACTCAAACTCACTTGCTTTATTAATTGCTCAGAACACATAAGTTTCTTTTTCGTCAACTATGAACCTATTATACTTTTCAATCGTATTTATTGGTTACGGTGAAGCAATATACAACATAGTGAGAGAGAGCAAGTTCGCCTCTAAGTGGTTCTTAGTTAATCATTTGTATCTGTGTGTCATAATAATATGTAGACATCTAGTGCCTAGTGCGGGGCAGTAAAATTATAATTCTTGATTCTATGAAAATTTTAAAAGCCACTGCGGATCACGAGGATTTGAAAGCGACCATGATAAAGGCAAATCACACAATATCCAGTAGAGTTTCAGCTCCATTTGGCAGTGTATGAAGAATGCACACATCGCCTCGCCGCGCCGCCGGCAGCGTGAGCGGTCAGTACTTCGCTGTTTTACACGACAGCTACACAAATATTCACGTCCGTGCCCATTGTATCAGAAACTCATACGCGGTGTGCGATAAGTCAAAAGAGGAAGCGAGTTAACTGCCTTGTTGGTCTAGGGGTTGGATGTGCCACCTTCGGATCACGGGTCTCCGGTTCGATTCCTGGGTCTGGCAAGTTTCTTTGTATAAACCAGAGGCGTGTGTGGGTGTCATTTGTGTTTTACCTGTTTGTAAACTGCCCCTGCGATACAGGTTGTATCTAGTGCAGGGGCTTTGTTTTTAGAAGAAACGTGGGAGTTTTAAGTATTTCCACTTCAAGTCTTTTCTACTGACTTCGAAAAGAAGGACTTTGTCAGTTCGCTTGATTTTGTTAGGTATATTAGTTACGACATGACCTTGTTTCTTTAATTAAAGCATTTTTGGTTTGCGTTGGGATTGGTCCCATAGAAATTTCATCGAAATTGGTTCAGTAGTTGTCTATAAAACTTAAAATAAGTGAACTTTCGATTGTTGACTATTTTTTAGGACTCACTAGTTGTTAATTTCCACTTATTTACACTAGACATAAAAAGATTAAAACTTTTCTCCAAAAAAATGTGAACGTAATTCGAAAACAATAAAATAATTAAAAGCGAAAATACTATATATTTTCGCTAAATAACTATTTGACTATAACCACTAAATAACTATTTGAGGTCGGTACCAACTTAAATTGACACCGACTTTAATAAGGTTATATGTATATCCAAAGCATCGCGTCAATGGTGGTAAACAATGAAAATAAACATAACCTCTTAAGCTATCCTAAAAGTAACCAATATACCACGAATACCACCATTGACGTCAATGCTTGGCTATACGAGTACAAATGTCCTAATTAACGTCGGTGTAAATTTAAGTTGGCACAGACCGATGTTTTTACTAATTCGAACAACGGACAATAATTAGAGTATTGAAATATTTAACTTAATACTCGCAGGTACTTCTAATAAAATATGAAAACTATACCCGGTTTTGACTTGACCTACAGAATTGCCAAACCACTCGCCTGTAAACCGATATGAGGCAAAGTTTGAATTGCAAAACTAAACGAAAGCTTCGAACAGTGCATTTTATGCAATCTCTTCTCGCGTTATAGCAGCGGTGCCTTTGTTGTCTAACTGCTTGGATTGCTTTGTTTGAAAACTTTTGACGGTGCATCAAATGATAAATCATTTTGACTTCTACTACTAGTGTATGAAGTTTTTAACCTTTCCATTTGCAGGTACAGTCCCCGCCAATCTTTATGGCCGCTCTGAATGTAGCCGTGGGTACAAACTTGCGCATCGTACAGTTAATAACAAATACGAACGTTGTTCACTCACAGTAACACGCGGGTGGCGAGTTCGGGTGAAAAACGACGCGCGCGGGCGTGCCCTGCCTCCCCGCCCCGCGTACTTCCGGCTGATACATGATTTTGTGTTGTGCGAAACGTAATACGGCTACATTCAGAGCGGTCATAAAGATTGGCGGGGAAGACGAATGGTAGACTCTTTCTGTTTTTAATCGCTTGTTGCACTTACTTAATTTAATATGATGTATTTTAATTCTTAACTTTTCAAATAGTTTGTGGAATAAGTCTTTTCCATGCGTTGGATTCGAAATATTCGCGATAATGTGTCATTATCGTATCGTACATTAGGATAACAGTATGTACTAATCCGTCTTTCTTTTTCACGTAAGCACACTACGTGGTTACACCTGAGTTACGTAGGCCAGTGTGTTCGAAGGGGAGATATGCCCACGTGGATGAAGCCACGCGCAAAATCTAGTAGATAATATTACTCTTAGTACAAAGTACTACAACACAAGCCTTTCCAAATTAAAACAAGGTTCTTCTGTTATGTCGTCATTAGCAGCTGTAAATAAACTTTTATTATTAATTCAGCAATCTTCAACTCTAATAATGTTTTCAAATACGCGTTTAACAATTCAATTGACTCCGCTTAATTGTTGAATGGGATATTATAATTGCAAATTCACTTGGCCCGGCTAAGTCGGGCTCAGTACTTTTGCGGCCATGAATATTATTTCAATTTGACTGCGTGTTTCATTAGTATTTTGTTTCGGATATGGGTTGGATGCTCTGTAAGCTAATTGGACTTTTAGCAGCATCAATATCATCGACATCGCAGTCTGTAAATTAACCACTACTAATTCGAATTTAGTCCAATTTCACAGTGAAAATTAAGTTTATCGCACAATACTGGTTTCATATTAAAATACATTTTCCCTGGGGCCTTAAATTTCTCCCGTGCTAGGTATATTTGTAGCTTTGTAGCATACCATACTAAACATACTTCTAAAAATAGAAAAGGTATATTCGTTATTTACTATCTGTACTACGAGTATATCGTTTTGTAGGCAACTAAAGTTAACTACTTTTTTCATAAATTTGTTTCTCAAAAATACAGTTAAAACTGTATTAAAAATAGTCGTTCAGTACACGTGCGGAACCGTCATTGCAACTTGTTCCGACTGTCAACCTTTCCGTAATGAAATATACTATTTCATTATAAGTGCGGAAAGGCTGTCATTGCAAAGAGTTCCGACACAAGTTGCAATGACGGTTCCGCACGTGTACTGAACGACTATTTTTAATACAGTTGCGAAAAAATGAAGCAATTTAATAAAATAATAAACTCAACTACCTAATCGCGCCAACCGTAGAATATAAGCAGAGTTTTTTTTTCTTCACCCATTCTAGTAGGCAAAAGCAACTATGTCCATACAGCCAAGTCTTCAGTAGATATTTTTTATTGATATGAAATGAAAATGAAATTTAATGAGATGAAATTAAACGAAACCTAACCTAACTCATTCAATCAAATCATTAAATCTGATATTGAAACAAATTAGTAAGTAGTTTCTTTTTAGAAAAATTATGTATTTCGATAAAAACTTCTAATTTTTTTTAGTAAAAACTTCATGGTTGGTTTGTCTTTTTAATAGGCATTATTTTGACAGTTGGGAAAAAGAACGCACGAGTTCGGGAAAGGTAAAAAAAGCACGAGCGTGTAATAGCCCACATCCCGAACGCTATACGTCCCTGCAATACGCCACTTTTTGAGGACCTGTATTAAAAAAGACAATTGCGTTGACGTTGCGTTTATTTATGGGTACTATCAACGACAATCTAAGATCCTTAACATAAAGGAAATGAGGAGGTCCGCAAAAACGTAGATAGCCATTTCTCGCACAATAAACAATAGTTCCAAGGAGGAAAGAGGAAATAAATCTGCTGGTCTTGCACTGTTTAACAAGTCTTTTGATCACGATGTCATAGAATTGTCTCACTACAATCGCCCCTTGAATCTTAAAAGACGTTTTGCTGGCATTGAGAAAACTGGGCTATCTGACATCTGTCTTTGTCATCAAGACTTGATGAGTCGGCGTATTTACAGTACACTAACTTCCGGCCACGGTTTCACCCTGTGGAAACGAAACTTCCTAACAGGAATAATTAAAAGGAGCGTATGTCCTATTTGTATTGTTCATCTATAATCTGCCTGCCATATGGCTTCATGGTTTCGCCTTAACGGAGTAAATTAACAACGCCTTAACTGAGTAAATTATCTGACGAAGGAAAATGTACCACTAAAACTAGTCAGGCTAGTCTAACTGTCTAGCAAAATTAGGATCAACATCACCTGCTCTGCCCATGAATGATGATTTTGGAGTTCTTCTCTAAGTTTGTGGAGATTTAGCTTATTGTGCCACATTTTCCGGCAATGCACCGGTTAGCAAAGTTTGGAGCAGCAAAGGAGGATGCTCCATACGGAGCATAGACTGAATGGGGTTGAACGGTGACGTTCCCCCACGCTGCCCCCGTGGAGATACTGCCGGGACCCATAGAGTAGCAAACGCTTAGTGGCTTTACACCGGGAAAAAAGGGTTTGTATAAATTTTTCCTTATCTTGTGGCTCTGATAAGGGGGTCTGCTGTTTAGGTTCCTTGAGTCACCTCTAAAAACCTGAGCAACGTGGGTAGGTATTATTGCGTCTTTTAAATTTCCGCTCATCAAATTTATAAAGGATTGACTCCAAAAACAAGCTAAGTGTCAATGTACATGTGTACTCGCTCTAACTGTAATAACGTACAACCGTTCGGAAATTACAAGTGTCGAAGTGAATCTACCCGCAATCAATCACGGGAAACCGAGATGTTTGCCCCGATCCCCAGGGCATATACCCGAAGCCACAAACAAAGAAAACGCAACCTTACACCCAAAGTTTTGAGTTCAATTTAATGGAACAGAGCGCTATTGTTAAAAGATGGGTTGAAGAAAATCATGTCGGAAGATTTTCAACTTTCAAACATGGAATAACGTTATTATGTTGTTGACGACCACTTTTTCAAACTCCGTAATGTATTGGCTTTTATTTTTAAACGAAGTGAAGCTGGGAATTTTGTTTGGCTTCTTTTAGGTTGGATAATGATTTCTTTTGGGTCTATTAATGCTATTTCGGTGACTGATTCGGCATGAAAATGTCACCAAGGGGCTAAGGGAACGCAAGACGCATCTAGTCGCAAGCGAAGGAAAACTCGAAACAATCCCCGTGTTAACCCGTCTTGCCAGCATGGCACAGTAGGCTAATTTACCTCCATGAAATTGGAGGAAGTCCTACTCAGCAGTGGGTAAATTATGGGCTGAAATTATTCTGTATAATGCCTCAGTTGTAATAATTACATCGTGATAATAAATAAATTGCAGGAGCATACAAACTGCATCATATCTCGAGAATGTTAGAAATTCACTTAACATCATTTTTGAAGATACTTCCTTTACCAATAAATTAAAACTAAAGTCTTCTTAGCTTATTAGTAGGAAGTCCGATATTTTTTATTTTCCTTCAATTTTAAGTAAATTTATAATTATCCCATTATAACTCTGTTGTATTTGGAATGCCTTTGAATGTATTTAGACTGTCACTACATCATTCCATTCTAAGAGTTTCTTAAACGTCTAAAGTTGGATTACAGCGCCTCGATGGCCAGACGGACCGGCCTGGCCATCGAGGCGCTGTAATCCAACTCCATCCCCCCTGTAATATGTTAGACTTTGAGATGAGGTTTTTATAGAATCAGTTGGTGATGATGATGTGAATAAAATACTGAAGTAAATCTTCCCGATAAACAAATATAAACACTATCCAACAATTTGAAATGGCTCGCCATCGATCCGCTAAATGGAAGCATTACTGCCAGTATTAGCCTCTGTTCCAATCTGATCAGATTACCTACATTTTTCACGTCAGATAAATCATCCTGTATTAAATTTTACGGAGCGAGACCAGCGTGGCATTTGTCGGTAATAAAGTTATTAAGAGCAGTTGATTAATGTCACTTTTCTATGGACATTTAGTAAAGTTGGTGCGGATTAGAGTTTCGGATTGCGGGTAACATGTTGTTATTATATATTGTCCGTGTGGTGACGGATGTAGAATACACATTGTCGCCAGCCCACACTATCCTGAGGGTGTCATAAGAAGCGACTAAAGAAGCGTAAGAGGCAGGTCACCTAGCCGTTCCCCGTGGCCGACGGGGATAGTCCATAAAGGATTTTACCCCGGGCGAACAAAAAAAAAACACCTAGCCGTATGCGAAGGAAAACTTTATACAAACCCTGTGCCAACCCGTCTGGCCAGCGTGGCACAATAGGCTATTTTGACTCCATGAATTTGGAGGAGGCCCGACTTAGTAGTGAGTTATTTATGGGTTGAAACGACGACGCATTTTACTATTATTATAAACGTGAAAGTTTGTAAGTATGGATGGATGGATGGATGGATAGATGGATGGATGGATGGATGGATGTTTGTTACTCTTTCACGTAAAAACTACTGAATGGATTTTAATGAAACTTTACAATAATATAGCTCATACATCAGAATAACACATAGGCTACAAGTTATAAAGATATTATATGAATTACAACAATATAAACAAGTCGAATTCAAAATTTCTAATTGTCAAATTTTCGACCATATTAAACTATAGACGACATAACGTTTCGCTGTCAGTTGCGTTTTGGTAAAGTAGGTTTTATACGGACGGGATAAAAATCTCAGGTATCCTATGTCCAACTTTCTTTTTGTTTTAAATATATATAATGCGGAACAAAGTTCGCCGGGTCAGCTAGTTATAGATATTTATTAATTTTTTTTATTTAACCGTTTTGGTAACTACATTTAACAAAAACAATATCAGTGGTTGCACCTTAATGATTATTAAATAAACCTATAAATGACGGGATTTTGAAATGTAAATTTGAATTTGTATTACTGAAGCATTGTAGTTCTCGCGATAATTACAAAGGGCTGAATATTCAAGCCTATTTCTGGTGTTGTTAAACCCGTCTGGGCCGCGTGGCACAGGCCAATTTCCCTCGTTGACTGTTTTTAGCCCACTTGATGAATAACTAGAGCACGCAGAATATGAGACAAAAACCAAAAATGAATATTTACTAAATTTCCATTCATTGACTTGTTAATCCTTTAACTTTTTAACGATTCTCAGAATGTTCCCTTCCAGTAATTTATCCGCATTCAGTTCGGGATTTTTGTCGTAAACAACGATCAGTGTCGGGAGTTTGCTTAAATTATTTATAACGTTGGAGCTATTTCAGCTGATGAATAGCCCCCGTCTGTCCTGATTCCCCCTATTTATTGAGACTGGAGACGAGTGATGTTTAAATTTTGTAAGTAGGTTAACTGTCACTTTCATGTTAACAGCCATCTATAAAGAAGTCTCCGAGATTCTGTATTAAGATACTTATTAAATTAATTCTTAAAGCGGTACTTCACTTAGGTTTTCGTATTTGCCATTCATTCGTTACAGCCCATAAATGAACCACTACTGGGTTGGGCCTCCTCCATTCCACCAATTCTATTCCAAATCATTATTTACCATAACTGAATATAATATGGTATTTTTTTTAGCTTTTAGTAGACCCTTTAATGTATGGTTGGAAGTAACATACAGACACGCGTAATAATGGTGCTATATAATGATAATATTACTCTAATTAATACTAAAAAATAATACAAAAAATAACACATAATATGAATGCGAAATCGCCTTACTACAACTTTACTTCAAGTAATAATGAGCGAAGCCAAAGCGAAGTAAGCCTTACCAATCGTACATAAATGATTTCACTACTTAAAACATAGTTTTACATCCGAATTCGTCCACTTGCAATTTCATGACAACAAATTCAATTTATTTAGATCCTAAAAAAGTCCCAAGGCAATAATTATCCCGCCCTATTATAGACCTCCACAGTTTTCAAGAGGAACAGCGTTTTGCATCAGGACCGTACCCGTCAAGTTGCCTTCTCATGAACCTCATGGTGGAATGGGATGGTGATACCCTGTATTTGTTTGTATTCTAAAATCATTGCCACATGGTAAAATTGAGAGATTTCACAGAGGGAAATATCTTAACAAAGCTGTATCTAGTGAAAATGCCACAGGAAACAGTTGAGTAAATTCGGGCATAACACAATCCGTAAGGTTAGAAAGATAGCCTTTTAAGCGTCGAGAGCTTGATTTGAAATGCTAATTTACTCGCGCAAATTCCATTGGAGATAAGGTAGCTGCGAAAAGGGCATGCTTATATTACTACGCACGGGTGCAATGATGAACCTCTAAATTGATCAGTGTTTCTCTACAATATCATGGATGTATTACATATAAACATTTCTCTTCAATCGCTCTATCTATTAAAAAAAACCGCTTCATAATCCGTTGCGTAGTTTTAAAGATTTAAGCATACATAGGGACGGACAGACGACAACGACTTTGTTTTATAATATGTAGTGATGTAGTGATAGTGATAGTGATTACGTGTCACGTGGTTTGTTCGCGATGGACTCCTAAACTGCTTACCCGATTTACATCAAATTTGCACACCGTTTGCATAATAATTTGATATAATATATCTTCTTATTTTACTCAATGTTGTGTCCCAGCCCTAAAATCTTTTAAGCTAATAGTTACAAACCTCGTTACAACTAAGCGTTGACAATGGACTGCATTATGAATAAAGATAAATCCTCAAAAGTTTCAGGATAATGGAAAGACCTTGAAGCAGAATATCTTGATGTATTGTAAAGGAATCCAATTTTATCCACATTTGTCCCGTGTAAGGCTTTTTTTTTTAGTTTATTTTGTGACAACACCACAGACTTGTAGTCCGTGTCCTTTTTAGCAATGAATGGTAATTATCTGCTCTTCTTTTTTTTCCTTTCGTATGTCGTACCCAGCGCCTTGGCACCTGGGACATTGGTGTTTCATTTAACCTACTCTCAGTAGGTGCTTCCTTAGCTTATGTAATAGTTGTTTGATCTTGATATTTAAATGTGGAAGGCTTAGTTTGGCTGGAATGTTGATGACGTAAAACAATCCAACTGAATATCAGCGCCACATTCAGTGGCATCACAGCTGAGTTGGAGCAACTTGCAGGCTAACGCCCCATAAATATATTTTTGTTTATTCTTCATCTCTGTTAAATTTAAGTAGTCGTTTTTGTATAAGCACATATTTAATATTATTAGCGTCTAGTTAGTAAGTAAGCATTTTATTTTTTATACATTATTGAGATACGATCTATTGTGAGCTGCAATAAATTATTTTCTTTCTTTCTTCTTTCTATACAGAAATACGAGTACCTATCTAGTGCAGGAAAGTTTTCTACTGCACTGACAATTCTGATTCATCCTCCTTTTTTAATCCAAATTTTGCTGTTTATGCATCGTACGCTTTCCCTCGCGGTACCAGCTTGTTGGCAAACACAAACTTTGTATTGCAAGTCAAACAACCAAACTGCGATCAACAAAAACTCCAAACAAAACTGCCAACCGACACAAGCAATCTATTACAATATTATTCAAGCAAACTCGATGCATACATAATGACATCGTCTATTTGAAGAAGGTATGTAGTATTAGATTCAACATCTATACAAAGATATAAGTGTCTGTTTGTAATATAAAAACAACCGCTTTTTACTAAGTGCATTTGGATGTATGTATAAACGGTTAAAACGCCAAAACAACATTTTTTTTAATTGTCTATCTGTTTGTTTCGGCCAATCTCTGAAATGGTTGGACCGATTTTGACAGGACTTTCACTAGCAGATGTAATAAAGAGCAATTTATTAAAGTAATTTAGGCTACTTTTATTGATACCCCCCTGATTTTCAGGAGCCCTTAGTTACCGAGTCCACATTTTAATGGCAAACTTATCGCTCATACACACTCGCCGATGCGTCGACCCGCATCGACGGTTGCAGTTGTCTGTGCAGTTGACAACATGCCGTTCGTGTGTATGAGCGCTTAGCCAGTTTTTCCAAATTTTTGCGGGTGCATACTTACAAGATTTCTAAGTTATCGTAAACTCTGCAAACTGAACAATAACTTTTTTGTTAGATGCCTTGCGGGCGAAGTCGTGGGTAACAGTCAGTCAATATTAAAAGAGATAGAGGTTTGTTTGAATGTGCAAACGGAATTAAGTGAATTTCAAATAATTTATTTTAATAGAAATTTACAAATTGTCAACATATTATTGATAAGATAATACAAAATTCGACAGTTTACCACCAGTTCGGAACGCGACGACTGCTGAGAAGAACTGGCAAGAAACTCAGAGAGCTGGTTATTTTTTTTAGTTCTTATTTCATGTGTTTACATTAGTATAGAAAAGTATATTGACACTGAACAGTTTAGTTGCTAAGCTGAGTTCTTTAAATATGGTCGCAGGTGGGTACAATACATAATCGGCAATGCGGTAATAATTTTTTTTTGTAATATTTTGTCTTGACGCTCCTTTTAAAGGCATTGCAAAGCAATCCCCTAAGTTGCATGGGCAGTTTGTTATAAAAGCGTTTATAGTACATTCACCCAAGAAAGAGTTACTTATTCTGTGGAGACGAGTACAATGTACAGCAAGATTATTCTTATTCCGTGTATTTATATTATGTTCGTTCGTTCGTTTCAGCCCAAAAAAAAAGAAAAACATTTCCTTTTTTATAGCTTGTATTCTAGCGGATAACACAGAACGCAATTAGCCTGTGTGTTAAGCAACTTCTGACTTTACCAGCCGTTGGAGGGTGTCCATCACCTGACTCGTTTCATTTCGATGTAAATGGCCTCTATGTTCCACCCAGTATAAATACAGAAACAAAAAATACAACTTGTTAAGTTCTCAAATTGAAACCCAATTTCATGATTAAATTTCCTTTCGTGAAAGGATCGGAGGATAATGCTAATCTCTAACGCAGCGGGGCTCGATACTTGTGATAAAATATATTGGACGGTATCATGCCATAATGTAAGAGCCATGTTTTGATAGACGTACGCTTAACGACACCTTCTTTTACGGCTTAGAAATATAGTAAATGCGAAAGGAAAGATGTATTCAATAAAACTAAAGATCGCCAAGATGTCGAAATGTGACAGAAATGCTTGCACTGAAAAATAGTAGCTATAACATTATTCCGAGTGGCAACTTTTAAACTTTTCGTCTGTCAATAATGGAATCGATTTAGTCAAAATGAAGAAGAAGAAGTAAATTTTAACAGCATCTTTCAGGGATATTGATATGTACCAGTATATTACCAAGCGCTCTAGTAGTTTATGCATGTATGGAGCTACAACCAAATGAATGAAAAAAAAATAACTGTACCGGAAAGTTATTTTTTTTAATAGGTAATTTCAACTTGATACACACGGAAAATTTTAAACTATTCATATTTGCCTGTCGTAGTGTCTATTATTGATACTAAGCCCCACATATTATGATATTGATGTGTGTGGTAAAATATGCATTTTAATCTTAGGCCAATTTCCTGCCGAGCGCCGACTCCACAGTCGGTAGTGTGTAATCTATTTGATGATCGAGTCAGAGCAAACTATGTCACTAAATATACTCATAATCGGTTACTGTAATATATAAACAGCTGTGCTGTGCTGTACTGCGATGGTTCGCGTAGGCCGTGCTCTTTGTAACTACTGGTAGTTAGCTTAAACTGGTGCAGATCCCAATAAATTTGAGGAAAAGGCGAGAAAGAAAATTCACTATTTGAGTGTCTTAAAAGAGCAAATTTACTAGAAAATTCCATCTTAAAGTAAGGAAGCCCTCATTTAAAATGTACAGTTGGTTAATTTGCCCACCGTAACACTAGATCATTATCGGGCTGAGATAATGACATAAAATGGGTTTTTCCGCAATTAGTACCATACGAAACCAACGCACGGTACTTGCTTACAAAGTTTTTCTCCCACGGGGAAATTTTCCGGGGTCGGGGAGGAAACCCTGATAAGCGATATTTTAAAAACAATTTACGAATACAACTCGGGCAAGACACAGGCAAAACTTTCGCGGGAGAATAAATTAACTAACTTTGAAAAGAAATTTATTTCGTGAAAATTTCCGCCACGAGCTTATTTTGGAGTAAGTCATATTTTATATACTTTTAGGTCTGCTGCGCTTGTCAACCGGGTTGTTTTGTTCCCAAGTGGTTCCTGTTTTAGTAATGTTATAGGTAGAACCATGATAGATGCAAAAAATACTGCTCTAGAAAAGGGAGCCGGTTAGGAACCACAAATTGGATTTTTTTTAACTGTTACATTTTGTTTTATCCGTGCGGTGACGGATTTAGAAAATACCCCGTCCATCGAAATTACATGGCATAGAACCTATCCAGCCAAAGAAGGAAAACTTGAAACCAAACGTGGCGCAGTAGGCTTTCTCCTGCAATTGAAGGAGGTCCGACTCGGCAACGGACCTTTAACGGGCTGAGCAGTATCACTATCACTACATAGTATAAAACAAAGTCGCTGTCGTCTGTCCGTCCCTATGTATGCTTAAATCTTTAAAACTACGCAGCAGATTTTGAAGCGGTTTTTTTATTAGTTAGAGTGATCCAAGAGGAAGGTTTATATGTACAATACATGCATAATTGTACCCGTGCGAAGCCGGGGCGGGTCGCTAGTTTTGTTTATAAAACAAAACGATATTTCAAACTGCGTTGTTTTATTAAGATCCTCTAGTCTTACTACCTAAGGGTAACACTTTGAATGTAGGATGAGCTAATGCCACTTAACAATCTTACTCTATATTTGAGTACCTACGTAAAATCCTGCAATGAATACTAGTGATTAATCTACGACAGCCCCCGACGTCCGATTGGTATCGAAGTGGCCCTCCAATGTTGGCGCCAATCAATCATATATAATCCAATATTTGTCCAACATGTGCGACAGGGTTTGGTAATTGGGTGATTAATGCGATATCTTCTCTCTGATGAACATCATATTTGCCGATTAGTAGAAAATAATCTTCCATATTTTAAGCAATAAGCGAAATTGTATCTAGTTAATGAATACAAAAGTGACTGAATCATACCCAGCCAGATCTCAGCGATATTTAAATTGTATATATACTCGTATATGTAGGTTGGCCACGGATTGTGATCGTCGTCGCCAATGTTAATTTAGATGGCAGTATGTCACCTTATCTAAATTTTAAAGACAAGTTTAAGATCTAAATCCAGCGGGTCGTGGGCAGCAGTTAATACTGATTTAGGCGCAAAGGGATGATCATCCAGCCAGACGAGGTGGTATGTCTGGCTAGGGGTCGCAGCACCTATACACTTTTCTTTTATATGTGTTTACAGACTATAAAACAAAATATGTGTATACATTCACAAAAATGTTGGCACAGCTCTGATTACTGCAGACAAAGTTTGGTTAATCCGAACACAAAGACTAAGTTAATATGATTAAGTCATTGAGCTCTTAATTGAAGCACTCCGCTGAATTATACCACGCATTTGCATTTCAGATTATGTTGTTACGTGCTTACTGCGGGATATATTATATTTAGTGGAAAACAGGGAGACTGTCGGTACATTACACTTATGACTAGCTTCAATAACTTGCCTACATTGTAGAAAGCATATTTGAATCATCATCGTCTAGTCCAGGTAGATTCTCTGCTTAGTCGGTTCTCCTTCAACTTCATGGAAGGAAATCAGCCCACTGTGCCATGCTGGTTAAACGGGTTGGCACAGGGTTTGCATCAAGTGATCCTTCTCTTGGGGCTAGGTGATCTGCCTCTTACGACACTCTCAAGACGGTATAGGTTGGTGTCATTGTGTATTCTAAATCCGTCACGGCACGGACCAATATACCTTACTCATAAAGTTAACATAAAGCACCAAACGCCGTAATAACAAACACGACATTGAAAAGGTATTCAGCTGGACCAAATAAAAAAAACAACCCCTTTCGAAAAGTACGTCAAATGGAAAATAAATAATAACCCTGTTCAGCCCTACACTGTTATAAAAGAAATTACATCATCAACATTTTAATTTTTCGCTCTTTTGTTCCAGGTTGCACCGCGGCCATTAATCACAGGACCGCTTAAAATAAAATAAAAAACGGGACGCATTCATCTCGCAGCGAGCTCGGGATAGAACAGTCAACCACGAATCGGACACCCGGGGTTCTGTAGGTTTTGTAACTTGAGAAAATTGAGAATCTGGCTTCTGCAACCTTGCATGCATATTCAAAACTTAATCACGTCAAATATGCGTACATAAACTTTTCCTCTGGAACCAATTTATTGATATGTGAAAGCCGCATGCAAATCCGTCCAGTATCTTTTGAGTTTATTGTGAACATACGTACATACAAACAAACACACCCGGGAGACTTGTTTTGTAACATGAAAGGATAACGTCAGTCATCTCTTCAGTAATGAAGGCCAAGCCGCATTTATAAAATTTGCAATTCTATATCCAGAGAGAGATAAACTCTTTTCGTGTGGCAATATATTTAGAACCACAAAGTGGTACCACTCCGTAGCATCAGAAACCCTAGCTGCACCAGGTGGATAACTTGGAAGGAAACAGCAACTACTACTTCTCAGTCCATACATGACCTACTGCAGAGTCAGGCCTCCTCCCGCCGCAGGGAGGGTAATTAGCCTACTGTGCCACGCTGGCCAGACGGGTTGGCACAGGGTTTCGTTTCAAGTTTCCCTTCTCTTGCAGCTACGTTTTTGGCCTTAACATTTCCTTTTGTCAGCTCTTACGACACCCTCAGGATGGAATGGGGTGGTGACTCTATGTATTCTAAATCCGAAACAACATTACCTTCCATCTACTACCGAGACGGCCTCCTCAAATTGAATAGAGGCAAATACACCGAGTGTGCCACATACTAGTGTAATAAACCTAATTTTCCTTATCTGCACTTTGCTTTCTTTGGTCACTTCTCGACATGGAATGGCTCTCAATGCCCCTCTCGATAAGTTATCCCTCTTAACTGAGAAGGTTACAACACTACCATAAATTTCCTTTTATATTGCCGTTTTTAGCATGACCCCGCCGTATCCCAAAAAAACTAAATAAGGAAAAAGGGTCGCCGTTCAGTGCCCATCGGTTACCCGGCGCACTCATGAATATGACATCACGGTGCTGACCCGCGATGTTCATATCCTACGCTGGTCATCCATCAAGCCGCATGGACGGCTTCACACCGATGCGATAGCCCAAATGACACTTGTTTATTTCACACGAAAAAGAATCGGGAAAAAAATGTTGTGGCATATACTTCATGGTACGTTGTATGGTGTCATCCATAGTGTTCCACCCTATGAGTGACGTAGAGCAACAAGTCAAAAATCTATCCTTAAGTGAAGGATAACTAGATACGAAATACCGTGCCAACCCATCTGGCATGGAATTGGAGAGGGTTATGCTTGGAGATTCCCCGTTCCATGGAATCAAGATACGTAGGCGAACCAGGGTTACCAACATAGAATTGCCCAACTTAAGTGGCAATTAAGTAAAGCGGTGAATGTGGGTGCCTCCTGACATATTTTTGTGGAAATCTTTGAGGGACATAGATGTCCAGCAATGCTAATAACATCGTAATAAAATGTAGGTATCGTACAAATTATATTCGCAATATACACGATAAAATAAAAGGATATTCAGGTGATGCGGTGTCACCCCCCACTCATCGATCTCGGTGTTTGCCAATTGAGTATGCATGGAGTTGGCAGCGGTTTATTGAAACACTCGCCTTTCTGTCGACTGCCACTTCGGCGCGCTACAATGACCTTTATTGTGATTGCATTACATTTTGGCATTCATTTCTGCTATTCCATGCCGAATATGTTTGAGTTTTAAATTGATTATCAAGTATAACCGACTTTCTGTGCTTAGTCGGGTCACCTCCAAGTTTATGGAGGGGAACTAATCAAATAACCTACACTAGCTAGAGGGACTTTATCATCATTTTCTTATTCTGAATGTTGTTGACTACCTCTTGAATTCTTCAGCCCAGCTTCAGTCTTCAGCCCATTCTATGCTAACACTTTCGTAGGTGGTGAAAAGAACCAGCTGTATATTTTTATGAAACACTAGCTGTTACCGGCGACTTCGTGCGCGTGGCATTTAAAAATGTGGAAAAGTCAGTAACTATGGGCCCCTTAAAAGTGGGGCTTATAAAAGTAGACTAAGTTACTTCTTGTTACATCAGATTTTTGCCAGTGAAATTCCCGTCAAATTCCGTCCAGGCATTTCAGAGATTACCCAAACAAACAGACAGACAAAAATTGTGATGCACTTAGTAACATTTATTTACCATACCAATTTTATTTATTTCTATATTTAATATGACACCTTATGACAATACGTTTAGCCAACAAGGTATGGTTAATAAAATTCAACGAGGCAATAACAGAGAGATGAGAACGTTATATAATATAATTAAAATATTCGATATGTTGGATTTGGTTTCAAGTTTTCTATTATTTGTTAAACGTAAAGTAATCAAGTTTCAAGATTTTCTTTACAATTGTTTTAAACATCTGGTTTGGTTCTTTTCCTCATAATTTTTTTTAATTATTTGATTTGAACTTTCTAACTTAATTAAAACTAGATTTAAACTGTCAATTTGGACCAACGTGCACAGCTTAGACTAAAATCGTTTTATAATTTAATGAAAAAGCAAAGGTGTGACTTGAATGCGTTCAACTTATAACACTCTTATGTGCCCTAAAATATAGTGAAAGTCAAATTAATATAGAATATTTGAAAAATGTAATAAATCGGAAACAAACATAGCAGTGTAAATTTAAAAAAGAACACAACAAGTGTAATTTAAAAATGCGTCGACGGCCCCTACCACCGGTTCGCGAAGAAGTGTCGCACTCTAAAACGTGGCGATCATTTTGTGACAGTGAATGGGCAGTGTACGCACTAGTGGCATCAGTGGGTGCACTGACGTACGCGAACAGTCTTCATGGAGAATTTGTACATGACGATATCCCGGCAATAGTGTCGAACGGTGATGTGAACGGCGCCAACAGTGTACTCCAAGTGTTCAGGAATGACTTCTGGGGCACGCCAATGTGGGATCCCAATAGCCACAAGTCCTATCGACCGCTGACAACGCTATCGTTTCGGTGAGTAACCGTAGTTACCCTCATAAATAAGTCTGGACTTCTTTTTCGTATCTACAGGATGGCACTTAAGTATATGTGCCATTTGATGGTAAGTGGTTACCTTTGCTAATCGGTGTGCCACCTTTAGATCGTCGGTTCGATTCCGGGGTCGGGCAAGTGTCTTTCTGTAAATCAGAGGCATTTATTCTGAGTCTGGGTGTGATTTGTGTTCGTGAATTTCATGTTTGTAAACTGCCCTCGCGATACATGTTACATTATATACAAAGGGGTTTCGTCTAAAAAAACAACAGAGGTATTAATAAAAAAAGGGTAAATGATGACGTTGCCATCAAAACAGAAAAAGCATTTTCGTCCGATGTAAGTACTATGAAGTCGATAGAGCAATTTCACACTTGAGACGAAAGCATTTGACATTCAGCTAATGGAGCTCAGTGTGCCAATATAACTACTTTACGGCTCATTTGCTTGTTATAGCTTACACAACGCGCAGAATTGATTGACAGATTAGAGGAAATCGCTTGTTAACGATTAATGGGAGATTTGCCAATTAATTGGCATGAAACTGAATTGTGTTTTAAATCGAGCCAATTAGGCAATGTTTTTAGCATTGAGCAGATGTTGTTGAGACAAATACGTATCATTATTATCGGAGACAAATTAGGTAAAACTCTTCATTTCATCCTCGTCTTTTCCCCAATTGCATCAGCACCACTCTAACTTGACTTAGTTAAATTACGAAGCGACCAAAATAGTGGGAAAACTGGTAATTATACCAGTTAGACCAGCTGTCACATCTCAAGCTTTTGAGTTCGTATAACGACTGCCACACATGGTAGAATGGTTGTCGGGACTGATGGCTTTACGTGTCCTCCATAGTACAAGGTAGGTCAGATATTGCAAATTATGGACAGTCATCCAACCTCCTCATTCCACGTGATGACGGATTCAGAATACATATTGTCGCCACCCCATTTCATCCGGAGGGTGTCGTAAGAGTTGACAAAGGGAAATGGAAAATTTGATACGAAACCCTATGCCAACTTGCCTGGTCAGCATGGCACAGTAAGCTACTTTCTTTCCTGTAATTGGAGAAGGTTTGGCTCAGCAGCGGGTCTTGCAAGGGCTGCGAAGTATTCAACATCCAGCAGAGCCAGAGTGATTGAAAGAGCACTCGGCTACGACCTCTTCATTCAATTCACAGTGGAAGAGAGGGAAAATAGTCTGCTAGTGTCTTTGGTTTGTAGTAGTCACTCGTCTTGTTGTTCATAAGGTTCTGAGGCGATTCCAATTCCTGGCTCAATTCAGACTAACGTATTTATTTTTCCTATCGATCTTAGATTTCTAGTTCGATACCGAGTTCTCGGGCAAGTCAACCTGGTTACGAATTTGGAAGCAATTTCGGGCGGTTGTTGACAAACGTGTTGAGAACTCCTGTGTTAGAAAATATCACATGATAATCGTTCTTTGTTGCTAAAAGAAATACAGCAACCCTAAGGACTCTATGACACAAAGTTCAAAGCTATTGAAAGAGAAATATGCTGAGTTGGCGGTAATATGCGAAATCGCAGTCATTACGACCCACAAAAGATGCAAAGCACCATTTTGGGGGTCCCCATCATGCGGGTCATCCATCACGGCCACCGGGAGCCCCAGCTTTTTCCTTTGAATATAAAATATTGTAATTTAATGTTTCTGTTAGGTGAAGGGACGCTTTGAATAATATGATGGAGATTTATTTGACAGACTGAATACGGATACTTTGCGAGTTAAATTAAAAGATGTTCTCAGATCTTCGAGCGTTCAGGTGCTTTTTTGTATGGAGGCCAAATTTAATTTTCACCTTTTGCGTTCCTTTGCTTCGGTGTTTCTATGATTCCCGCTTGCATCGTTTAGAAGCAATGTAAGCGGGAATCACTGCCACAGGCCAGTCTGAGTGTGTCGTAAAGCTTACATCTAATATATAAAATTCTCGTGTCACAGTTTTCGTTGCCATACTCCTCCGAAACGGCTTGACCGATTTTGATGAAATTTTGTGAGCATATTGAGTAGGTCTAAGAATAGGACAACATCTATTTTTCTTCCCCCCTTAATTTTAAGGGGGGGGGGGGGTAAAAAAAAATTGTTTATTTATTAGAGAAAATTTTTTGCTTTTATTTTTTTAAGATTCAGCGTACAAAAATACAAACAACCCTAAATTTTCACCCCTCTACGATCAACCCCTATTTAATTACATGGCAAGACGTTTGCGATAGGAGATGTTGTATAGATAGATTGAGTCATCACGATATCTCTGGAACCGTAAGACTTAGAGGGTTGCGCGGGGTTTGCGCGGGGTGGGGGTTGCGCGGGGTGGGGGGTGCGCGGGGAAGGGGTTGCGCGGGGGATGGTTAATTATTTGGCAAAACAACGTTTGCCGGGACAGCTAGTCATAGTATAAATCAATATGTTCAAATTGCGTCATTTGACACATCAATTGACTGCCTCGTTGGTCTAGAGGTTAGATATGCCGCCTTTGGATCAATGGTCCCGGGTTTGATACCGGGGTCGGGCAATTGTCATTGTCTAAGCCAGAGGCACTTGCTCTATTTCATTTGTGTTTGTGAATTACACGTTTGCAAACTGCTCCCGCGCTACAGGTTATACTAGTGCAGACGTTTCGTTTTTTTTTAATACATTTACTATTTAACTACAACTTGTTCAGAAGGTTAAGGAACCTGCACATTGTTTTAAGTAGGCCAGATTGACAGCCTCCGGCGATTCTTTAATTGCCTCTTACCAAACCTTCAGGATCAAATGAGTTGGTATGAAGAAGGTGAAAAAATATTTACACACCTTTGACAAGGACAGATTCGGGCTAAACGAAATGATTGTGTAAGCAACGTTAAATGCGGATAACATCAAACGGCTTCCAGAAACGTCTTTACCAAGGGAATTCTTATTTCGGCCGCGTCTCAGTTACGAAGGACTTGCGATTTGCATGCGGCCCAAAGACCCTTGCTACTGCCCACTCCTGACACGGCTGTTTAATTCTACGTAATATATTTTTATGTTGACTAGTATTGTGAATCTACTATTAATACTCGGCATGTAAATGACCTACTACTGAGTCGGGCCTCCTCCCATCACAGGGAGCATAATTAGCCTGCTGTTCCACGCTGGGGGTGGGAACAGGTTTTCGTTTGAGGTTTCCCTTCTCTTGCAGCTTGCCGGCCTTGTCATTTCGTCTAGTCGGTCGTTAGGACACCCTCAGGGTGAAATGGGGTGGCGAAACTATGTACTTAAAATCCGTTATCACATGGAATGAGGATGTCAGATGATTTTTTAGAATCTTTACATAAATTTCCGTGATGTAGACCATATTTTATTGAAAAAAAGTGCACGATATTTCTCCCAAAAATCAACTAGAAATATTTTATTTAAAAATACTAGCGGCCAATTTTTGATAGGCACCCTGGTATATGTATATTCTCCTAATTATAAATATTCATAAAAAATTGGTTTTTAACAAATAACCGATGAGCTAGACCATGACTATCTCTATAGTCACATAAGGCTATTAATATCTCTTACGGCTGCCAGTATTTGTCATGTCTGTATTGGGAACGACCCAATACCCTTGTGAGTCTTCAACACGACAAGATTCGTGTTGTTAAATATTTCGCAGAAAAGATGGCGTCCAAGGATGACCTTTTTCGGGTCCGCTCCGACGAATGATAATAAGCTTGTTGAATGGGATTAGCATTGCATTAAAATGTCAGCGTTCCCTCTTCGCTTGCGAGGAGATATCTCATAGGATCGCTTTATGTTTTTCGTTTTTAACAAATGCGGTGTGCCTGATATTTGAAATAGGTAGACAGGGTGACAGGCGAACAAAATTGCGTTAGGATAATATAAAAAGGGGTTGGTGTTTACTTTGGATAAACATAACATAGCAATTATACATTAGAATAGAGAATAATTTACTTTAATCCAGTCTCTGTTGTCTAGATCGGATTGGTTACATTGATAGTTAAGTTCAGTGCGCTGTCCAAACTTTATGAGGGCTCAAGCCCTTGGCTAACTAACTACCAGACGTATCACGGAACGATTGCAGTCTCCCCTTCGGAACCCATCTAAGGCAATCGGTATCTACCAGTTGTAAGATTTCCCCACCGCACGCTGGGAAATAATGAGGGTTGTAAAAGTCAACAAAACCAGCACGCTTGCTGGTAGGATCGAATAATTCGCCCGGCTAGCTACCACCCTCATATCTAAGTCCGGCGCCAAGCAGTTTTACTGTGTTCCGTCATGTGTATGTAAGAGCCGATGCCCGACAGGGCATTTCCTTGAATTGCCTGCTCCTTCTTAGACCCTGGCGTTGCTTTCCATCAAGCAAGCCTAGGGTCAAAGGCATTCAAGTCACTGATAAAAAAAAACATTAACTCGTCCAGTTACAGTCATATATGTTAAAATGACAGTGCGTGCCCTCGGAAGCATGGGCTAGGTTAGAGGTTAGAATTAAGTGGTCACGCTCTACATCCAGCTAGGCAAGACCTGGCTTAGTCTGCAAATATAAGCCAGATTTGCAGACTAAGCTTTATTCAACAATGTGAACAAAAGCTCTATTCAATTACAATTCAATCCCTGGAGCTAGCCTGTAAGTAATTCTGACAAAGCTTAGAACATTCTTGACTTCTGTAGAATAAATTCAATCTCTCCCTTCTTTATGAAGAAACACATGCTGGCAAATATTTAAACTGACATACAAACACCAAACATATGACATCTATCTTTTTCATTGAGTCAATATACAAAACTTCACCAATTTACGCTACTTTTTTTTGGAAAATCCTTGTAGTAGATTACTCGGTTTCTCCAAAACTGAGCTCGGCTGTAAGACAAGAAATCTACATATCACACGCTCCATTACTCCTCTCGCAGTAACATTCTTATGGCACGCGATATTGGCGACGACCCTAACCTGCCAACATAAAGTTCAAAATCGCTTAACATCTGTTTCTTGCGTAGAAAACCGTACATTGCTTACTCATATGATAGCGGAACGGCCTACACAAATATTAGTGGTAGAAAGGCTGATATTATCGATATCCAATACGGTTTAAGTGATTTCTTTGCCAGTTTTATGTTGCGCCATATTGCTTTATTGTATGTGTACGAGATGAGATGATGGAATCATATTTTCTGGGGAATGGCTGCGAGAGAGCAGGTTGTTTTCTTTTCATAATGTTAAAGGGAACAACGGGATTATTTTGATGAATAGGGGAGCTGTGTGGGATGGCATTTGTTTATTTATGATAGCCTTAACCGAGTAGAGAAGCGTCTTTGTGCCTTCTTGTAATGTTTGTAAATGTAAATATGCATATAATATTATACTACTTGTTTTTTTTTATCCCATAACTCAAGGGTATGAATGATATCCAGGAAACTGTCACATTAATTATTATTAAATAATATATTTTTTTCGACAAATACTTAATTTTTCATGTCTGTCTGACAGATGTCCCTTTTGCGAAAGATGGCAACGTGGCGATTTCTTAGTTTTAAAACTTAATTATCGGTTTCAATGTCCCGTATTCATCTATGTAACTATCCCTTCTCCGGCTGCTACAATTTGAGAACTAAATTAATTATGATTAATTTATTAACTATCTACGTTATCTTTGATAGTATGCATTTTAGGACCACAATATCTAGAAGGTTTGAATTTACTAATAGACTACAGGTACACTACACTCTACAGGTGTATGATTTAAAAAATACATGGTGCATAACACTTGTTCCTGCTCGCGGCTCGCTTGCTAGTATAAAATGTGTAAAGCTACCCACGCCATCTTCCAAACTGACGCGACATTTACGTTGGCTACACCCCATAGTTGATTTTCATATTTTCTTTCCGCCTCTTCTCCGTAGAGCAGCAATTGGCGTAAATGGCCAACGAAACATGTAATTTTGGCCTGTCTATAGAGCTCACTTAAGCCAGATCGATTAAATGAAATATGTTTCGACTTGATTTGAGATTTTTGTCCTATTCCATTAGGACGGCGCCGTTATAATGAGGCGACTAAAGGAGCTGCTCCGTCTGGCCACCAGCACAGTAGGGAATTCCGTGCATAGAATTGGAGGAGGCCTTTACTTTTTTTTCGTAGGTAATCGTGAGAGGTGGTGTTTGCACCCCGGTCACCCATTAAAACCAAATGTATCGCTTCGTCTTCTATGGTCAATAGCAGTTATTGGTATGATCTGAGTTGGTGATGATTCTAGATTTTAAGTATTAAATTCATTATAAAAATTAATATATTTTGCATGCCACCTCGACCGCCGTATATGGCGAGACAAAGAAAAATGTTTGATATGTAATCCTATCCAGATATCGCATTAAAATATGATTGGAATTAAATTTATAGCAAACATTGAACAATTTAAGTAACTCGAGATAACCGGAACTGATGACCTTGAAACGTCTGAACTGATTTTGATAGGAAATGACTTTATGTCACTGCTAAAAAACTTCCTTTCAATTAAAAATATATATTATATGATTGGTCTGTTGGTTTAGCAGCTAAACAGATAAACACGACTTACACCTTTATTGGGAGTCAAAAAAGAGTTTACGAAGTTGCCCAACATACACACCAGGTAACGTTTTAAATACTTTTCTCGACAAAAAGGGACTAGTTTTTCAGGCCCCGAAGTCACTCAAACTTCCACGAACCTGTGAATTACTTGTCAAAGGATACTTCGACGTTTCTTTAACTTAACAAGAAAAACTTGGCCCATTTAAGTTACGACATCTCAACATTTCAACGAAGTTTTAATAGATAAGTTACCCTTGGTATCTATACAGGGTGTAACAAAAACCCAAAAACTTAGGAAACAAAGATAATCAGACGCAGTTCTGTGTTTAAAATATTGTTCTTGGAGTATCACTGGGATATCGATGTTTTCCTAACCTGGGTTTAACCATAAAATATGTGTTCCACTGTAAACCTAACCTAACCTAACTAACTCTCGTTAGTATTATCCTACTACTAGCAATACTCACCCCATAAACCGTCTTCCGTGCCACGCTGGTCATTCGACATTGGCGCAGGGATTCGTTTCAAGTCTTCCTTCTCTTGCGGCTAGCTTTACGTCCTTGTCATTTTCTTTTGTCGGATCTTACAAAATGTATGTATATTGTGTGTTCTAAATCGGTCACCATATGGACATTATTATCCTACAAGGTTTCAGAGCTCATTTCTCAAGTTAAAAACTTTCGTTATCATCTGGTGACCAACATTTCAAGAAAATAAAATTCTTAGTTTTTCTTAAAACTTTGCACATGGTATCAGCTGTACATTCGATCGCTGTCGATATGGTACCTATATATATTTATATTTACTTTTAAGACGTTTAAATTTTTTATATTTACTGCAAATTGGAAAATAATGTCGGGGTTGTGGGAGATCAAAAGAGATGGATGGATGTGAGAATGAGAAAAAATGTATTAAAGGTCTGAATGTAGATATGACGAACGGTAGGTGTGTATTTAGACTAGTGGGACAACGGCTGTAAGATGATATTGGTAATTTTAAACATGATGATTTATAACAGTTTTGTAATAAAACCTACGGAAATAAAGATCCTTTGAGTTTGAATATGTTGCTTTCAGCATTCAAAGATGTACCGGACGTCCTCGGAGCATTTAACATAACTCTTTGGCAACACACGATCTATGTTATTACGTATTCAGAAGTTTTGAGCTCGAATGTACGTACGAAAATGTTTATTAGTCCCCGGTGCCGGGTAGTGGTGTATTTAGGAGACATAATTAAGGACATTAGGACTTAAAGGTACTACGCTATGTCCTTGTTAAATATTTCCCCGTGATAATTTGGCCTCTTCGTATTGCGATTCTTGGGGGAGACATAATGTCAAGCAGTGGACTGTTGTAACTGAGATATTTATTTTTGGAGCTTTTAAATTGGGGAATAAATAGTAGTACTTAACGCAATTGTGAAGCCAGCTAAGCGTCCGATCCAGCAGGTAGTTGGTGTCCAAATAATATCATCCTTGGGATGGGTTGTGCTTATGAAGAGCTACCGGAGAAGCATGTAGATGGCAGGTAATGGAACCCACTATCCCTTATAATAATATTTGCCCTACTCCCCTCCATGTAACTGTAGGAGGCCCAACTCAACAGTGGGTAAATTATGGGCTGATTATTAGTAGTGCTCCAAAGGACACGTTATCCCTTGAGCCGAAGTGACAAACCAGTGTTGCTATTCTCTGGTCCGTCTATCAGTAATATAAACGGCGTCCCTCTACCAAAATTAGTGCACCGTTGAATAATTTGGGGATTGTCAATGACACCTTGTTCGTCTCGAAATAGTTTGAAATAGGTAAGGTACCTAATGTTTAAAAACAACGGGTATTGATATTAATTATTTAATTTCCACATTAATATTATGTGTAAGAGCAACACGATTTGGCCGCGGGCTGTAACAGATGATTGTAATTACTACTGTATAGCTAAGGTTGTCGAACAAGGCTTCATAATATTCATCATCATCATAATTTCAGCCAAGGTATTTTTTATTATTTCAGGATTTTTATATCTATATCTATACTAATATATAAAGCTGCAGAGTTTGTTTGTTTGTTTGTTTGAACGCGCTAATCTCAGGAACTACTGGACCGATTTCAAAAAACCTTTCAGTGTTAGATAGTCCATTTATCGAGGAAGGTTAAAGGCTATATTTTATTTTCAAAAGAATTAGGGATCCGTATGAAAATTGCGATTTTGTAAACCAAGGTGTAAAATCGAAAATCTATTTATGCGTGCGCTGCAAAAACTATTGACAATAGAACAAATTGATGTACTACGGGTTTGTAGGTCTTATAAAGATCTACAAAAAAGTCTGCGAGAGCACATATCTAACTATCATAGTTTAGTCACAATAACCGATTTTATGTTCAAAAAAAAAATGCACGTTTTCGAAGCCCACGCGGGCGAAGCCGCGCGCAAAAGCTAGTTACGTCATAAATTTTGTTCTATTTGGCGTAAAAATTTACTAAGTATTAAGTGAACTTCATTTTTTTATAGTGTTAAATAATAATATAAAAGATAAATTCTAGGTTTATCTATACACTAGCTTTTGGGCGCGGCTTCGCTCGCGTGGACTTCGAACCCGTGCTTATCTCTATGCATTTTTTTTTATGAATATAAAAGTGGTTATTGTGACTAAACTATGATAGTTAGATATGTGCTCTCGCGGACTTTTTTGTAGATTTTAATAAGACCTACAAACTCGTAGTACTTCATTTTGTTCTATTGTCAATCGTTTTTGCAGCGCACGCATAAATAGGTTTTCGATTTTACACCTTGGGTTACAAAATCGCAATTTTCATACGGATCCCTAATTCTTTTGAAAATGAAATATAGCCTATAACCTTCCTCGATAAATGGACTATCTAACACTGAAAGAATTTTTGAAATCGGACCAGTAGTGCCTGAGATTAGCGCGTTCAAACAAACAAACAAACAAACAAACAAACTCTGCAGCTTTATATATTAGTATAGATTAATACGCCAACCAAAAACATTGTACCCCTTTTTACGGGTACTTGGCGTAGACTCCGGAGTATAAAATAGCCCACACTTGTCTTCTTAATTTATATATTTTATATTACGCGTCACGTTTGTCCACGATGTACCCCTAAAGTACGGAACCGATTTCAATCAAATTTGCATACCGTGTGCAGTTTTATCCAACATGAAAGATACGATAGGATAACTTACAAATCAATTTATAGTCGCTATATTATTTTATTGCAGATTATTTGTCTATTATTTGACAGTCACAATTATATTATTAGGTTAGCTACCAAACGATTCTAACAGATTGCAAAATCTGTTGACTTGTTAAAAGTAAAATTAATGTATGTTAATGTTAAATATAATATAACATAAACCTTTACCACAACGCGTGGCTGTAGGATCTCCTAGTCATCACTACGTAGTATAAAACAAAGTCACTGTCGTCTGTCCGTCCCTGTGTATGCTTAAATCTTCAAAAATAGGAAGCGGCTTTTTTAAATAGATAGAGTGATTCAAGATGAAGGTTTATATGTATAATACATTCATAATTGCACCCGTGCGAAGCAGGGGCGGGTCGCTAGTAGTTTATATAGAGAAGATGTGAAGATTGCTAATATTTTTAATTATGCATAAAAATATATTTACCAAAAAATCATATTACACACACTACCATATACTCGTATATAGCACGCACGCATATACATACAGGGTGGTCAAAAAGTCGTTTTATTGTGAAAGTCTGTGGTCAAATCTAGAAAATAACTATATTTTATAGAACTTTAATTTAAAGCTATTATGGTCGAATTTCGACTGCTGCCTTCTTGTCAGAATTGTAATACTAATTGTCACCATTATTATTCCGAGTGGCAGCCCTATCCATGACCGAATTGATGCCCGCCATCAAACTCTCTAATGATGGAAGAGCGACATTTTGAACTATTTGAGCGGAGAACGTTAAACTTTGGCGCTTTGTCAGCGCGGCGTAATTGACGCGATTCTTTTGTAGTTGCCGCTTTAAGGTCAACTATGAAATTGATGTTTGCCGTCCGGGAACCAGATGCTACTGAAACTGTCATAGTTTCGTAATATTCATTCTGGTAGGTAGTTTTATTTAAATTTTTGGTGAGAGCCTAGCGGATTGGGTGAGATGCATTCGATCTGCAGAGTAAGCAAGGCCTGGCCCTGCTGGATATTGAATGGGTGTCCATAATTTGCAACACCTGAACCTTCGAGCTTTGGAGGGCACGGCAAGCCGTCAGTCCCGGCTGACATTCTACCACGGCGTGAAAACTGAGAGCTGGTCTAACCAATAATTACCGGTTTTCCTGCAAAGCGGTAGTAAATTCAGGTTAGAATGGTGGCAACCCCATAGAACTTGGAAAATGACAATGCAGCGTTGTAAGAGTATTTTTTATTAGCCGTTTGGTAATGGATTGAGAATGTGTAGTGTAATACTAGCTCGTACGATCATGTGGGTGTTGATAAAGGCGGCTTAAAGCTTAAGTTTCTTGTATATAGCTCGTGAAATGACATGCTGGGCTAAATAGCTTTAAAGGAGCAATATGACTGCTATAATAAATAAAATAAATTAAAAACGCTACAGAATAACGAAAAATGCCACATCATGAGAAATACCGTAAAAGACGCGAACGCCATCTCGTAAAATAAATGCAGGGTTCAAAACATCATAACAATGGCACAAAACTGAGCACCATTTGAGATGGAATTCTCGTCGCATTCGACGGTCATGATCCAATAAAATGGATGTTTTCACCAAAATGCTGCATACCTTCCTGGAGAAATACGGAAACTCTGCATTCCTTGCATTTGAAAATACCAAATTTATGCTACACGTCTGTCATCATCGTTATTTAGAGTACTCCTAGAGTACTCTTTTACTACATATAACATTAGTGTCTACAATGTGTGTGACACTAATGTCACAATGTTTGAAAAAAAATTTTTTTTATTTTTTTTATTGGTTTTGACAAAATATGATGAAAAAAAACTGGTATTTTATTTGCAAAAATCGAGCCCGTTGGCCGTTTCTATAACGAGCAGTTTTAAAAACTGCCTCAATATTAATATGTTTCGAGTTATTAACGAACAACTATAATACCACAAAACTGCAATTTTTACCTGCACCGAAAACAATATAGAGGTGATTCCGAATCCAATGAGTTATCCGTCATATTTTTAGGAGCTTTATCTGTATTTCACGTTTTTGAACTTGTTGATTAGCCTATAGAGGGAAGGTAGGCAAATATGCCACGCTGTAGGTACAGACGGTGATAGCTAGAGCTAGTGAGGTAAACTCAGAGTAGAATAAAATAAAACCATGGTATACTCTGGTTACGTAATATCAGAACCCATTCTATCCTGAGGATATTGTAAGTAAACACCTAGCCGCAAGGCTACAGAAGGAACTGAGACTGATATTCTAATGTTGCTTTAACGGGTTGACACATTGTGTGACTGCTTGGTTGATCAAGGGGTTGGATGTGCTGCCTTTGAATCGCGGGTTCCCGGTTCCATTTCGTGGCGGGCAAGTGTCTTTCTGTAAAGCAGAGGATCTTGTTCCGAGTCTGGGTGTAATTTGAATTCGTGAATTACATGTTTGTCTGCCTTCGCGATACATGTATCTACAACAGAAGGTTCGTTTAAGCAAACACATACTTTTCCATAACCTCATTACATTTTCTCAATTCTCTCCAGATGCTCGTGACTTAAAAGTTAACATCCGCTATGCGAAATTCAATCTGAATCACAATACAATAGACCTTAATATCCTTTGCAGAAATCAAAGAACATAATAAACATTCTGTGAACCAAATCAAAAGCTGTTTATATACCTTCATACATTATTTAGGCGGCAATGTTATTCAAAAGGTTTCTTTGATACGCGCATGATGTATCCTGTACTTTGTATTGCGAGTTTTACTGAAATTGAAAATCGTTTTATGGGTCATTCCATTATCGCGGGTGCAACATTTAGACGCCTGTTTTAGTTTAACCTAACTAACTAAAAAACATTATTGATTAAATTATTCTTTAAAGGACTACATTTTAATATGTTTACTTTATATTAATTAACAAAAAATGTAATAAGATATTTTAAAAGCAAGGAGAAAGGTTCAAATTGCCATCGCGGGTGCAACAGATTTGGCCCAACCATTCCAGATCACAAACAAAAAACACATAAATCTGTTAATTCTTATACATTTACTATATTATTCCTTGATATTTTGAAACGTATTAAAGTAACAAAGAACATAAAATAAACATTATAAACAAAACAAACATAAACAATAAAATATTATAGTTTTTATTAATCGCGGGTGCAACACCAAATTATCGCGGGTGCAACCCGTCATATTTAAGTGAACATAAACATCATTTTTTCTTATTTAAGAACGAAATAAGATATCAATCCATATTTATTACTAACAATTATACATTTGTTGTCGCTTATATTAATTATTTCTTTTTTTAAATACATCAATAATTGCCAAAAATTCTTTGAACATATTAATTCCATCAGTCTTTTTTTGGCGCTTCCAACTTCGCGATATTATCATCAAATTGCACGTCTGCTATGTCATTAACGATTTCTGTAAATCGTTTTCCATCAACCGTCATAATAAATTGTACTCCAACTTCTCCATCTTCATCCATATCACTCAGACACAACCCCAAATGACGTATTTTTTTCCTGACTTTTCGAATGCTCATAATCATTGTTCTTTTCTGGATTCGCATTTTCGTTCCTGTATTGGGCTTGACTGTTTTCACATCTTTTATGCCAGGCATTTTGGCTGATAATGTCATCCCTACTGCTTTAGGGGCGTCATTTTTGTCAAATGCAGCAATGTTGAATTCACTGCTTTGGTGGGACTGCCACAGCTTTCCCTAGTATGCGAGGACTGCTGTATCTAGTAGATGTTTGTTTAAATTGTTCTCCCTTACGTCGGTTTCTAGTTGCCTGCATTTTTTCTTTGGATCTGATTCTAGCTAATGTTTTCAAATCTACATCTGTGTCTATGATCATTTTCATTATTTCACTCTGTGTTAAATTACGAGCCATTTCCCGTTAGAGGTGTTCAACATGAAGCTCAGGATTTTCTTTTAATTTCCGCCGATATTTCTGTGAAGCAGTCTCCTCATGTTGCTCTGTTGTCATTTTAACCGATATTTCTTTAAAAAAATACAGAATATAATATAGACACACATATTAAATATATATATTCAATCGTATTAAGCTTAAATTATTAGCCAAGGTATATCAAAACAACGAAATGTATAATTAATGATACAAAAAGGCTACGTGAAAAAAAGTTGCACCCGCGATCTCGCATCCAGATCGCGGGTGCAACCAATTTAAGTTATCGTTTATTTCAACATAACAATAATTACACACATCAAAACAAATAACTTAAGTTTGGTGTTGATTACTTCTTACTTTTGGAAAGTTTCAGAACGTTAGCTCTTTATTTCTGTTAAAAAAGTAAACTTTTATATGTTTTGCATCGCGGGTGCAACAAAGTAACAGTGTATTCTAGTAGTCAATATTTTGTAATAAATAACAATATATACTTACATTTTTTGGAACACGAAGTTATATGAATATTATCACTTCACGTTTAGCCGGTAGAACACACCCTCAAACTCTCAACAACAACTGTTTCGAGCCAATGTTGTTAGTTATGATTTTACAACTTATACCAATTCTTCAGATGGTAATGTTAACAGACTCGCCAGAGAAGAAGATATGGTATAAATTCAAATAAAAATAAATTGATTGTTAAGTTTAGACTTTCTTCTTTGCACTAATACCAAAAGAAACAACTAATAGCGTGTTTGAAAAAATCATGTCGGAAATCGTCTATAGCGGAATCGCCCTTATGCTAAATTGAAATTTTTGTATCGAGTCTTTTGAACATTATTAAAGCAAATAAGTTACTAATTCGTAACTTGTTAGGTATGAATGTATGTATAAATGCATTCTTGACTTGACAAAAGAATAGGTATACATGAGGCAACTTCATAAAATATTTGGGTTGGTTCTGCTAGCTAGGGAGGCAAGCTCTAATTAAACAATCAAATAATTACGTCTACTAGTGACAAGTCTCACAAAATGATAGGTGTTTGGTTAATCATCATCCTCATTTCAGCCAAAAGACGTCCACCAAAGATTTTCAGGAAGGCGAGCCCTGAGCCACCCGCATTCAGGCGACCATAACCGATAGGTCCCCCGTGTGGAAGGCCTACCAGCACTACGCTTTAGGGAACGAGGTCCACTTAAGTTTGGCAATCCTGTAAGCTATGATTTTAGCTGCTACTTAAAACATTTTGATTTGATTTGTATCGAAAGAGATGACTACGATATAATCAGAAAATGTACATAATAGGATAGCTTGGTTGGAAACCCTATAACTAATGTTACGACCAACAATGTAAAGTAAGCGCATTTCTTTCCGTCCATGGGATTATCTAAATCTAATGAGATCAATTCGAATAGACGAAGTTTTGATTTTAAATATTGTATTCCAAAACAGTTTTCCGAGTTTAGATTAGCTCGGCATCAATTTTGGTAGCTACGTAACGACACAAATAAAATGATTTCATTACAAATATAACAAGGATTTTGCATACGATATTTAATACCCTTAAACACTAAATAATCTTGACAACAATCTCAAATGATTCAGCTTTTCAAATGACTGATCACCTCTTTTTCAACGACAATTTTCCGGAAAAATGGTAACGTAGACCTTGAATTTAGGCCCAAACCACATAAACACGAGGCGCAGATCGGTAGCGGCGCGGAACAGGCGAATTATTACTGACATGGAACAAAGTTAGTAACCACTTTGAAGGTACTATAGTGAAGAGTCGGGTTTCCATTTCAGTTTTTGAAAAATTGCCTTTTCAAGAAGAGCTGTAAAAATCCGAGCATAGCCCTCTCGATTGCCTTTTGGATGACTTTGAGCCTTTTGATGGATCCCATAGTGAGCGACCACGTGTCTGTATCTTACAGAATCTAGATCTTCTTCTCATCCCAAAAATGACCCACTGCTGAGTCAAGTCTCCTCCAACTACATGGAGGGTAATTATCCTACTGTGCCACGCTGGTCAGACGGATTGGCACAGGGTTACGTATCAAGTTTTCCTTCTCTTGCGGCTAGGTTATCAACTTTCTTTTGCCGGCTCTTACAACATCTTCAGGAATGGGACCTTACAGTATCCCGTAGCCTAATAACAACCTTGGCTGATGTTTCTGTGCGCGTAAGGTCGTCACCACTCTATCAGGGAAAACCTGGTATTCATCTAAAGAAATTCACTCCCTCTGCTTTTAGCATCATGTCTTTACTTCCAACAGCGTCAACGTCACGTGATAAACACCTCGGATGTTATAAACGTCGATAGGTGACGGCAACCGTTTACCATCACGCTCTATGCTTGCCGTGCAGCTACAGTAGGGACCCACGGGGCTGTAAGGGCGTGACTATACATTGAAGTTAGTGTTAGACCTTAGTGGGGTCTTCTCCCGAGGCCTCGGAAGATCAAAAGGATTTAACCTTCGACAAAAAGGGCGTATGCTTGGGCGCTAGTGTTATAAAAAAATAAGGTTGGATACATCATGTACTAAAGCTATCTGTAGGAGGTTGATAGCGCGTACCCTTGTGTAGACCTTGAGACTTATCCTCGACTTGATTAATAGCTTTTGTAGCGGTATATTATTTTTAAGGTGCCAAGGTATGATGGATGGCTTTCCAGCCGCGGTATGGAGATAAGCAAGTTTAATGCGTGTTTGACAGGATAGTATGAATAACGTTTATACTTGCATATTGTAATAGAATCTTCTATCAGGGTTCCAGATAGAAAACGAGAGAGAGCTATTTTTAAATTGATGTCATCATCATCATTACATCATCATACGCTACGTGAAGATAAATTAGCGTACTTTGCCAAGTTGGCCTGGCTGATTAGGTTAGGTTAGGTTGAGATCAAGTTTTTTTTTGTTTGATCTGTTTATCCTCCGAAATTACGTTTTCATCGCGATTTTTGTTACAAACTGACTCTTTCCAGACAAATCATTCCAGCCCACATATTATAACCCACTACTGAGGCGGACCTCCTCCGAATTCATGAAGGGACAGCCTACTGTGCCACGCTGGCAAGACGGGCTTAAACACTAAAAATAACGCAAGCACGTAAAAATAAGGCCGCACCAAAAAGCGATTTCTAAAGTTGTTTTTTAAAGTCTAGTGGTTAGATGTGCCGCCTTTGGATCAACGGGTCCCGGGTTCGATTCCGGGGTCGGGCAAGTGTCTTTGTCTAAACCAGAGGCACTGGAACGGAGTCTGGGTGTAATTTCTATCTATAATATGTATGCATTTACAAAAAAAAAAATATATAAGTAGTTTATCATCCATCTCGTTACCATAACACAAGCATGAAGTTGCTTAGCTTGGGACGAGATGGCGTTGTGTGAAATGCCCAATGATATTTATTCATATTTAACTAGTGGCCCGCCCCGGCTTCGCCCGTGCAAAGCGAGGGTGTGTTACACATATAAACCTTCTTCTTGAATTACTCTATCTATTAAAAAAAAAACGCTTCAAAATCCGTTGCGTAGTTTTAAAGATTTATGCATACATAGGGACGGACAGAAGAATGCGACTTTGTTTTATACTATGTAGTGATAGTGATGATGTGTACTATGTGCAAACCGAATGTTCATTTATTTCTATCATGTGAAAATAGAGTTAAGTGACGCGTGCTCTCCCGTCAGGGAACGAAATCCGTGGTCCCACTACTTCGGGCAGCTTAGAATCGCCGTTGAAATTTCAGCGGTGGGTCGGGGAATTAATTTTACTTTCTACGCCCAAGAGTCCCAGATAATGCAGCTAGCCCCTGAGGCCAGCTGGCCATGAGGATATTCCGACGAAAATAAAAAATACCTTTTTCATCTAGATCCGAAAATAAACAAACTTATATCGCCGAACCTGTGAAATTGGGATACGAAAAAAAAACTTTTATCGGATATAGAGTTTTTCACAGAGATCCATATTTCACACCTGAGTGGATTACAGGGAGCCGTCAAGGGCTTACGGTGGGCCAGGGGGCGCGTCGCTGAGCACTGAGTATGCTTTTAAGTCTTTGCGGCTTAGTGCTGGCGGAAAGTACGTGACAGGGTTAAAAGACAGGAATATCTTCCACTAAAAGTACATTAAAGGTTTTAGTTTTGTTTACATAGTGTATCCAAATACCTGTGAGTGAGCTCTAGCATAAAAACAAGCAGTTCTTTAATGAAATGATTTTCTATCTTGAAATATGACTTAGGTTTTTCTGAACAAGATATAATATTTATTATAAAAACCCAACAAACTATTGTATTATAATTATTTAAGATATTTTATTTAAGATTGTTTTTTTATGAGATTTTACAGACAGTCTATTAATCAATAGTGTTATTATATTATTTACTAGCGACCCGCCCCGGCTTCGCACGGGTACAACATTGACATATAAACCTTCCTCTTTAATCACTCTATCGATTAAAAAAAACCGCTTCAAAATCCGTTGCGTAGTTTTGAAGATTTAAGCATACATAGGGACGGACAGACGATAGCGACTTTGTTTTATACTATGTAGTGATGTGTATAGAGTTCCGCTCCAAATTAATAGCAAAAAACTTTCTTTTTTAAATCACCATTTCCTCTGCTAAATTGGCCTCCTCCAATTACGTGAAAGGTAATTAGTCTGTTACGCTTACCAAACGGCTTGGCACAGGTTTTTCATTCCAAGCTCTCTGCAAATATTCTCTTGCTGGAACTATCACACCTAAATAAAACACAATTTTTCCGCTAAAACTAATGAAAAAACCTAATAAATTCAAGTAACAAATTGCAATAAAATATTGTAAACTACTAGCGACCCGGCCCGGCTTCGCACGGGTGCAATTATGCATGCAATAAACATAAACCATCACTCTTTCTATTAAAAAAACCGCTTCAAAATCCGTTGCGTAGTTTTGAAGATTTAAGCATACATAGGGACGGACAGACGACAGCGACTTTGTTTGAGTGGTGTGGTGGGGTGGTGACACTGTGTATTCTAAATCCGGCACCACTTCGTACCATTGCTTATTATGTGCAAATCGTGAAGTGTTATACGTCTCTACCTTATTGCTCAGTCTTTTATTGTTGCTTGCAGCCCCCTAAGAATAAAATCAGTTGGTTTGGTGCCCAGTTGGCACGCATTCACCGAGACGTTATATGAAGCTGTTGAAATCAAACGACAGGAAAAAATAGGTTTTGCCATTTTCCGAGAGACTCGCGGATTGCGTGTCGCGACGCCATATTGTGACGTCACTCAAATGTGACACGTGACACGTGTTATCGCCGCCCTCGTGTACAGACGTCATTATTTGGTGCGGTGGCAAGTTCATAAACGTCTCTGAAGTTATGACGGGAAAGTTTGAGAATAACGCTGAATAAAAGCAGGCATAGGTTGGAAAACAGATTGAATATTATATACTAAATACTTGTGTGGTGACTTAGAATTTAATATTTATGGTGGCACCAAGCGATTCTATTAGGTTGGCAGAAAACCTTGCCAATAAGAGCTCGTAAGCTCATAAGGGCTTCAAATAAAGCTCTGATTGGCCAGCGTCGGACCGTAGGATAATTTCCATTCCTTGATTTACTTTTTAAATCTGAAGGTTAATCAAAGCTTGGTTCTGCTGGATGGTGGATTGGTGCATCTTTGTAATATCTGACCGTCTCCGTGCTTCAAAGGGCACGTAAGGCCGTCGATCCCATAGACAGACATAAGACAATTCCATATTGACTGCCTCGTTGGTCTAGTGGTTAGATGTGCTGCCTTTGGATCAACGGGTCCCGGGTTCGATTCCCGGGTCGGGCAAGTGTCTTTGTCTAAACCAGAGGCACTGGCTCGGAGTCTGGGTGTCATTTCTATCTATAATATGTATGTATTTACAAAAAAAAAATGTATATAAGTAGTTTATCATCCATCTCGTTACCATAACACAAGCATTAAGTTGCTTAGCTTGGGACGAGATGGCGTTGTGTGAAATGTCCAAGGATATTTATATTTATATTCAAAACTAGCGTTTCCGCGCGGCTTCGCCCGCGTGGGCTTTGAAACCGTACTTATCTCTATGCATATTTTTTATGAACATAAAATCGGTTATTGTGACTAAACCATGATAGTTAGATATGTGCTCTCGCGGACTTTTTTGTAGATTTTTATAAGACCTACAAACCCGTAGTACATCATTTTGTTCTATTGCCAATAGTTTTGGCAGCGCACGCATAAATACGTTCTCGATTTTACACCTTGGTTTACATAATCGCAATTTTCATACGGATCCCTAATTTTTTTGAAAATAAAATATAGCCTATAACCTTCCTCGATAAATGGACTATCTAACACTGAAATCGGTCCAGTAGTTCCTGAGATTAGCGCGTTCAAACAAACAAACAAACAAACTCTGCAGCTTTATATATTAGTATAGATTTTTTACAGCTTTTCGAGTTTTTCTCTATATTAGTTCTTCGAAAATCTTGGATTTACGTTCCAGTGTGACCTCGGCGTCATCCAGCTTCATCTTCTTCATCATCCAGCTTCATCTGCAATAAAAAACACATATTTTAGTAGATCCGGTTACCTGACTATGCCATACGAATTGATATACCCAAACCCGCGCCGCTCCTTTTCTGTTTGTACTAAGTGGCTGAAATTTCAGAGTCTGAAATCACTTTTTGTTGTGAACCTAACTTATTGATTACCATTGTTTTAACAACTTTTCAAAATATTTTGATAATTTTCATTAACAATTTTCATAGGTTTTTTCCAAATTTTAACTAGGTGCAAAGTATAATTTGATTTTTCTACTGACCGTAATCCTGGAACTGCAGCCGCTACGCAAAACCAGTAGCATAAAAACTGGCTTATTACTGACCAGTTATCCCACTACATAGATTTCGGAGGACAGTTGCTGTGGGTACCGGTAGTTGGCCAAATCAGGTTAAGGTTAGTGCCGACCCAAATTTAATTTATAAAACCCCCGAGATAATTAATTTCACAAAGTATAATATAACATTATTATTATTAGATTAAGAATACTTACTGTCACCATCCCATTCCATCCTGAGGGTATCGTAAGAGCCGACAGAAGGAAATGTCAAGGACGATAACCTAGCCACAAGAGAAGGAAAGCTTGAACCGAAACCCTGTGCCAACCATTGTGGAAAGCGTGGCGTAGTACACTAATTACCCTCCATATAATTGGAGGAGGTGGGAATCAGCAGTGGGTTACGTATGGGCTCAGTAGTAGTAGTAATATAACATTTGAAAACGTTTTCCTTTGGATAATTGCTACAATTCCCGTATATTTTCATTGCATACTTAAACTCCCTCAGGACGATAACGTACATTTGCATGTACGAATAAAAAATAACATATGCCTTACGTCTCCTCTTTACGAGCTGTCTGGGGTACGTGGTACTAATAGAAATTAATGGCTTGAACATGGAGCAATAAATGTTAGCGTCTTCACAGAAGCCATATCTTGTGGGAAACAAGTAAAAACAAGGCAACATCATCATCATCATTGTAAGCTGTTAAAGACGACAGTGGAGTCGACAATGGGCTATTTACAGCCCTCCACTAACTTGAAAGAAACTGAGTCAGTTTTCTCCAAGTTCGTGGAGGTAAATTGGGTACTTTAAGTCTCATCTTAAAAGTTTTAAGGTTCGCAATTGATTGAAGAGACAGAATGGAATTTGTGGAATTGGACACAAATCCATTAAGTACTTTTGTTACAAGAAAAGGGAAAAATATTTTAATATAAAAACTTTGCCAGCCATCTGGCTAACGTGACAACCTGTACGAAATTGAAGCAGCCCGAGATAGTCTAATGACATTCTTGACATAAAATTTAACTAGGAACTTTAATAATCTACCTGACAATTGCAAATAAGAGAGCACATAATAATTACAAAAAATGCTTTACCCCTCGTTTCGTAGTGATTAAACGAATTTATCAATGCTCCTCGAATCCCTCGTGGAACGGCCGTCAATTGGATGACGTGGCATTTTTTATTTATGGATTAATTATGGGCGAGTCATCATGACGTCTATCCACCCACTGAATATTAGTCTATGATAGATATGTTTGAATGATTAATGCTTGACATATTTTAACTGGTGGGTCAGGTACGCTCGTTGTGGAGATGTTTGGGGAAAACCTGTGTACAGCAATGCAGTTCTTTTAGCTGAAGTGATAATGATGCTGATAATTAAGCTTTTTTAATGTAAGAACATCACACTGCATACCTTCCGTAAATAGATAAATCCCCACTGAGATCTGAATAAATCCTGGTAGCCCCTACAACTAAAACATCTCTTGAAACTACTTATGTTTCTCGTAAAACACCTTCACGGAAACCCGGCTGACGGTCCAAGTTGTGTGGGACTACCTATTACTACTCAACTTAGCAACCTGTGCCTCCACTCGACGTTGGATTGATGCATTTGGCCAACGATAGCATTAACATTACAATTGACAGCTTATCTAACCAAATGATCACCGGGTCCCACGAAAGTAAACATTATAACACTAACTACTCGTAGACCAATAGTCCTTGAAGTTTATCATTGAAATCTTTGATTATAGTAAGAGATTTTAGCAAGGAATTCCAGGCTGCAAGTAGTTCAAGAGCTTTGCATATTTAGGCGGAGAGCGCGCGCCGCATATTAAGATAATCCCTTGTTTCTGACATCGCCTCGCATCCTGAACGAATGTTAGGATATTATAATTAGCATGCTACAAGCATACACTTGTACACACCCAAGTTTGTTATGATAAACTAAATACGTAGTAGCTCTGATACAAATTACTAAAATATAACTAAAATAAAAATAACGTTCATATTGAATTTAGTAAACTCTGAATCGGTTCACGTTAGTTTTTCCTAATTCCATTAGAGATAACACAAGTTGTATTAACTGATTTGGCTAACTAGTAGGATTTACACATAGTAACATAGCGATAGCCGTCTTCGTTTTCATCAAGTGGGATTACCGGCAATCCTTTAGTTAGAGCTGTGAATTGTTTTCGTCAATTGGATATATTTTTTAACGAGATCGGTTAAACTTAGACTAAGAGGTGTACAAAGATTATAAGTACTTCGGTGTCTCTTTGATTTGGCACCGACGTTAAAATGGTTTATTATCAATTATGCCTATTTTGAAGTCGGTTTTGCTAGAAAGCTTATTCACACGAAAATATATTGTATCACCACCTTAATCTATGTGGATGTCGTTAGACGTGGCTATGAAAAATTACCAGGGTTGAAAATCTAACCGTAAGAGAAAGAAAACTCAATAGGACGAAATCCTTCCATGTAATTGGAGGAAGCCCGCCTCAATAGTGGATCTTTTATGGGCTATGATGATGATGATGACAGCGTTTTTGGGGGCCAAATCTGTAATGAAGGTATGTTAAAACCTTTTCTTTCGTCCATTGAGGCCTAAAGTACGCAATCAGGTCGTATCGCGTCGATGTCACGTTCCAGCGCAAGTGTCTCAAAATAAGTGCCCCCGTCCCATCGATCCGGCCGGAACGTTCGGCTATTTCGGGGCTGCTAATGTATTTACCCTGAGCCATTATTGTCTTGCTTAAACGTGTAAATCTCGCTGCCTTTATACTAAGACTTGATGATAATTGCAAAAAAAAACCACTTGAGTAACTCAATTAGCCGCAAGTAATATCGTGTACGTACCACGTTGTGCGGTGATGGATTTAAACTACATCTTGTCACCAGCCCATTTTGTTCTGAGGGTGTCTTAAGAGCTGGCAAATGGAAATAACTACGGTAAAAACTTGATACGAGACCCCCCGTGCCAACCGGTCTGACGTCGTATGGTAATGGATATAAAATGATAGTGTCACCAACCATTTCATTCTGAGGGTGTCGTAAGAGCTGACAAACGGAAATGACTACGGTGAAAACTTGATATTAAACCCTGTGCCAACTGGTCTGACCAGCGTGGCATTGTAAGCTCAGCAGTGGATCATATATAATATAGGCTTAGTAGTAGTAATACCTCGTAAGTATTACTTTTCTCCCTGTATGGGGACGGAGCAGAATATAAAACTTCCCCACCGCACGCTGGGAAATAACGCGTGTTGTAAAAGTCAACATAACCCTGCAAGCTTGGTGGATCGAATGGTCTAGCTATCAACCTCACATCAAGTCCTGCGCCAATCAGTATTACTGTGTTTCATCGTGTTTATGTGAGAGCCGGTGCCCGATAGGGCATTTCCTTGAATTGCCTGCTCCATCTTAGACCCTGGCGTTGCTTTCCTAGGGTCCAAGGTATTCAAGTCACTGATAAAAAAAGTAAACACCTCGTTGGTCTAGGGGTTCCATATGCCACCTTTGGATCACGCCGTGGTTTGAATCCGGGGTCGGGCAAGTATATTTGTGCGAACCAGAGATACTTGCTCTGGGTCTGGGTTGTCTTAGTGTTAGTGAAAAAGTACTCTCGCGATACAAAGTTGTCTTTCCAGTCGCCGACAGAAACCTCATTGACTGAGGGCGTCCCAGTTATCCTTGACGCCTTTCTTTAGTCGCTTGCCCGGTTTGCGTTAGTAAAGTCACTCTATCAGGGGAATCATGGTATGGCAGCTGAAGAAATCCATTTTACCTCTGCTGGAAGCGTCATGCTTTCACTTCTAAACTGACTTTAAAAATGGAGGACGATCTCAATTCGTCTGTATGTTTTTTTTTTTGTTTCTGTGTTACTTACATCTCAACCCATAAGTGACCCTTTGCCGAGTCCCGCCTACCTCCAGTTACATGGACGGGTTTCGTGCCAAGTTTTCCTTATCCTGCGGCGATGTCCATGACCTAATCATTTATTTTAGTCAGAATGGAAGGAGGTGGCGATACTACACTTACCGCATAACTGCGTCATTTACAAATCTATTTGGAAAAACCTTTTTATTCGGATTGGTGCCTACCATAATTTTATCGAAATCGGTTTAGTTGTTCACAAATCCATTTGTCGGAAAGCTAATTTCTGTATTCTTGGACATCTTAGTGGTTGTTGGTGCAAGAATAATACATTATAATGTTTTCTATTTTACCAAACAATTTTAAAATACGAGAAACGTGCTTTAAGTAATAGATAGCGAAGCGAGGCCAAAGCTAGCGGCTTTTGCTGTCGGCACGGACTTAAGTCTTAAATGTGATTGCCAACTTAGAGGCTTCCGTGAAATGGAAGACACTCCGGTTGCACGTACAAACGTAGTCCCTTACATTTAAAAAAAGGTTGAATGTGCCGCCTTCGGATCATGGAGCCCCGATTCGATTCCAGTGTCGGGCAAGAGTATTTGTATAAACCAGAGACCCTTGCTCTGAGTCTGGGTGTCATTTGTGTTTGTAACCTATAATACTGCACTGTGTTTAAACAAGAAACATGGTATGTGCACGGATTTCTGTTAAAAGTTACTAATGAGTCGTGCATCCTCCAAATTCATGGGGGGGAAATTAGCCGACTGTGTCACGCTGGCAAGTCGGATTGGCACAGGGTTTGTATCAAATTTCCCTTCTTTCAAGGCTAGGTGATTTGCCTTTACCTTTCCTTTAGTCGACTCCTACGACACCTTCAGGATGTTACTGGTTCGTGACATTGCGTATTCTAAATCCGTCACCACATGAAATCGTTGCTTAATCATGAAACAATGATCCTACTATGTGACGCTGACTAAGATACAAAGGGCTTTCCTTTATAAAATTTTCGTTCTCTTGGATTAAAAGTTACTTCCATTTCTATATATTTATCTGTATCGATTTAAGGCTCTCCTTCGACAGCTTGCGAATGAAATGGGTTGGAGACACTGTGTAGTCAAAATCCGTGACAACGCGTACAAACATTGTTAACAATATTTTAAAATCTTCGAGATTGAATATATTCGTGTCGCTTTTAATAAAGCTTCCAGTAATACTATGAATCTGCGATATTAATTTAAGTTTGCAAGAGGATTGCACAGGTAAGTCAAAGTTGGATGAATGCCATGAATTGCCTTCTTGAAGACTAAAAGTGAGGAAGAAGGATCATTCTGAGAAAATTCTTGATAAGCTTCGGTGTACTATTAACTTTATACCTTTTAAAGACATCTGCGAAACATCTTTTAATTAATTAAAGAGATCTCTTGGTTTTTTCAAAAAAGGAATTGCTTTTAAAACTTGTATCTCTTAGTGGATAGGAAGGAACGCGATCTGCTACGTCTAGCTCTGCGGAATGTGTGATGGGTGTCCATCATTTGAAACCTCTGACCTTCTCCTTTCCTCGGAGGGCACGTTAAGCTGCCATTTTACTATCTATGGCAGTTGTTACACGTAGTCGGTATCGTGAAAACCTGACAGCTGGTCGCATCATTTAATTACCAGTGGTATTTAATATCAGCAGGCAATCGCGTCATCTAACTACTGATAGCTAGCTAAATCAGGTAAGACCAGTGCCACTAGAAAAACTGCCTGATTAGCAAAATGGTTATCATTCTGATAATGAATGAAGAAACTCTGTAGTTGCTTACAAAATAATAATCACCTAAAACTAACTGTGTACCGTTTTGATTAACGGTTCCCCCATAATTTAATACCCCCAACTTGTACAAGGCAACTAATAGTTATACCATACGGTGCCATTATGCCAGGGTCTAATTTAATCAACACAGACATCTCACCTTGCTCATGAAAATTAATGTGGGACCTCAGTGGATGGCCATTTCGGCCCAATAAGCGTGGAAAGATTACCTCACTCGCAATTATTCGCTACCTTTTGTATAATATAAATAAGCCTGTGTTGTGTGCCCCTTCCTGTGACGGAAGAAGGCCCGTACGTAGAAATAGTAGTGTTACATTTTGTAAATCTATTTAGATATTGGAGCTGTTCTTGTCTGAGATATCTCTGGCACTATAAAACCTAGAGACTTGAAATTTGGTAGGAATGTTACTTTTGCCATGTAGAGGTCAGCTAAAAACGGACTTTACGAAATTCCAAAACAAAGGTTATTTATTTGGCAAAGCAACTTTTGCGGGATCAGCTAGTATATATATAAAGGAGATTTCCACGTATATAGTCACTCATCACGATATCTCTGGAACCATAAAGACTTGAAATGGTTTGAATATTCTTTTCCCCGAGTAGAGGTCAGCTAAGAAAGGATTCTACGAAATTAAAAAAAAGGGAATTAATGAAAAAAAATGTTAGTGGCGCGCGCAGTGTACTAGACTAGTATAATAAGCAATAGTCGTAATGACGGGAAATGCAAGACAATTTTCTTTACGACCTGTAAATATTCGGTCTCATCATTTGTACGTTGTTTTAATGATGTAATACTACTACTACTGCAATAATCTACTACTTCTTCACAGCCCATAAATCACCCACTGCTGAGTCGGGTCTCCTCCAACTCATGGAGGGTAATAAGACTACTGTGCCACGCTGGCCAGACGGGTTGGCATAGGGTTTTGTATCAAGTTTTCCTTTTCTTCCGGCTAGGTTTTCAGCCATATCAATTCTTTTAGTCGGCTCCTTCGGCATCCTCAGAATGAAATGGGGTGGTCACCCTATGTGTTCTAAATCCACACGGAAAAAACTATTGGGGTTTAATTTCAGCTTACAAATGTTGGACTGTAACTTTCCCGTCCTTCTTTAACTTAGGCTCTTGAATAATCTCCATTATGTGTTTGTCGAATTCGTTTGGCCCGCAAACTCATATTATGGCCGAACTTTTCAATCTCCGAAGTAACTAACCTGCGAACTCGTTACGAAATTATATCCATGAAATCCTGAAACAATATTTGGCACACGGCCCACGCTCGCTCACGCAACTTTAATGGTCCCCGAGGAATAAAGGATCGTGAAAGATTTGGAGAACCCCCTCGGGGGATAGTTTCTGGTCGCGTTTTAAAAGGTTTGGGGATTTCCTTATTTTGCTCACTGCTAGCTAGTTTAAGGGCGTTCGATGTTTTTCGAAATGAACTAATTTGTTCATTATTATAAACGATTTTGTACGTTATGCTAACTGCGTTTGTATTCGATCTCCATTGTAAGTACAAAGTTCGTTGGTCTAGGGGTTGCCTGTGCCGCCTTTGGATCAACGGGTCTGGCTAGGTGTCATTTGTGTTCCTGAATTACATGTTTGTAAACTGCCCCAGCGATACAGATTATACCTAAATTAGGGATTTCATTAAAAAATGTAAGCCTTCACAACATTTTCTTTTAGTATCATCATCTTAGTATTTCTATGAACTTAGTCATTATTTCTCTAATTTAGCCTAGGGAATGCAGTCTACTATCCCCGGTTATACTGCTTTTACATTGGACTTTTTCTTTCCTAGTAGCAATTTATTTAAGTACTCCACTAATTTATTTATCACCTGCATGATGGGAGGGGAAGTTTTTTTTCAAGAAAGAAGCTTAGCACGGAGATTCACTTGCGATGCGAACGTTCCAAATTTGCCAATTTTTCACACAACGCAAAAACGTCTCCTCGTACCATCCAAACGTTCGCGCGTTCTCTTTGGTCGCAAATAAAGTTTTATGGTCAGAACACGCTCGTGTTGCCAGTAAAAATATATTTTACATGTTCCCTTTGGCATGAAAATGTGTTCGCGGGGCGCGAGGCATGATACGTTTTATCGGAACATAAACATCACGTGTGTTGCGAGTTCTGTACATCAATGGCAAACGGTTTTGGTCGCGAGGTAAAATATTTGCTAAGCTAATCGACCGGGCAACCGCGAGATTTAATTGTATTTACGAGTTAAATATTCCGTATCTTGGTAATAACTAGTTTAACTAGAAAATTATTGATCGTCATCGGTCCAGCCCGACATAAACATGTCGGGCTGAGACAAACTTTTTCTATTTTTTTGAGCCCAGAGGATTATTGGAAGTCATAACTAATGAGCAAATAGACGTCTGTGTTTCTTTTATTCAATTCTAATTGCTATCCGCTATCTCTCTCTTTCAGCCTCAAAATGAAGCGCCTCCAGGTCAAACTTCCTCCTTGCCCACTAATTATGTTAGATATATTTTTTATATCAATGACTTACATTTGGGATTTAAGCCTAAAGTAGTACCGCCCGCGTGGGTTTCAAACCCGTTCTTATCTTCGCTTCGCATATTGTAGCTTTCTAATGATGAAAGAATTTTTGAAATCTGCCGTCAGTTTTTTCGTTTAACATACGTACAAATCATTCCTCTTTATTATATTAACTAGTATAGATTAAGCGTGTAGCCATATAAGGTAGGTAAAAACGAGTTGCATTACGCTCATCTATCTCCGTGCTAAAGCCAAGTGGGATTCGCCGGGGCAGAAGATCCATTCGTTACTATTAGGGAAGAGAAACGAGGCAGTTCGCCACGTAACTCGGACGATCTGCGATAAAACCAGTTGCGGGACTACAGCACTAAAATGGGAATCTACTAAATGTATAAATATCTTATTCACCAGCCAATATTCTTTTCGGTCTAAGGGTTTTGTGCCGCCTTTGGATCGCGGCTCTCTGGGTCGATTCCAGTGTTGGGCAAGAGATTTTTTGAGTAAACCAGAGACGATAGAGACGCAGCTTTACTCTAGAAATAGCCGTCATTTTAGGAAATCTTCAACACAAGGTCAAGGTTTATCTAAGTATGCATTTGAGTTGTAGTGAGCGTAAACAAAATCATAAATATCATTAAAATAATTCTGTTCATGAGCTATGTACATGATCGAAGCTCACGAGATCTCTCAACTCCGTGTAATGTGTTCTAGAAAAAAAGCAGCTGTGTTTCCAGACGGATCTTCTCCGTAGAGCTCGGGCATCAAATGTATACTCTACAACTAGCACCTGGTCCTGGATTCAACCGAGTAGATTTCACACCTCAAGCTCAAAAATATCTTTACAGAAAGACCGGTTGATTTTATTAAAAATACTCTTTTAACACTACCACCAGGTCAATATGCTATATAAAGAAGAGCCGGACAGAAATTTTATAGGTCTGTAGTTTTTTCAATATACCTATCCGCCATTCAGTTAGATCAAATGTATATATATCATCTGCGAGTTGTTAGAGTTCAACATTGAATTAATATACGGATAAAACTTTTCATCTCTTTAGCCATAAAGCCAAGAAAATAGAAACTTATGTATACGGTGGTAGTTAATAATAAGAAATGGCTGCCTAGCGCCTGAATAAATTCCCGCCGGCTTTCATAGTGGCGTAGTAGGACACCTATCTAGTAAAATACGTGTGGGATAAGGCGGCAAAAGGTGGGGTAAAACTTATTTAGTGCTTGTAACTTTACTATGACACTAAAGTGAGGCTCGAGCGTGGGGCTTAGCACCGTACTACTACTCCGCATATACATGAATCACTGGTATGTCGGGCTTCCTCCAACTACATGGAGGGTAATTAGCCTAATGTGGTACTTGGGTTATGGGTAAAGAAATGGATTGATTGTTAAAGATATATATGTAGATATTCCGGCCATAGGTTTGTGGAAGTCAGTGATGGATTTAGTATACACAGGGCCGGATTTAGGGGGGGCAACGGGAGCGAAAGCCCCGGGGCCTCCACAAACAGGGGGCCTCCACAATAGAGACTTCGGAAAAAAAAAATCTTTCAAATTTCAACTAGTAAACCTAGTAAACATCTTTTCCTTTGATATTTTTTTTTCGCTTTACCTTTACCTACAGCCTAAAGTATTATATATTCATTTTATTTGGAAAATAATTTGGGGCAAGGGGGCCTCCACTCCTTTGTTGCCCCGAGGCCTCTGGACCCCTAAATCCGGCCCTGAGTATACACAGTGTCACCATCCCATACCACCCTGAGGGAACGCAAGAGGCAGAACCCCTAGCTGCAAGAGAAGAAAAACTTGACCCGTCTGGCCAGCGTGGCTCACCTAGTTCCCTCCATGAACTTGAAGGAGGCCCGAATAAGCAGTGGGGGCTGAAATCACGACGGTGATGAGGTGTGTATGGACACTACCACCTAGCGTTGGTTATGGATGAAATATAATGATGGTGGTTTTAAACATGACGATTTTTATAATTTACCATCACTTGCCCGTAATCATCCTTACTTTTAAGAAAAGGTCAGTAAATGTAAATGGTATATCTTGTTAATCAAATTAAAAAACCTACATAATCAAGTTGGCCCATTTGACTTGTCAATATACATTTTACTATTTACCACTGGTTACAGACACCGGCTACACAAGGTAACAGAGAAGAAACCCGGTAGTAACTTTCTTTAATTCGCCGATTTTTTACACAAACACTGATAAGTGAGAATTTGTGAGAGCAAGGACAATACTAATTTATTTCACGTTTAATAATATATAGTAGGTACATGAACGACGCGACGTACGGTTATCACGGATGACACGTGTGTTACGAGTGGCACGGGTGTTACGGACGTCAGTGGAGAAATCTAACCTGTCAGATACGTTGCCGTGTCACGTGACAAGGGAGAGATTAACACAAACCATATGTACAAAGCTGGTAAATTGGTCAATTCTTGGCAATGTTTTCTTCATTTATTTGTCAGTAATTTAAAGTTAAGTAAAATCATTTTGATTATAGGCTTAAAACTTGGAAAGAGGCAACTTTTTAGTGCAATAATATAAAAAATACCTTTAAAACGTTAGAATAGAGAGTTCGAGAGTAGAGAGTCGTTAGAGAGAAAAGAAACATAATCACAGAGATTCAGTTCATTATTATGTATTTCAATTCTATTTCAATATTTTTCCACTGATACTAAATTCACACCGGTCACCACCTCAAGATTTCTGAGTTTCTACTTTATAAAGAGCACTTTCATATTAAATTTAAGTCGTATTTCCGAAATATTTCGCCTGAGCACGCCTCGCTCTTAACTTTCCATTCACAATCACGAAACTTCGCCTTTGTTCAAACTATAAGGGCCCATCCACACGGTGTATTTTCAAAGCGCGCAACGACGTCGTGCACATTATGGATGGTAACGTGTCTTTAATGAAATTCAGCTGTAGACAGTTACCCTGTATACACGTTCAAAAATTGTGGCGCCTTAAACTAATTTCATACTAATTTCCCTTCTTTAACTGGACGAGGTCTAACACAGAATTGACCTTGTACGGGCTGAGAAGAAGAAACGTTTATTTAATACTAGTGACCCGGCCCGGCCTCGCACGGGTGTAATTATGCATGTATTATTCATACGACAACACGGTCGGCGCAGTGGTTGAGCGATAGACTGCTGCGCAGCATGTCGCGGGTTCGATCCCCGCACGGAAGAAATATTTGTACGACCTATAAGTATTTGTTCCGGGTCTGGGTGTTTTCTATCTATACTATGTATGTATTTACAAAAAAATATATGTATTATCATCTATCTCGTTACCATAACATGACACAAGCATTAAGTTGCTTAGCTTGGGACGAGATGGCGTTGTGTGAAATGTCCAAGGATATTTACTATCACTCTATCTATAAATCAACAACTACAAAATCCGTTGCGTAGTTTTAAATATTTAAGCATACATAGGGACGGACAGACGACAGCGACTTTGTTTTATAATATGTAGTGATAGTGATGATACAAACACTGTGATATTGCACATATTCCGTTATAACACAAAAACATATTCAAAGTATTGAAAATGCAATTCTATGTAAATTTATAAACAAACGCGATTCACAAGAGCTTTTAAACGTCGCTGAATCGATATCAATGTATATCCGCTTTATGGTCACCTACGACGCAGTGAGAACGCGTTCGTAAAACGGGCGTTATCGTCGCGTCTAAAAAACTCGCAGTGTGCATAGGCCATGAAATAGCTCCAAACTTGTGCAAACAAGTGAGAGAGCTATCATAATAGGTTTTCGATCTTGTCTGATCTTCCAAACGCTGTTTGTCGCTCACAAAAGGGACTATTTTAGATAGTCCGTAATTTATTCAGCTATGCTTATTCTATCAAACACTTTACTGAATCAATATTAAGTCACTGAATAGATTTTGAATACCGTTTCACGTAGAATATTCAGATATATTTTTTTAAATATTTACTTATTCTTTTATTATCTCTCTTATTCTTTCTCAAATCGTACAAGTAATAACTCAATTACTTTTTCGAGTAGATTTTGGATACGTGATATATTAATTAATTAACAAAATTAAATATTTATTAAGTAAAGTAAAATAGACTACAAACCCTGACCAAACACCTGGCCAACGATATACTTCGTATTTTTTCAAACGCATTCTTGATTATGCTCTGTTAATATAGGCTTCCCGGCTTCGCCCGGCTTCCCGGCTTCGCCCGTGTAAAGCGGGGGTGAGTTATACATATAAACCTTCCCCTTTAATCACTCTATCTATTAAAAAAAAACGCTTCAAAATCCGTTGCGTAGTTTTAAAGATTTATGCATACATAGGGACGGACAGAAGAATGCGAATTTGTTTTATACTATGTAGTGATGCTTAATGGCTGATATAATGAATATTAAAAGTTTGAAGCAAAACATATTCTATTGTAGTAAGTTTGAAGTAATAAAGATTGTTAAATAATGTTTACAGCCTTGAAAATTTTTTTTATTTAAAAATTAAAAAAATATTATTTTTGTATTTTCAAAGTCATACATGCGTAACCGTTGTCCCATTTTTGCATGGATTTGTAAGAATATTTTGGTAGAAAATCTCCACAAAGAGATGCTTTAAAAGCGGACATCTTTGCGACAAAGCCACGAGATGATGTGACCAAAGCTTTGTAATATTGTGGCGTGGTTTGCTCCCCTTCTGTGACATATGCGCACTTTGGTGTCATGTTTATTTCCAGACAACGGTTTGGTGACATGTAAGGGGATGTTTCCTAACCTCAGAAGACAGGATATGTGGTTGAATACTTTACGATGGACAGATATATGCGGGTGTCTTTTTCTAGTGCTGCATTTGTTCTATTTCTTTGTTTTCGGTTTGGAAACGGCCTCAACAGGCTGATTTCAAACTCAAACTCAAACTCAAAAGGAACTTTATTTACGTAGGTTTCATCATTTCCTAACTAAAACTAAAAACTAAGTAAGTCGACTTCGTAATTTAAATCTTTCTTCAAACGCACTGGCGGACAGGCAGACACGTAAGTGACAATCATAATTTCAGCCCTTTAATGATCATCTACTGTGTCGGTACCCCTCCAAATTTAAGGAAGGAAATTACACTACGATGGCAAAGTCGCGGTGTCCAAACAAGAACTCTTTTACCTCAAAAATAAATACAGAGGCTTTATCCAGAACCGAACCTCAACCTTGCCTTCCGCAGGCACTACTTGCGCCTAAACCAACAAGGCATAAGGTTTGGTCTCGAACATTTTAGCATTATGAAAAATTCTATTTACAAAATAAAATATTTGCACTACAGTTCTTGTATGTATCCCTTGCAAATAGGCAAGAAAAGAGGGCACATTATTCTGTACCTTGCTTCCTTATTTGTTCCGGTGTAAGCGTCTTATAAGGGATGGAGATTACGCTGTCGAAGGCCGAATATTCGGCATTTAAATTCTACCATGATATTTAATATTATAAATGTGAAAGTTTGATACTTTTTCACGCAAAAACTACTGAATGGATTTTAACGAACCTATAATAATATAGCTGATATACCAGAATAACTAAGCTACAATTCATAAAGATATGTAACAGGTTTTATATTTTTAGTTAAATACCCGTGCGATGCCGGGGCTGGTGGCTAGTAGTCAATACAGTGTTTTTTTTATCTAAACGTTCTCCAAAGTTTTGTAAGTTACTGTCAAGTCACCGTGACTCCTCCAATTAATTCATTATAAAATACTGTCAAAAGAGTTGGTTAAAAAAACTTGATAATATGTCACCTTACCAATATGTCTCGTCAGAGTAGAGAGGTAGAACATAGCAGACTATCCGCTCGCTGGATTTTCTTGATTGGGGAAGGTCCTCCGACCAATACATAAGCCAAATAATCATCCTTGGTTCGTATCGTGGTCCTGCATGTGATTAACCGTAACCTGTCTCAGAATAAGCACGGTGTTGGCAGATGAAGAAATCCACTTTTCCTCTGTTTGAAGGGTTATGCTAGAAGTTTTCACAGGCTTGGCGACCGGTATTACTGTCAGTGCATGCGGTACATTGGCCACGATAACCGCTCTCCATAAAAAAACTTATCGAAACTAAACAAACTTAAAGCTTGAAATATTGCCTTCATTAATTTGATAAAGGAGCTCAATTCTGAGTCATTTGATAAGTATTCTATTCTTGTTCATATTCATATCGCTGGTGAATAGTTAATAAAAGTCAGAGGATACTCATCCCAACTTACCTGTCCGGCAGTTGTGGTATAGTATACGGGTATGCGACCCCGGCTTCCTTAGCTATTACTGTCCTATCCCTTGCCCTCCTGGGCGGTAATATCCTACATTTCCTATTCCCCACTCTAACTTACCAGTCTTCCTTTTCACACCACCTATCCTTCTCTTTCCCTATCCCTACCATCTCCGCCAATCCAACGTCTGCCGCGCGGATGGATGCATGGCTAGGGGCAAGCTTAGTCGTTAGCGTGCCACACTGCCCTGGGACCGGGCGACCCAGAATTAGGCTAGCCTTACCCTGGCATGCGGGGCTCTGCTGGGGTGGACAAACCTTTCCCTTGCTATTCGTGGGAACGCTATGGCTAATAATACATTTAATTTAATTAACCAAAATGGCGGCGATGTGGTTCGCCACCCATCACGTCTCGTTTCTCGCGGGGGCGAAAAGCGGCCCATGGAGAGCCGCTTCGCTACGTTGAACGTGAGAGGAGGAATGGATGGTAAGGTAGATGAAGTATGTCAGATGATGGATGAGCGATGCATAGATATTTTATGCGTGAACGAAACCAAGAGGAAAGGATGTGACACCACGGTTCATGGTTCCTACACGGCATACTGGTCGGGAGTCCCCCAAACCAGCCGAGGCTGTCAGGGAGTTGGTGTGATTCTTTCCTCTCGAATAGTTGAATGTGTGATGGAGCATGAATGTGTAAGCCCAAGACTCCTCTGGATTAGGTTAAAAGTCGGACTCACTCGCTTGTTTATCCTTGGGGTCTATGCACCGACGGATCTGCGCGGAGGTGGGTCCTTAAAAGCCCGACAAGAGAGAGAGGAATTTTGGGATAGCATGAGAGAGGTCTTGAATAAATGCGGAGAAAATGAACGGATCGTGATGTTAGGGGACTTTAATGGGTGGGTTGGAGTGAAGCGTGATGGGTATGAAGGAGTTCTGGGTACGTTTGGGGACGAGAGAGTGAATGAAAATGGGAGAAGACTGCTTGAAGTATGCTTGGAATGGAATCTTTGCGTGGCCAACACAATGTTTGACCACAAAAAGATCCATTTGTATACAAGAGATGAAGGTGAGTCGAGAAGTATGATTGATTTTGTAATTGTGGATGAAAGACTGAGGAAGAAAGTGCTAGACACTCGGGCATACCGCGGTGTAGGCCTCGACACAGACCACTTCCTGGTGATAGCCCGTATGCGTGGCCTCTTTAAACGGTGGCGACACCGAGGGGCCGAGCCTACGAGTGTTTTGGACAGAGTAAAAGTGGAAAATCTGCAAGAAAAAGAAAAGAAAGACGAGTATGTAGAGAAACTGAAAGAAAGTGTTAAAGGTATAGAAGAGATAGGTGTGATTGAAGATTTTTGGAAGAAATTTAAGAAAGGGGTCGTGAATGTTGCTATTGACGTATGCGGGGTAGCTAAAAGAAGGAAAGGAAGAAAGAACTATGATGTGTGGATGGATAATGATGCACAAAGGGCGGTGCAAGAAAAGAAGAAAGCGTGGTTAGATTGGTTAGCTACAAAAGCTAACCAAAAAGCTCAAAAGGCGACGGATGACGAGATCAAGGAAGCAAGAACGAAGTATAAAAGATTGAAATTAGCAGCGAAAGAAGTTGTGTCTAGAAAGAAAGAAGAACGAAAGGATGATTTTGATAGGAGGCTCACTGAAGATTTCCAGTCAAATATCAAGTTTTTCTGGAAATCCATCAAAGCAGTAAGAGGAAAAACATCTACCTCGGAGCTGAGTACAATCAGGAGCCAAGATGGGAGCATTATAAAAGGAGAAGAATGTGTGCTAAAGAGATGGAAAGAGTATTTTGAAAGTTTGTTTGAAAGAGAGGAAGTGCAGGTACAACATCCGGCACCTTCCATGGAAACTAGTATAAATGGTGATGAAAGAGAGATAAGCATGGATGAAATAGTGAAAGCGTTGAAAAGTATGAGATTAGGCAAGGCTGCAGGGTATGACAGGATTACCGTCGAGATGCTGAGGGCTGGACAGGGCATAGTGGCTAGCCAGCTGTACCGCCTTTTCAATTTGTGCTGGCGAAATGGGCAAGTACTGGGAGACTGGTGCAAAGCCGTAATAGTGCCATTATATAAGGGAAAAGGGTCACGGCAAGAGTGCATAAATTACCGCGGTATAAGCCTTCTCAGCGTCGTCGGTAAATTGTACGCGAAAGTGTTAATTAAAAGGGTTGTGAATGAAACAGATGAAAAAGTGTGGGATGCACAACCGGGATTTAGAAAGGGAATGGGATGTACGGATCAGGTCTTTTCCTTGCGGTGCATAGCCGAAAAGTGTTTGGCTAAAACCAAGAAGGTCTATTGCGCGTTCGTGGATCTAGAAAAGGCCTATGATAGAGTGGTGCGGAATGAATTGTGGTCATCATTGTCCGTGAACGGTGTGAGCAGTATCCTTATACGAGCATTGCAATCTCTTTATAGGGACTCCAGTGCTTGTGTAAGGATAAACGGGGCATACACTGAATTGTTTAATATCGAAAAGGGTGTTAGACAGGGATGTGTAGCGTCACCGTGGCTGTTTAATCTGTTCATGAACAATTGCTTGACAGATTTAAAAGAGAATGAAAGTGGGTTGAGAATGAATGAGTTACTCGTCAAATGTTTTCTCTATGCTGATGACCAAGTATTACTTGCGTCTTCGGCCGAGGAGTTGCAGGAGATGGTAACTGCTATGAGTGGAGCTTTTGCTAGAAAGGGAATGAAGATTAATGTTAAGAAGACGAAAGTGATGGTGTTTGAAAGAGATGAGGCAGTGACAGTCTGCAATATCGTGATTGGAGATGAACAAGTTGAACAGGTGAATGAGTTTGTGTATCTGGGTTCAAAGTTTACAAGAGATGGAAAGTGTGAGAGTGATATCGAAAGAAGAGTGAATGCAGGGAACATGGTGAACGGAGCTTTGCACTCCTTTATGAGCAGTCGGAAGGTGTCTAACAAGGCTCGTTTGGCTGTGCATGAGGGAGTGTTGGTTCCGACACTCATGTATGGAAGTGAAAGTTGGGTATGGCAGAAGAAACATGAAAGTAGAATAAATGCAGTTGAGATGAGAGCGTTAAGAAGTATGATAGGAGTTAAACTGAGTGACAGGATAAGAAATAGTGAGATAAGGAAGCGTTGTGGTCTGAAAGAAGATGTAGTGACAAAAATTGAGAAAGGTATGCTGAGATGGTTTGGCCATGTCGAGAGAATGAATGAAGAACGATTGACGAAAAAAGTGTATAAGGCGAGTGTGAATGAAAGTGTTGGAAGGGACCTAGGCGGACGTTTCAAGACCAAATCAGGGACGTCTTGAAAAAAGGCCAGGTCAAGAGTACCCTAAACCGAAGAGCATGTATGAAGGGAATAATGAAAGTGGACGAAGCGAAACAAGTATGTATGGATCGTAGCAAGTGGAAAGAAGTGGTCTCTGCCTACCCCTACGGGAAAGAGGCGTGATTATATGTATGTATGTATGTATGTAATAGTTAATTTAACACATTACACATATATTAGTGAAATACCTAGCGCACACTCTGAATTAAATAATATGTCATTATATCATACGATAAAATATTCGTATCAATATTGTATTCGGCATAGAATTGTACTTAGCACAACACTAATGCTAAGCTACGTTTGCTATGGTATGTTTTATTAAAGGGGCAGTTTCACGTGAGAATTCTCTTAAGATATACTTTTATTATGTAGTACCGTTTTATGGAGATGATATAGCTAAAATAGAGAATACTCTTTTGTTTGGTGGTGTCAGTCATCTTTCGGCCCCTATAAAAAAAAGTTGCAATGCGTGAATAAGACGATGTGGAGTTTTCAGAGCATCTTACGCAGTTAAATTGCTGAATTGATTTTAATTAGATAAAAATACCTGCAGGTCTTATAAGTTCTGAGATATATATATTTTTTTAATTCATCTCTCAGCATTTCAACCATGAACTGTTCTTTCTACGTTCATGATTTCGGCACATAAATTTCTCACTACTGATCGAGTCGGGCCTCCTCCAAATTAATGGAAGGACATTGGCTTTCAGTTGCATCAATATTGTATCAAGTGTTCCTTCTTCCTAGGTGGTCTTCCCCTAGCGTTTCTTTATTCGGCTTTTACGATACCCCCAAGATGGTGTGAGTTGGCGGCAGTATGATATAAAAAACTCATGTTTACTTCCGTTTATATATTTGCAACATACGGAATGTGAAAATCTAATATTTTTTGTATAATTTTAACTTTGACCGGCAAAACGCCGAATATGCTGGTTAGTTTTTTTAACAATCCATAGTTTATGAAAACATAATGTTTATTAAGACAAATTGTGCTAAAGAAAAAATAGTAATATATGGGAAGATTTGAAAGCAGTCATTTTTCCAAATAAAAAAAATATTAATTTTGTTTTTAAAGTTTAAGTGTCACTGACAGGCAAAACCATAGGCGTAAGCCAATCATTGCACAACATCTACATGACTTTCGCTACAATAGGATCCTAATTACGTGATGGTGGTTACCACAGGTTAAACTACAAACTGTGCGGATTCTCTCCGTGGTGGTGGCACGCGTGCAACGTGGCTCTGCACGCGGCGTGCTGCGCGCTCGTGGCGCGAGCCGGAGCGCTCCTCGCACGGCTGAAGCGTCCCTTCGCAGCCCTTGCAGCGCTTCTTTTCGCAGTTCACCCCGTGCATACTGAAGCGGTAAGTTAAAACTGTGTTTATACTTCCATGATGGGGACCGCTTACAGCTGGATAGTAATCTTCCCCTAACCAATACACGATAGAAGGGGCTTTTTGGCACCAGAATGTGATGTATTGAAATGATAAATAGTTTAACAAATAAAATAACCCAAAGTATCTACTGCTGTCTTATTTATTTATCGATTTACGTATATTACGAGAAATACATGGAATTATAGGACACATTTGTACAAGGCACAGCTTATTTCTAAAGTGCTGGACATAGGCCTCTCCCAAGGATCTCCAAAAAAGGGCGATCCTAGGCCGCCCGCATCCATCGCTTTCCAGCGACCATAACCAGGTCGTCGGACCAACGTGTGGAAGGCCTACGCGGTCGCCACTGCCACTTAAGTTTGGCAATCCTGTGGGGCTATGGTGGTGACCCTGGCTTTCCTGCGTATCTCCTCATTTCTGATCCGACCTCGTAGGGAAACTTCGAGCATAGCCCTCTCCATTGTTTAGTAGTCGCGGGTAACAGCTACATCCAGCGTCGCTGTGGCGTGCTATTTTTGGAACACCCTGTATAAATTACGCATTTGAAAGATTGCAAAGTATTCAGATAATTTGTTCATGAATGCACAAACACGTGAACAAAATAACAGCCCTCTTGTTCATAAGAGGCTAAAAGCACCTTGTAAAACAGTGCTCTGTGTTTACCGCATGTCACAAGCTGTGTGCATTGAATTATTCATAACAAGTGTTCCCTCGGAAGGGGTACCACATATTATGGGAAACGACGCGTGCATTTGACATGTGCTTATTTGCTTGACAAGCAGTGCTACTCGTAGGACAGCTGTTATTATCTCCTAAGTGTTGGTTGGCTAGACCTTTTAAATGTAGCGATTTATGAAAACCTAATGTTGTGTTTTTGTGTAAATCTATATATTTTTTATATTTCTTTATATATGTTTATACTAAAATCATATATCTATACTAATATTATAAAGCTGCAGAGTTTGTTTGTTTGAACGCGCTAATCTCAGGAACGCGAGATTTAAAAAAAATGTTTCAGTGCTGAATTTATAAACGATTATAGGCAATTGAATTTTTGGAATAAATAAATACCATGACCACGTGGGTGACACAGCGGGGAGCAGCTAGCTTTGCTATATTGTTGTATGGAAAAACGTAAAGCAAGTACAAATTTAGCAAGAAGCTCCCATCCAGAGAAAAGACATAGATATATATTTTTTCCAAATTAGAAGAACTACAGATCGGCTGCAACATGTTGAAAAGGTCTATGGGAGAATGCTTCAATATAACACTACACACTTCCTACTCCTACTCAGCTCATGAATAACCCACTGCTGAGTCGAGCCTCCACCTATTACATGGAGGGTCATTAATATTTCATCATCATCATCATCATCATTTCAGCCAAAAGACGTCCACTGCTGGACATAGGCCTCCCCAAGGATCTCCACAAAGGCCGGTCCTGGGCCGCCCGCATCCACTGCTTTCCGGCGACCTTAACCAGGTCGTCGGTCCACCGTGTGGGAGGCCTACCAGCATTGCGCCTTCCGGAACGCGGTCGCCACTCGAGGACTTTTTTGCCCCATCGGGCGTCGGTCCTGCGAGCTATATTACTAATATTTACTAACTGATAAATATTAATAGTTATCACTATTCACTACATAGTATAAAACAAAGTCGCTGTCGTCTGTCTGTCCCTATGTTTGCTTAAATCTTTAAAACTACGGAACGGATTTTGTAGCGGTATTTTTAATAGATAGAGTGATTCAAGAGGAAGGTTTATATGTATAATCCATGCATAATTGCACACGTGCGAAGCCGGGGCGGGTCGCTAGTAACAATATAAATAGATCATTGCTATTGCACAATAATTATAGTTTATCTATTCATTCGACATTTCATACTGAACACAGGATGCGGGATTAAGAATAATTGCAGATAAGAAACTGCAAGTCTTTCCATATTGACATTTCACCCCGACACGTAGGTTTGAGCCCAAGCAGTTATGCCAGATTTTATCACCCAGAGCTCGGTTACGAGTTCCTACGACCGTCCTACTGTCTTACAAGCTGACGCTAAGCGCTCCATGCTGCATTACTTTTGAAACACCTTTGCCCACGTGTTCGGAATCGATATCGGTTGAAATTTTATTATCTGTCTATTGAACGATACTAGCAAACGATTGTGACTTGGTCAGTGTTGGAATGGTAACCGTGTTAAATATTCATCATTCATAATTTCAGCCAAAAGACGTCCACTGCTGGACATAGGCCTCCCCCAAGGATTTCCTCAAAGGTCAGTACTGGGCTGCCCGCATCAATCCGATGACCTGGTTAAGGTCGCCGGTCCACCTTTCCGGAACGCGCAGTGCTGGTGCTGGTTAAATACTAAATAGTAATTATTTTGGATTTTACCCAAAACGAAATTAAAACTACGCAGTAAGAACGCAGTCGTTGTAGCTATATTTACATTATTTAATTCCCGACTTTTCCAAAGCTTTGGAGCAGTCGTGGTCATGGGAGAGACTAGATGACAATTGACTTTAAAAGTACAAAGAAACAGTCAAATCTACTGTCTATAGTTAACTTTTATTGATAACGTTCCCTGTGAACGCAGAAAGTTGAAAGTCTTTAATTTACTGTCTTAAATAATGCCAATCAAATTAAAAAAAAAATGTAAACACCAAATCTATCAGGTCGTTTATTTGTAGCCTGACTGTACCTTACTACTACTACTACTCAGTCCTTAAATGGCCCACTACTGAGTCGGGCCTCCTCCCATTACAGGGAGGGAAATTAAGGTAATGTACCACTCTGGCTAGATGGACTGGCACGGGGTTTTGGGCCAAGTTTTCTATGTGGCTTGGTTTTGAGCCATGTAATTTCCTTTTGTCGGTTCTTACAACACCCTCAGGATGAAATGGGTTGGCAACACTATCTTTTCTAAATTTGTGTTAAGAAAGTGAACATGTGGAATTCTTTACTAAGAGACCCCTCTTAGTAAAGAATTCTGACTGACCACGATTTAATTAAACAGGATGATGTAAAGAAGAAGAAATAAGAAAGAAGTAGCTTTGCTATCGACGGCGATAGGCATCTTTTTAGTATGGATAAACGGTTTTTGCTACACCCCGTATACAGAGTGAAACCAAAATATCTAATGTGAATAGTCAGTGTTGGCGCGTCAGTTACACCCGCCTCACCATTTGAATAGCAAACGAGCCCCGGGCTCCGTATTGCAGCGACCATTAGCCAGAAGTACAGGGCTGGCTCGCCACAGCCTGAACTTTTAATATATCTTCTAAACATATCGTTAGCCTAAAATATAAACGCCTTGTTATTCTACGGCCTGCAGGCTTGCCTTTAGATAATTTTAAATAAAAGAAACTTACTTGACAGTCAGGCGACGCCTAATACACCAACTCTACCTTTAGTAGCGTAAATAATATACTCGTATAAATAAGTCAATAATACCTTTAAGTGATTGTTCTACCCTCACAAGTGGCAGGAATTACTTAAAAGGGCCAAATAGGGAAAAGATATCTACTGAAATATTCACTCTTTTACCGCTATGGCAGAGTAATTTCTCCATAGTAATAAATCAATCTCTCCGTGTGGTGACGCATTTAGAATACGCAGTGTCACCAACCCATACCATCCCGAGGGTGTCGTAAGAGCCGACTAAGGGAATGCAAGAGGCAAATCACCTAGCCGCAAGAGAAGGAAAACTTGATACAAACCTTGTGTTAACCCGTCTTGCCAGCGTGGCACAGTAGGCTAATTTCCCTCCATGAATTTGGAGGAGGCCCGACTCAGTAGTGGGTAATTCAAGGGCTGTAACGATGTAAATCATTAAATTGGTAAGATGATTGACTACGATTGCAAAACCGTTGAGGATTAGTTCCAGGTAGGTCTTAATAAAACACAAAGGATGGATTTATAGACTACCCAAATTTGAATATTGTAAAACTTCAACAATGTAAGACTGATTGAAATAATTCGTTAAAGTTTTAGCTTAGCTCTTACGCGACCTACTGTAGCGTCCTATCCACCGATATGATATAAAAAGTTAGTCTGTTATATAAGTTGTCCCTTATATAAGTGAGCAATTCAGAAACGAGCCATTTTCACATTTCGCTGCCGGATTTTATGATTATATTCGTTTGAACAAAACCCTTGTACTGGATACCCTTGTACTGTAATAGTGCGTTCTGAGTACGGCCGTACTCATATTTAGTGCTTATTATGGTAGAGCTTTAAAGTAATATTTACCGGTTACCGCGCCACGGAATATTACAAGACTTTTAGAAATGTTTAAAGCAAGCTAGCTACAAAACACTATCGTAAAATTGTGATCTACATGGCTGTTTAGAGCTGAGCTGCAAAATGTTTGGTTGAATTGAACTTTTCCCAAAACGTAACGTAATTAAATTTGTCTAACTCATGTCTAACAACAAATATTTACACAAAGCAATTTGTCCTCTGCCGGTAATCGATTGTTTATCTTCTTTTCTACCTTTTTCTTAACTTCATCGGCACCAGTCAACCTGAATTGGCCAACTACCAATATGTGTCGTTACAGCCCATAAATGACCCACTATTGGGTCGCGCCTTCTCCAAATTCATGGAGGGAAATTAGCCTACTGTGCCACGTTGGCAAGACGGGTTGGCACAGGGTTTGTATCAAGTTTTTCTTCTCTTGGGGCTAGGTGATCTGCCTCTTGCGTTCTTTAAGTACTATTATGGGTATTCCAGCTGTAATGTTTTTTGCCTTACTGCCTTGATGTGACCACCGGTATAGGTGTTAGAACGTCTCACTTACGTGCCCTCCAAAGCATAGTATTTAAGAAAATGTATTTCGCTTGAAATATCTAAGACGCGATGACACTATATTAATTTAAAAGTTTCTTAAAATTGATGAAAGTTCATAGCGTGAATAGTTTTCGCAGACTAATCTATTTTAGTTATCGTGAGAAATTGCAATGATCATTAATCACTAGAGAAGATTTATATATAAAGAAAAAAAATAAGATTATTAAATTATTTTCAAGTTTTAGTTCACTAATCGATCCAAGTCTCTGTGTTATGTACGCTGCTCTGGCCTCTACCAAATTTGATAAAGGAACTTAGATGATTACACGTTGTCCGAAAAGGGTTGATATATTTCAGTTTGTAGAATTCGCTATAGCTATTATAATGTACCGATCACTACTTTGAAAGGAAAAGTCCGCACCGGTGGTGGTAAGATTCCATTCCACTCCGTCTGACAGATTAGTGAAAGCAATTAAAGAATATATGTCTTTATTTGTGCTACCAAAACCTCCAACTGCCGCTGTAAAATATTTTGCAGTTGCAAATGCGGCAGTAGCTCGAAACTCCGCAGGTGTGAGTTGCCCGCATGTTTGAGGGAAACATAAACTAAGTCGAAACTCAACTGCAAATATGTTTTTAAGCTCCGGAAATTTGGGTGCTACCTTCGTCGAATTGTTATATTCGGTACTTTCCTTTTGCCACACTACCCCGTGGAACCTGTTAGTTTCAATTTGGATCAGAATCTGTGTGATGTGTATCCAAATCTGGTTAGACCAGTGCGGACTCTAATGAAATTGGAAATTTGACGAGGAAGATGTTTATTATTTTGGGTTGTATGCCCATAATTTTATATTTAAAAAAACTGAATACAATAAGAATGACATAAAACCAAATCTAAACTAATAGATTAAGAAAAAATTTTAAGGATAAAATAATGTAGGAATAACTTATGTTGCTAAAATAATTACTAAAAGATTCTCAATATTCATAGATCGTATACTTTAGCTGTATAGGGGCTCCTAGAAAATGTTGTTTCAAAATTCTACAGGCTTTTCTCGTAGCACGATATAGGCATATGTGAAAATTTTTCTTATACCAGCAAAGCCTGTATTTTCATTACATCCGATTTTCATACTGACATTTTCAAATTCAAATTCATTTATTTGTGAAACATAGGTATACAGGTTGTTGTGTTAATACATCACATTAGAAGCACTATGTTCGGCCAGAAAATGGCATACAAATTATATCAATAATAATAATGAAAATAATAATTTACAAAAAATAATTATTATTCTACATTTAAGATTTAAGTCAGAAATTTCAATAACTTAACTCAATATTTACTTATCAAATGTCATATAAATTTGTCAGTCAGATGATTAATAGTTCGGCTGCCATTCGATTTTAAACATTGATAACCAGTCAAAGCCGTACATAAAATATTCAAATTTACATTACATCGTCAAAATCAAATTAGGTATCAAGGTTTTTAATGTTAATAATCATTAAATAATTTAATTACATATACGCACAAAGTCAATCTTAAGTTTCAAGTTCTGTAGTACTCATATAAGCAATAAAAAGCTTTTTTAATTAGATAACGCCGCAGGTTTTTTCTTGAAAAGCTCAAAATCCCCAATCTGCCTTATATCCGGAGGTAATTTGTTATATATTTTAGGCGCTTGTACAAAAAAACTATTAAAATAAAGCGTCGTTTTGGATGGGATTTGAATTAATTGCTTGTTTCGTCTTATACTAGTTACTTGCTCAAATAAATTCGTGTTTCTTTGACATTTTCATAACTTTCGCGATTTATAATATATAGGTACTTAAATGTATATGTCTCCGAAGTATAAAAATCGCAAAAGTTTAAAAAAGTTCAGTTCTATATTGTTGTACGAGTACATTATTTCAAATTATAATGTATCAAATTCTTGGGAGCAACTGTGATCCCAAAATCCATGTATTTATTGTACATGAGGTTTGACCAGAACAAACATAATTGGGCTCCTCAAACTTCGCGAGATTTTGCCCGTTTAACTATCGCATAAGGACTACTTTAATAATGTAGGGTGGCACGCTTGGCAGTAAATCTCGTACAGGATCTAATCCGAAACGATCCACGGAACGCTGCAAGCGATATGATTACATTATTGGATTCTGTTTCATATTGCTTGCACCCGCTTCGCTGTGATATCAAATCTCTTATTGAATCCGGTTTGGTTACAGTTTGAGAAATCGAATACGTATTGAACAAAAAACAAATCCAACTCTGTTTCATTGTGAAATTTTAGAATTCTTTATTATTTTAGTTACCATCTACATGAATAGCTGTGTATATTTGTCTTGTTAATACTGAAATATACCGCCACTAGTGAAACTTGTATATACATCAATATTATTAAATTTCTAAGTACACCGAGTTTACCTAGAAACTAGCAACTGAATAAAAGGGTTTAGACTACTACTGTCACATACTCATTTCATCCTAAGGGTGTTAAATAAGGCGATTAAATTAACTATATAAGATTTGTCTGCAACAGAATGAAATCAACCATAGGTTAAGAAATAAATAAGTCACAGATGTTGAAACTTTTAACTTAAGCATATTCAATGGAAAAGTTTAAGCATCAAGTAAGTGCTGTGCGTTGACATTGAAACTCTATTAACTTCGCGTGAAGTTCCATTCGAAGTCAAAAGTTCTCGAAGTTGTTATGTGAGAATAATACGCTTTAGACGTTTGTAATGCTTCAGCAATTCTGTATTCCCGCGAGATGTTCGACAACTTGATTTGCATGTCAATGTTAATCATTGTAGGCTAATTTCCCTCTTTGTAATGGGCTGAGTAGTAGAAATCATCATCATCATCAGCCCACATTAGCCCACTGCTGGACATAGGCCTGCCCTAAAGAGCGCCATAGCGCCCTGTCTTCAGCTTGACGCATCCAGCTGCTGCCCGCAACCTTACAGTAAAATGTAGTAGTAATACTATACTAGAATTACAACTGGCACCGACTGCTCTTAATGTCCCCTGAAATTCCAGCTAGCGGATACTGTGTTTAACTGCATATCTGCTAATCTGACCTCCTCATTATCATTTAATTTAAACTAGTGGCCGCCTAGCAGTCGAAATTCCATCATAATTAATTTAAATTATCGAATATTTATAAAATTATCGTGTCACGGTGTCTGTTCTCCGAAATGGCTCGATCGATTTTCGTGAAATTTTGTGTGCATATCGGTTAGGTCTGCGAATCGGACAACATCTATTTTTCATCTCCCTAAATATAAAGGGTGCTGTTGGACCACCCATATTTCTGAGACAAAAAAATGGTTTCTATTCGTTTATGATAACAGCATACAAATATACATCTATCTATATAAATAAAAATAAATCGCAAAATGTGTTGGTAAGCACATAACTCAACAACGCCTGGACCAATTTGGCCAATTCTTTCTTTTAAATGTTCGTTGAAGTTCAAGGATGGAAAAAAATTAAGCTTGTAGGATAATAGTAATGATTGCCAGTTGGTCGGTTTCCACGGGCGCCCCTGTTTTGTATTAAAATTTTGGTTCACAGAAACGTCGTTTACTTCCACACAGAAAACTATTTTAAGCCCAGAACTGCTTGTTTTGATGGGCTGTATGCTGGAATCGCTTCGAATGGATATAAGGCTTTTGTAACACTCTGTATTTAAATTATTTTAACATAAGTATTTTATTTGTATAAAATATTAACATTGTAAATTGCACTCTATTGACACCCACTTCCCTACTACTACTATGCACGCTCCGCTAGTAAGGTAGTCGTAGCGTAGCGCACCGTGCGTAACGCAATCGCTGAACTGGCTAAGCAACGCCTGGCTCTGCTGGACTTTGGCTGTGTGTGTCCATCATTTGTGACTCAAACTCAAAATGAACTTCATTTACGTAGGTTTTATAACCAAACTCTTATAAATCCTCCAAGCTAGGTAGTAGTCTCCATACACTCCTATCGGTCGTCATATCTACATTCGCACGTTTCATACATACACATACTTAAGTAATTATGTGCCCGCCATGCTTCGGAGAGCACGTCAAGCAGCTTCTACCGTCTATAGCAGTCGTTACACGTAGTCAGTAGCGTGACAACTGAAAGCTGTTCTAACTGCATAATTACTGGTGCTCCCACGAGATGGGTCGAGAAGAATAGTATTCCGTGTTACACTGATAGTTTACTCAAAACGAGTTAGAGCGTCGACGCCAATGAAATTGGGAAAGAGGGAGGTAATGTGCAATAAAGTGTTATCTATCTATCTATCTAATGTGCTACGGTGGCTAGCCATACTCGGCCCATATATATGATCTACTGCTGAGTCGAGCCTCCTCCAGTTACATGGAGATTCAATTCGGAGTTGGGTTGTTGGGCCGAATTGTTCTCCTATTTAGTAGAAGTATAACTGTCATCATATCACGTCGCGATACGTGGAGTCTAGAGCGTCAGGACAATACATATCATATATTATGAGCAATGAGATATTGAAGTGCTCGCATGAACGTCTCTATTTGACAAAGAATGATTTTCGTTAAGTGCTCGGTGTCTAAATATTTCCAAGAACAAGTTTGTAGTGAACACAAAGCTTAAAGCGTTACTTTAACAAAAGGCGTACTTCAATAACGAGAGCTTTAAGACCTCACGTTTCAAACGACTCTTGCAATAAACAGAGACGCCACTAAGCTTTCAAATTACTGCCAAAGTAGCTCAAACCGGCGTGGATAGAGCTTTTGTTTAAAACTAGAGTCGTTAGAAATGCGAGTATTTTAGTAATATTTTATGACAAACAATCTTCACAAGCCTAACCTGATTTGGCTAACTACCAGTATTTACAATGACCGACTGCCACCTGCCATCCACATAGTGGGACAACTGGTAATAATATTATTACCAGTTGTCCCACTATGTGGATGGCTGGTCTAACCTGGAAAATCAGAGAGCTGGTCCAACCATATGGTTTGACCAGCTCTCAGATTTTACGCTACTGACAATGCATCAGGCAAAGATGGTAGAATGGCAGCCGAGACCGACCAAGCACGGAGGAGGCTAAACGCTTGCTTGACCTGTAGATCGGATTTCCTCGCCGTTTTCCCAATTCCATTGGAGTAGCACTGGTCTAACTGGTTAGACCACTGGCTTATTGAATGAATCCTTTTTATTTCAAAACACTGATTTAAATTTTATTACAAATTCTGATGATAAAAATGGACCCAAAGGGATATCTCGGGACAAAGGTTCTTTAAAGTCTGTATTTATTTTCCCAGCTGAAAATAACAGAAATCGCTAGTTAAATATTGTGCTACACGGACTATCAAAAGCCTCTGTTAATGTTTTGTATTTTCTGAAAAGAGCTTCCAATAATACGAGAGATCTCGTCGCAACTCCCTGATTTTGATCTATTGCTCATAAATATTCTTCTGAATATTGCTTTAGACAAAAATGAGTTGCTTTATTGTAACTTATTTTAAATAGTAATTCCTAAGCTAGTCTGTTTGTTCCATCAAATCTATCGAAAGTCTCAGCTTCATTACACGTATTTTACATTAAACATACCTTCTCATTATATGTAATTTGTATTTTTTTTTTATAATAAGTATTTTAAATCTAATTATATAATAATTAATTATTATATAAAATATTATTGAAATTGTACTTTCCTGTTTTTATATAATATTAACTAATATATAAAATATTATATATATTACATATTATGTGTACTATAAGTCAGCTAACAAGTAAATAAATTCTTTAGACCGAGACGATAAGATTATAGTATATTTTAATTGTCTTTCAATTTCTTTATTCGTGAAATTGTACTTTGCCTTTAATTAAAATCTGTCCGAGAAAATTGGACTTAAGTTTGATAGCACCAGTTTGGAAACAGTGTCAAGTGTATGTTCAACTCAAAACTGCAGAGTTTCTGTTCTGTCCTCAAGAAATGTTCTGCGGAGAGCTCAAGAACTTATCTAAGTACATCGGGGTCTTTATTTAACTTATCTAAGTTCAGATCAAACTTACTGTGTGTTTAACAGATGTGTGAATTGCAGTTGTCAGATTGCTTAGTACAATGTTTCATTTCTATCTGTGAGGTCTTATTCCATATATTACGATTACTAATTCTCAACCCACGGATGACCCACTTCTGAGTGTGGCCTCCTCTAGTAACATGGAGGTAATGAGTCTACTAAGCCACGCTAGCCAGGCTGATTAGCACAGGGTTTCGTATCAAGTTTTCCTTCTCTTGCGGCTAGGTTATTGGCCCCGTCATTTCATTTGTTGACTCTTAGGACACCCTTAGGATAGAATAGGGTGCTGACACTATGTATTCTAAATCCGTCACCACACGGAAATACCTAAATGATAGTTTTTTTTTATGGAGCAAGTGCTCGTGAATCGTCGTAATGTGACGTAGTAGGTTTTAGAGAACAAAATAAAACATGTATTTATGAGGAGAATTTATTTAAATTACAATATCATGATATAGAAACGAATAAGGTGTCCGATCAAAGCGAACTCTCAAATTAAGAAGTTACAATATTACCTATTAACATTTACTTAATTTTTCCATATTTATTTAGGAGTGTTATTGATTTTTAAGTTCTAAAGTATTCGTCAGAATGAAGGAGGGAAACTTTTGAACGCCAGTTAACGTCAGTTTTAACATCATAAACATGCCAAACACATAACCACTAAAATCAACAAGATAAATTGTTACCCCCAACTAACAGACATACCATTAATATTGTTTCACACGATTGCAAACTTTGCACACGTTAACGTAACATGGCAACACTGGGCGCCTCCCCACGAGGTCACCCCAGTTAATTGGCCCAAAGTGAATTAAGCCGATACCATCTTTGACGAAGTGCCGTGATTTATTGGCGTCGAGAGGTTTCACTTTGACTTACAGCCAATGAAATATAACCTAGCTTTCGAGACGGGTTTAATTCAATTTGGTTTTTAGTTAAGTCTGGGTTCGTGTATTTATCACTACTTTTTTTTACTTTCGTCATCCGGCCATTAGGGGCCGACCCATGTTGGACTTTGGTGCGCTAAAAAATTGAAATTGGCGCCCAGACGTACCACCACCACTACAATCAACGGCGTTCCTCAACTCACCAAACCTATGCTCCCTATTTCTACTCCACGTAAAACTACCTTGTAAATGACCATCATGATAGTAATAAACATTATGGAAAAATAAAAAAGAAAATAAAACGAAGTAAAGAAAAATAGACAACGATATAAAATGGGAACTAGCTAAGACACACTAAGTACGACCCTAAAATATTTATTTGTAGTTCACTTTTAGCCTGTTTCGAGCAACGGAAATACATTTATACGTGCCACGGGTAAAGCGCAGTAACTGCGATTTATATGTATTATTTCCTTCCTTTTCCTAAGTTTTGTACTGTTCTTTTTATTTGGCATTCTTTCTATTTCACTGGTAATATATGCCCGTAATAAGGTACAGCTTGCACCAACTAACTCAAAAACAAAAAACATAGTTTTAATTCTAATATGCCATTACAAACAGTCGAACTGTGAGTATGTCACGGTGGCCACATATATTGGATAATGGTTTGTATCTTTTTTTCAAATACATACAGCTACTGCTAATTAGAGCCTCTTTCAATTTTTTTGAGGGAGCGAGATCCACACTGGCCCCTAGGATTTTGGTTTTAATTGTTCCATCTGCTGGGACTAAAAAATTACCAAGATAGCTTTGGTCACCACGTACAACAAGGTTCAATGTTTTAGATTGAGAACAATGAACAATATATGAGTAAGTATTCAACCTCTATTGAATACTTACTCAATCCAAAGTTAAATTAATGTATGTTAAATGTAATGTATCAAAAACCTTAGCCACAGCAACGCGTGTCCGGGTCCGCTAGTTGTTCTATAAAGTTATAAGTTGCATCAAAACTGCAGTTACCACGTTTTTCCAGTGAGGCGTGCAATTTGTAGTGAGAACGCGACGACTGCAGCAAACGCCTCGACGCAACAGTCACAACTGCACTCTATGTGAAACACTCTGCAATCTAGTTCTGGAACCGTCTTAATTATGTAGCCGTGTTCTCTAAATCTGCCGTTCGCGCGGCTGATTTCGTTTATTGATGGTTGCCGTCAGCCCTCCACTCCCCATATAGTGAAACAACTGGTAATTATTTGGTGTGACCTACTGCCAGCTTTCATATACACATTTTTTATTACCTTGTCTATTTATGTAGGCGACACTTAAATATAAAAAAAACCTTTAAAAATATATTGGGCAACTGTTTCGCCAATCAATACAGGACGGTGTTACAAGTTGCTTATCACCTCCCCCCTGATCCCCTTACCCCGCCCCCATACTCTCATATGGTTCAACCAAGCTAACACAAAAACGTGGTACGTGTGATACAATTCTGTTTCTTATGACAAGGAAATATTGAGGCTCTACACGATAAAGTTTCGCTGTCAGCAAACTGTGATTTGACGAAAATGAGGTTTTTACGGTTTTTGCTTGATTTTTTTACTCTGGGCGAAAAAATGCAAATGTTGCATTATATACGTATCATCATCAGCCTATTTCAGTCCACTGCTGGACGTAGGCCTCCCCCATGGCTCGCCACTGAACCCGGTCTTCGGTTCTATGCATGTATACGTATAGTTCTAGTTAAATCCAATCATGTAAAGTGAGTTTATTTTCAACTAACTCCCAAAAATGAGGAGTACAACGCTTGCATTGGATGGTTTTTCCACCTTGTCAAGATCTCGTACAGATCTGTTGGACATAAATTTTGCGCTTTGCTTTATTACGACTTCTTTAAGTTAGTAGTATTAGGGTTATGGGCTCAATTTTAGTTGAAGGATGGGACCAACTGGAAACGGTGGCGGCATTTTCCGCCGATTTGCGAATAACCCTTTTTTCTATATCATGATTTTTTAAGTGGCTCCTTTACCGAATTGTAGCAACAGAGGCGAAAGACAAAAAATATTTCGTCAGCACAAGCTGGTAAATACTGAGAAAACTGTCTGTAGCACCTACCAATTGCCGAACACTCCAATCTGATAGAAAAAGAAACAGCGTTTCACAAAAAACTGCTTATCTTGTTTACTATCTAAAAAAATAACAATGTCTGACAATTCCTGGAAAAGCTGATGACAAAATGCTTTTCCTTGTGTTTTTGGGAGAAAAGTAAATCTATTCGAAATGGATTCTTACTTAACTACCACTGACTGAAGAATTACTTTAGATCTATCTACCGCCCCTTTTCCCAATCTGATTGAGATCGGCATCAATCTAACTTGTTTTGGCTAACTACCAGTCAGCTCTTCAAGACCTAGTAGAATAGCCGGTGATCGTTTTGGTTAGACCTGCTGGTCTAATGGCAAGCGGTTGCTTAAGGACGTTCGCAACACCATAGGGTCCACTTACGTGTCGCCTACCCTGTAGAAGGAGAAAGCTGGTACCAGAAGGATAGTGGATTAATTCATTACATGTTTCCTTTGATCAAGCTTTGGCAACCTTACTCACGCACCGGAACACGATATCATCCAAGGATTGATGTTATGTGGCTGCCGTATTCTGTAGGGCGGAAGATCCTTCTTAACTGGGCAACTCCAGAGACCAGCAGTATTTCCAGTATCTCTCTACTACCTATCTAGTACCTTTAGTGGCTTTGTGCAATACCCTAATGATAGGATGAGTTGTTGATACTATTTTACCAACCGCAAGGCCATAAGATAGGCCTCTATATATTAAATGGAGAACAAATGGTCGTTAAGTAAAAACGAGTGAATTATAGGGGGACAGGTAAACCGTGTTAACGAGTTTAGCTCACCCCACTTGGGATAATGCCCTACCAGATTGTCGGGTCATAACGAAGTCCTTTGTGAGTGAATTAGAAAATGCGTCGCATCTTTTTAATGTCCTTTATAGATCGCCAAGCTCCCAATTAAATTATGGGATCAAGTATATTTGTGTTAGTCGCATAAAAATATTGCTAAGCAGGCTGTATTGTCCCTAAGATTTTAATACTTTTAATATGTACTTATATAACTTTAGTATAGTCAAATTTAACTTACTAACGTCCAATATTACTAATTAAAATTGTAGTTCTATTTTGAATTTGACCACAGACTTTAACAATAAACAAAATAGTACCTATATACGTATGTGTCTAATACATGGTAGTGTGTGTAATGTTTGTTTTTATTGATATATGTTTCTTTTCTAAGCTTAATATAAAAAAATGCGTTCTGCACTTTATATAACCCGACCACGCGTGCTATGGCTAAGGTTTTGTTTACATTGTAGTAAACTAGGGGGAACGGTAGGAGAACATCAGGCATGGGGTCATGGGGACCAATACAATGGATGCCTTTTTTTAAAAGCACCCATGACATATTTTCTACTACCGTTCCTCAGCAATGCGTGGTGTTTATGCCACTAAATTCTAAAAAAAAACGTTTGTATTTTTACCAGAAATAAGACCATTCACTTTATTATAAGATACGAATTATGTAAAACCTTGAGCTACTTGTTTAACCAACGATTCATTTATTACTGGATAACCATCCAGACATAGATTTGACATGCCATTTGTCTAATGATGTTCCATAAATCGTCATATATGGCAATCGATATAAAATAATGTCTCGTGGGGTGAAAACGCGCGCTGTTATCACCTCAATGTGAAGTGCCTTAAACGAGTTTAGATTCACCCCGACTCGATAAATAACGGGCGATAACGCGACGTCGCGTCGACCGCGCTTTTGTCCACGGGCTAAATCTCTGGAAAATTTAACCTGTAAGGGGGATTCCCTCGGTGCGTTACGACATGATACTATCTAACTATAGAGATGAAAGATATGCATATATGCTTGTAAAACTGTCCCTAGTAATTAAGCTAAAAACTACTGAACTAATACGATAATCATCACGAATTTGTAATTCTCCCGGTGGAAGCCTCAGGCTTAAATTTATAATGATGTCTATAGTTTTTTCGCGATTATTACACATTCAAAGATTTATCGCATGTGTATTACAATATTTAATTCCCGACGTTTGACGGGATTGTCAGACACTGTTATCTTCAAAAGTACAAAGAATCAGTTAAATCTACCACCTTTATTTTTGGTGCCAAGCTATAGGCAGGTTTTTTTAACTTTATATTTTCTCCATCCTTGTGATTTTCCATTAGGGTCGGTTCATATCTGACGGAAAATGCGTCGCGTATTATCGTTCGCGTAACGTCACATTTGTCTGTTTCGGCGTTACGCGGCCCATCATACGCGACGCATTTTCCGTCAGATGTGAACCGACCCTGAATATTATTGGAACGTCCTGATTCCGTGTGGATTTGACCAACCGTCAAAGATAGACCCCAGTCATGATTGTATGATTGATTTTTTCCTAATACATATTCTCTATTATTCCTAGAGAAAATATTCAAAATTACTAAACATCCATTATCCACCCTCGTATACATGCATAAATATTTTCAGAAGTAATCTCTAAAAATACAGAATTAAAACTAAATTGCACACCAAAATTAAAATTCTTATACAAATCATAATGATAACAGCGTTGACATCAATAGATGAATATTTACATACACCGTTGAATGAATGAAACGTAATAAACTAGTTGGCTGAAACTCTCGCCGAAGAAATCCGCGGGAACGCCTCGCGAACCTGATTACGCAGTCGGTAAAAGCCCAAGATGGCGGATAGAGTGTAAATATTTAAAATTCCGTCAAGGAACTCGGTGCGGCGCCGTGAATATTTTAGTTAGAGCGATACGCGGGCGCGCCTGTTCGCAATTATGGACGTGTGTGCCATTTGTACAGCAGAACAAACTCGTTTGCTTTGATAAAAGTGGCCTGTCTAACCTGACATCGAAGGCACCATCACTGAGACCATTTTAATTTCACAACAACAGCTCAAGTACCCAACAAAATGTTGGTTTATAATTTATCACAGCCCATAGATGAATATCCTTCCCCCTTTATTTCAAATTGTCATTGCGGCCGACACCAGCCTAACCTTAGCTAACTACCAGTAATTACACGGTATCTACCCTAGACTACATATCAAGTGTGACACTAAAATATTTCGAACAGAGTGGTAGCGACGTGTCGACCACATTCCTTTGATACGGTTCAGGAACGATGTCTGCCACAAGCTTTATGTTTGTTAACACGTGTCGCTGTTTAGATTTGGGCAGAAAGTAACCCCCGACACAATGGCCTAAGTTCCCTTTAAAAAGCAAAAAAAAAAATTAAAAAACATCGCGTTGGGCGGACCAGGGGTCATGTAATAAATAAGTAGGAGCGGTTATTTTTTACTTTTTAAAGGGAACTTAGGTCATTGTGTCGGGGTTTATTTAAAAAGTTTTTTTTTTAAGCCTAGCCCTCTGACTTTCTTCCGCTAGATCTTCTCGGGTGGTGCCGCCTTCCGACCTGGTAGTCGTTTTATAAAAATCATGTATCTGTTGACGAATTTGGTTGACTATTGACCTTCGTAGTTTTATATAAATTATGTATTGACTAGCTTTTGCCCGCGACTTCGTCCGCGTGGAATAATGACTTCCGGAAAAAAACAATTTATCCCCGTTTTCTCCCCGTTGGGAGAATTTCCAATAATCCTCTCTTAGTGGTAGCCTACTCCTCCCAACAAACACACAGGCCAAATTTCAGCTCTCTACTGCCATTAGTTTCGGCTGTGCGTTGTCTGTCAGTCACTCAGTAACGGAAGAGTTTTATATATATAGATATAGATAGCTGTACCCGCAACTCCGTCAGTGTGTAATTTCTTGTGTATTATTAAGTTAATGTATTGGTAATATTGTTTAGATCACGTTCACATGAGGCTTAAGTACCTATACAACGAAAATACTTCAGCGCAAAGCTTCCGGGTAAACTATCCTACTTCACTTAAAACTAAATATCTATAACATAATTAATAATACCTATACCTTTAATTAATAAAAGTACCTACGCTTTTACTTACTTATTATTATTATTTAAAAAAACCGAACATAAATTAACCAAAACTTACCTACAACTAACTAACTACTACTAACCTATTACTACTTCACCTAAAAATAAATAAAATGTTAACTATTAATAATTTGTAATTTGAACGAATATAACACGCCACCAAAATAACTAATACCTATTTTATGAAATAACAACAAAAGAAAATTAAATAAACTAAATTATTGTAAAGACTAAAAGTCGCGCTGATAAACAATATTGCCTGTCAATAAGGGCGAATACTCGGAACGTCTACTCGCATCATCAGCCAAATCCAAATATTGTATGAAGTTCGCGTTTTGATCCCCCGCCCTTTTAAACCTCCCGCGACGACCCGATGCGACGGTTACACAAATATAATCCTTAAAGAATGATTCAGTAATCACGCGCGATGGTTTATTAGCGTATTTCATGAATAACTTTGGTGTTTCTGTACCGATTTCTATGATTATTTTTTTATTAAATAGGTAATAATGTTAACATTTATAAATTAGGGATGATTGAGAGTGTTATAAACGTAAGAGTAGACAAATATAATCAGAAAGCTCTGAACTGCTAAGCTATCGGGAGTTACACGTGTTATTGTGAGTCAACCATAAAAGATAGACATTTGCTGTCGTGGAATATTTTTTATATAATTTTAAGGAGAACATTTCCGTCATACATGATTTCTGTGTAGCTTTAACTATTAAGGCAGCACACGCGACGGAAGCTTAAAAAATGGAGTAAGTTCTCCTGTTTTCCCAACATTTCCCTTCACTGCTCTGCTCCTATTGATCGTAGCGTGATGAAAAGTATACTATAACCTGCCCAGGAGTATGAAGAACAATTGTACTAAGTTTTGTTGAAATCCGTCGAGTGGTTTTTGTTTCTATAACGAACATACAGACAGACAGACAGACAGACAAAAATTTTACTGATTGCATTTTTGGCGTCAGTATCGATCACTAATCACCCGCTGATAGTTATTTTGGAAAAATATTTCATGTACAGAATTGACCTCTCTACAGATTTATTATAAGTATAGATAGAAGATATGTTGACGACTGTGAACGTAATTGGTTATTAACATTTTTATACCTCCGTCTCCTCACAGAGGCCGAGGAGACCCCTCACACACCCCCAGCTGGCCATCCCCAGGCTGGCGAGGATAGTCCATAAATGATTTCCCAGTGTCAAAAAAAAGAGAAGTGCATCAATTCTGATCAAATTTGTATGTAACGTAAATAAGTGTTTTGTAGCTTAAACAAAAAAAAAACTAGATACGTTAGCGTCAATCTGCTCTGTGACACCGAGTACAGTTGTGCAAACAATTATCATCATCATCATTTTCAGCCAATAGACGTCCACTGCTGGACATAGGCCTCCCCCAAGAATCTCCACAAAGACCAGTCCTGGGCCACCCGCATCCATCGTTACAATAAAACATGTGCTTACAATAAATCCAGTCAATTTACGTGAGGAATTTTGTACTATCTATGAGAATGATGGTAACTTGAAGTGCTAGAGTGCAAGAACGAAATGCGGTAAATAAGGCGCTGCAACTATTTATCTCCGGGCAAGCCAAGCCGGGCTTATTTAGACGTTGGCGGCTTAACCTGCTCACGGCTCTTAACTAAGGCGTTTAATTTCAGCCAGCTCCTATTAGGTGCACTTGCTGGAGATAATTAAGCACTAATTAACGTTTTCTTGCACTTCTCGCTCAGACCTGGTAGAGGCGTCACAATGTTGCGTAATTTTGAATGAGATTTATAGTATGATGGACTTGTAGAGATTTATCGCAGCCTTATGAAAAACTAATCTACTTTTTGGATTGCTGTCGTAATACTTTAAGTTTAGTTGTACAACATGGTTGGATTAATTAGTAAGCAGCGTGGAGGGGTCCAATCTCCATAAGGTCTCTAGGGTCGCGGAGCATATTCCCCATTGGGCAGAGCTACCTGTGGCCCTAAAGCAGGCAGTCGGAGAACGTGTTCGTTTTAGAAGGTATATTAGTGCGCCCCGCAATGTCACATAACCTGGGTATCGATGGGGATTTCTAGGGAAGCTGGTAAAAACATTTCATCAATTAATTTTCGAGTCGGTATCGACGTCGGAAATACTCCCAAGAATAAAGGAGTAATCAAGTAAAGTTTGCAACAAGCGTTTGCTAAAAGTGTCTATTTGTGTAAAGCTGCAGCTGCGCGCTCGTAAAGATGCATCTCGCTGCGGTAATGGCACAGAACAAGTATTAAACAGCAGGCCAATGTAATTAATTAATGAGAAATCAATTTGTATGTTTGTCGTTTTAATAAACCTGCGTTTATTAGTCACTACATGGTGTTCTTTTATTTTCGCACAAATTCTCGGTAACGTGATAGGTGCCAAAACAAAACTGCATTTGGCACTGCAGTTTCTCAAACGGCGAATAGAGAACCGAAGTTCAGAATGTACAAAATTACTATTTTCAAATGGATATATTTACACACATATATACAGCGACACAGGTAATATGTGGTGCAACCTTCTGTATTCTAAATAAGAACGTTGCATTGCCGCAACCGATTATAAAAAAAGAAACTCACAATTAGCATACTGTAAAAAAATATTTACTATGATCGAGAAAAGCGGCGCGAATAGAAATTATTTCACGACCAAACCACTGCTGGCGGGCTGCACGCCTAATTTGAACGCGTCTCTTTACTGCGGAGTGGTTTGTTTGAAATGCAAACCCACTTTGCATGCTCTTTAATTACATTAATTAGAAGCTGATGGGGAATTATGCCTAAGACGCTATGGAATCGGTGATGTAGGATCGGGCGACGATCTGTGAAAGGCTGGTAAGGGCCTATGACATATCAAGACCTATGTCCAGCAGTGGACTAAACTAGACAGACTGACTGCTAGAAAGTTACTGATACACAGACGGACAAAGACCGTGGGGTGACGGATTTAGGAAACCTAGTGTCACCACCCCATTCCATCCTGCGGGTGTCGTAAGAGCTGACCAAAATAAATGTCAAGGCCGATAACCTAGCCGGAAGAGAAGGTGGTACATTAAAAAATTCACCCGTTTTTAAATTAGAGTTAGGAATGTACCTATAACCTTTTTGCCCCACACTGTACAATAGGTATAGAATTCAGATATTTCCTAATGAACTATAATAAGTAACACAACCGCGTAATTAACATTTAATTTAAACCTCCACAGCAATCGTAAATCATAAAATGTAATTCGGAGTTGTATTTGTAACCGAAAATGCTTAGTAATTATGCCATGAAATTATGATTAATTAATTCTTCGGGTCGACTGCGTAGCGCACTCTGGTGGCTACCCTGCAATTTTAGAATTCCTACTGAATTATGCTAGCCTACCACCTTTGTTTGTTTTAAAGGTATTTGTACGTTTTATTAACGGGCTTGACAAAGGATGAGGGCTTAGACAATTTTGTTGTAACTCGATTCCTTACAACGCATACATTTATATTCACTAAAAATCTTAAAACAAAAGCTAATACAATATTTTTTATAGAGCAAGCAAGCAGAGTATACACGATCACTACTCTGTACGATACATTTTGTCCCTCAGAAAATAAGTAATGGCTGGCGGCTCTGGGCTCTTAGACCATTATGTCGATTACGGGTATGGATTTATTTTTCTGTGCGTATAAGTACGAATTGAATCGGTATCTCTCCAACAAAGATTCTCTTTGCGTAATACAGTAAATCATTAAGGCGGTCCCCAAAAGCCGGTAGAGTTAGGAAACAATGGAGGCTCCCAATAAAGCCGAAACTCCAAACTAGGCGCTAAACAATGAGATCGGCTGAGCCATTTAATAGTCGCCTTTTATCAGGCGAAGGCGGGACAAAGGGCGTAGGGCTAATTGTGTCTTTCGCCTTACAAAAAACAGGTAGATAGGATATTTTTAGGATCTTATTTGGAGATAACTAAGATTCCGGTGTTGTGGAGGCAGGTTATGTTTTCCGCGGATAATTATGTGTACGTTACGGATAAAATTTTAATTTTGTTTTTAGCGAAAATGCAGTTTGAAACTGTTGCGATACTTCTAACAAATTATTTTATTCTTTACCTTTGTAGCGAACAGCATGGTTTGTAGGTATGTAACCTATCACAATTTACCCGAACCAATAACATCAAGAAATATCGCCTACAAATGCGAGAAAGTACTAAACCGCGATAGCGAAGTTTATAGAGCAATTCGCACGATTAAGAAATCTCCGGCGACAGTTAGGCGGACGGGGGATAGGCGCTGCGGCCTCCTACCAGACATACCACCTGGTCTTGCTGGATGATCATCCCTTTGCGCCTAAAACTTTTATTTTTTTATTCACAATCTAAATTTTTATTGACAATCTAAATTTATATCCTAACATTTTCGACGTAACTGTTATTTTAGCTATACGAATAATGCTTATAATAATGGCTTACTATAAATCTATAAACAAGACAGCAGTTTATTAGCCGGATATTATAGGTTATTTCCGTGCGCATTTCTGTTTATCTCCAACTTTTGAAACCCTTAAAAAATCAGTGTCTAAAATAGAGACTTTTTGCCCAATTTCTCTTTCCGTATTTTTAGAGACTGGATTTTTAGGATTAATATTACTTTGATAAAAATTTGGATTCAGTATTTTTGTTTTCATTGCGATTTTTATGGTTCATGCTTAGTAAGGTCATTAGATAAACACTTTAATTTTTTTTCTAGTTCTATTGGTATTTTTTAATTTAATTGTTGTTATTTTCCCCATGATCTAATAGATCCAACAAACATAACAGCTCTTTTCAGAATGTGATCGAAGCGAACAGAGATACTAATTATCCAGTATAGGCCAGAGCAACACAGAGCGGAACATATATTATAGGTGTTTACAATGCTACACCAAATTAGAGCGTAGGGCTCGAATCGAAATGGTGCGCGTTAATCTAACTAGTATCGATATGTCCCAGCACTAATGGCCTTTGTCGGCGCTCACTGCTAATTGGGTACACCGAGAATGTACTATTAAATTCAATGACACATACTCAGTACTTGTATGACCTATGTATTAGTGTCCACGAATATACATGATGATCAAGAAAAAAAGGTCACGTTCTTTCTTACGTAATTAGCCACCTGCAAGCTTAGGTAAGTTTCTTCATATTAGGTTTCCAACCGTTTCGGAGACTAGCTGAATCAGTCCAACTGATAACAATTTTACTAATCGTATCTATGGAATACCGTGTATACTATCGAATTACGTCTATTTCAATTTTAGATACTTCAATTTTATGTTTGTTCTTATGGTCTTGTCTTCTTGTGGTCGCCTTGTCGCCAGGTCTTATGCTGTGATGATGACACTTTATATTCTAAACACATCACCATACGGTCTTCTTATCATCATCATCTTAGGCCTTACAGCCCAGGGTGGGCCTTAGCCTGGTCCAGTATGTTCTTCCAGACCGATCTGTCCATGGCTTTCTCCTTCCAGCTTCTGACACCAATCACTTTGAGGTCCTGTTCGACGCCATCTAACCATCTGAGCTTGGGCCTGCCACGACTTCTGCGGCCATCCGGTTTGCCGTATAGTAATTGTTTCGGCATTCTAGTCTCGCCCATCCTAACAATATGTCCTGCCCATCTTAGGCGGCCAATTTTTATGGTTTTTATAATATTGGGCTCTCTATAAAGTTGGTCTTCTTATACCTATTCATATAATTACCAAAACCCAAAACTAAGCTCGTAACCATAAAAGTTAATGCCTTAAGTATAGCAGTTTTTTTCCTAAATACCTCGGAATACCGTACCTTTTACGAACGCGGGTCTATGCAACGACTGGCTCACCAGACTGCTGGATCGTCGTACTGGTCTACTGAGGCCTCTTCCAAATTTATGGAGGGATGAATAAGTCTACTGTGCCACGCTGGCTAGCCCAGTTGGCACAGAGTGTATCACGTTTCCCTTCTCTTGCGGCTAGGTTATCTACTTCATGCGTTCCTTAGGTTGACCTAAGGAACGCATGTTCTTACGACACCATTTGGATGGTATGCGTTGGTGACATTGTGTATTCTAAATCCACTATCACTCGGAATTGGCTTTTGGATTGGTAAGCATCGTTAAGCCAAGTAAAAATTTGAATATCTTTGGCAGTCGTCATACGAAGTCAGTGGCGTGAACACTGCCAACTGCCAACTGATCTAACCAAATTTTGTCCAATTGTCCTGGGTGGATCGTGGACAGGTCAAATGAGGTTAGACGGCTACCTAATCCCAATGGAATTGACAATAGGGCAAGTTCTACTTAATTTTTCATGAAGTGAATCATCATCATTTCAGCCAAAAGACGTCCACTGCTGGATATAGGCCTCCCTCAAAAAAGGCGGGTTTGCCATAATCGCCACGCTTGGCAGGCGGGTTGGCGATCGCAGTAATGGATAATGTGTTTTTGGGCAGAACATCGATGCTGCCCAACGTCTGTTGTTCCTTAGTCGCCTTCTACGACACCCACGGGAAGATATGGGGTGGTAGTATTCTTACTCCGCTACCACACGCTAAGTAAATAGTTCTTAATAATTATATTATGTCTTAGGTATTCATGGTTATTATACTTTTGTATACATACTTATAAAGACACATTGTTTCTCCCGTGATTAGGACTGCTACAAAGCAATACTAGTATTGCAAAATACACGGGATAAATCTTTTAAACTACGCAACTGTTTTCGAAGTGATTTTTTTAAATAGATAGAGTGATTCAAGGGAAAGGTTTTTTAAGTATAATACATGCATAATGGTATAATATAATACAACACGAGACTGTCAGCCTACCTCTCAAGGCAAATCGCACCCGAGCAAGCCGGATTTGTAAAGGGGAGAGGTACTCGGGAACAAATTCTCATATTGCGCCAGATTATTGAGAAAGCCAGAGAATTTAATTCGACCTTGTTTATCTGCTTTGTAGACTTCCGCAAAGCATTCGACACAGTCATATGGACACATCTCTGGAAGGTACTTGCAGAAATGGGTGTACCGCCCCATCTTATAATTCTTTTGAGGAGGCTGTATGAAGACGGTACTGCAGCGGTACGAGTGGATGATACCCTTTCGAGCAACTTCAAGACTGAAGCCGGGGTACGACAAGGATGCATCCTATCGCCGTTACTTTTTAACATCTACACAGAGTACATTATGCGCGTAGTCTTGGAACACTGGGACAAAGGTGTAACAGTTGGGGGACGTGTGATAAATAATCTTAGATACGCTGATGACACTACCCTTCTCGCACAGACAAGAGACGATATGGAAAACCTACTGACTCGTCTTGAAACGACCAGCCTCAAATTTGGACTTGCTATCAACAGAGACAAGACAAAGATGATGATAGTAGACCGGGCTGAACTAAGTGCAACAAGCTTACACAGCATAGCTAACTGCAAAGTTGTAAAGAGCTATAACTACCTCGGCTCTACTATCTCAAATACAGGAGGATGTGGCGACGAGATCAGACGACGGTGCGCCATTACCAGGTCGGCAGTGGAACGGCTGGGAAAGATTTGGAAAGACAGGAGAATTACCAAGAATACGAAAATCAGATTGATGAAATGCCTTGTATTTCCAATCTTTCTCTATGGAGCCGAAACTTGGTCTCTGAGATTGCAGGATCGCCGTAAAATCGATGCTCTGGAGATGTGGTGCTGGAGACGCCTCCTAAAGATCCCGTGGACGGCATTCCGCAGCAATGCATCCATCCTCAAAGAACTCCACATCAAAGACCGCCTCTCTTCAACTGTGCTGCTACGAGTTTTGAAGTTCTTTGGCCATATCTCCAGAAAGGAGGACGCGATAGAGAGACTGGTGATTCAGGGCCAAGTGGAAGGCAAAAGATCACGCGGCCGATCACCAACCCGCTGGACTGACATAATAACCAAAGCGACTGAGTCCACCATAGTCCAATGTACGCGGAACGCTTTAAATCGTCAGAATTGGAAGCGCATCGCCAGGAATGCCTCTTCATGCGCCCCATCAGTGCAACCACGACCGCTCTGACAAGAGTGTCCGACTCAGAAGACATGCATAATTGCACCCGTGCGAAGCCGGGCGGGTCGCTAGTAAAAAATAAAACAAATTTTGAAATTCACATAGGTATAATTGGCGGCCATATTGCGTAAAGCAATTTCTTCCAGGCAACCATCTCATCATTAGAACCTACTTATTTCTAAGTATATGTTACATACTCCTGATCCTACTAAATCACAGTAAGTTCTTCTACGAAATAATAATTAAGGGTTGTTTTATTACGGTTAACATTTATGGAACGCAGCAAAGGGTGAGAGGGGGTTAATTAGAACCGACTTCTGCAGACGAATGCGGTAAAAAGAAATTTAAATTAGGTTCTAAATTAAAATATTTATTTATTCTGATAAAAGTTCACTATCTGTTTTATCAAAAACTGATTTTAAATATTTTATGTTGTGTGTTGAGACTTTTTAAAGTGAAATAAAACATCCTGAGTTAACTTTTATTTGTTTACTTCCATTGAACATTGCCTTTTTGGTGACTCTGGGTAAAGCTTAAAGTCATGCAATTATAAAACATCTAGTTGTTTTGTTTTGTATTTTACAGCTCTCTGCTATCAATCCTTCTGTCAATAATATACACTTTTTGTTACACCTTGTACAACGTCGACATAATGAAGGTTAAGTCGCCTAACGCTGTTGCTCTCAAATAATTTCATGAGCTGTATAAACAAGCTGCTAAATTCCAATGTACTAAACCGTTAAAAGGTTCCCGAACAAAAACCGTAATGAAATTTAAAAAGTTGAATATATTTTACTTTCCGATAAGTAACTTTGCTTAACGTAGCGGTCTTTGGGCGTTTTCCTTGAGTCTTTTCTCTTCTTTTATGAGGGAAATTTTAAAAAGTACAGCACTCAGTCGGGACTGGCGGCACGAACCGCTGATCCAATAATAGCTGCGCACTTCCCCACGCCGTAGTTGCTATGAATATTCATCGTTTTTACCATCTACTCCCAAACCGGTTCTCCGAAAATTCCCAAGAATATAACTCCTTGACCGCTGACGTTATAATTATTCAATTACCTTTTTAAATTGAATATTCATTCAATACTTTAAACTTAATTCTAATAAAATCAATTGAAGAATCGACAAGAAATATTAAATAATGTTAAATACGTTAGTATATAGAAACTTATATATTAGGGAAATCATTCACTTAATTTTTCACATAATATGAAACATGATATACCTAAAAATATTAAAACAACATAATATGCTGTGTGGCAACAGACAATTATTGGCAACCCTTTTATCCTGAGGGTGTCGTCAGAGCCGACAAAAGTAACTGACACGGCCGAAAACCTAGCCGCAAGAGAAAGAAAACTTGAACTTGAACGTAACCCTATGCCAACCCGTCCGGCCGGCCAGCACGGTATATGCTAATTACCCTCCATGTAGTCCGACTCAGCAGTGGTATATTTATGGGCTGAGATGTAGAAATAGTTTATAAACACTCAAAATATCACAGAGTTTTACTAAACTGTTTAGATTAAGACCACGTATTTTTTGGAACACAAATTTTTTGGGAGGTCCCCTCTACGTAGTTGAATGTTGGATTTTGTGATTTTAAGTTAGGAATAAAACTGCTCTATTAATTATGTTTTTGGTCAGCAAACCATCCAAAATTTATGTTTTTGGTCAGCAAACCAAAAAACTTATTAAGGCCGGGTTGTAAAAACCGGTTTTGAGCCCTTTGTACGTTAGCCAGCATTCCAATGAAACGTATCCATCGCGCGAGCACACAAAAAACCGCAATTTCAGGATATCGATACGGCTTTCAATCGTAACTAAAAAGGAAATAAACAGTATCCATTTTCCAATCTATCTTATTGAATACTGAATAGTTTTCAATCTGACTTTGCAGACTCGAAACATTTTAAGTGTAGATAAGACTTGAGTTTTGGTAGTTACAGATTTGTCCACGCGGTGACGGATTTAGAAAACACAGTGTCACCGCCCCATTCCATCCTGAGGGTGTCTACAAAAGGATATGATAAGGCCGCTAACCTAGCCGCAAGAGAAGGAAATTTGATACGTAACCCTTTGCCAGTAGGCTAATTTCCTTCCATGAATTTTGAGGAGGCCCGACTCAGTAGTGCGTCAGTAATGGGCTGAAACGAAACTTTTGCCAACCCGTCCTGCTAGCGTGGCACAGTAGCTGTTCACGCATTAGGTTTTACAACGGATCGGAACGGAACGCAACGAAAACCTTCAGTTCAATATTTAGTCAGTTCAATATTCATTCTATTCACTCACGCATTGTCGACCGCTAGTAACCTTTGTAACGTCCAATATATTGTAAAAACTGATGTAGAAACTGTATTATCTAATTATCTACCTGCACCTTATCATTTATCCAAACCCAATTGGTTAATTATTTGTCCAAGTAATTGGACGAGGCGGATCTGGTCGGCTCTTACCACCAAGAATGGGCTGGTGCCCGTTTATTAGGTCAAGTCATGCATACGTAAAAGTAAACCCTGAATTCTTAGCATGTTGCTGTATAACAATCTCAGTGAGATTTGAATGACAGCCTACGCATTCGTACAGCCTACATGTTAAAGAGTTTGTAAGCAGGTGTCACAAATAGGTCCCAATACTTTCCGCACTTACTGTTTCCCAAACTTTCGCGTGGGTTAATTATAATTTCACGAAGTTCACACTTCATCGACCCGCGAGTGATTGCAGATAACGGAATTGGAATTGTGAAACTGCACTTATACGGTTGATTTATGTACACATTAACTGCAGGTGCCAATTAATAGGCTTTTCACCAAGGTACTATACTCTGATCTGGATAATTATATCAGGTAAACTATATATTAATGTTAAATTCAAAGTAGTTGAAATCTCGAAACAGCAAATGTAATATGAGGGTTGATAAATGAGCCTACTGGTGCATTCAATTTATTTATCCAGAAATTCTATGTGGTATGAAAAGAGTTGATGAATGAATGAATTGATTTACGATGAAAGACGTTTTGCTCCTACTACTGAGTTGAACTCCTAGAAGAATCATTTTATTAAACACCTGGGGGTTTTAGTGGGTTTGAGCGTTCTGATATATTCTTGCCTGCAATCCAATGGCTATACGTACGATAGCCATACGTTGGGCCAGGCTGTGATTCACATATCTGTAACTATGTATGTTTGAAATAACTTAAAATCCAGTAAGAAGCAGTTATTTCCGCTTCCAAGCAATTTTCTAAAGTGCCCTCCGATGTTTTTCTATTATTACTCTGCGTTTAATATTAATTGGTTCTCGTCAGCTCAGCACTTCAATGCTCCGCATCGTATCGGTTTAAAATTTTAATTGCCACATAAATTGCGCGGAATAATATATTGCTGTCACAGCAGCTTTAATTAAGCTTTGAGCTGCGACTTTCAGAACAAACATAAACATGCAAGAACAGACTCATATTTTTACGGACTAAAATTGTCTGACCTCAGTTTATGTTTAATCTTTGAAAATTTTACTATTTACCCTCCATGAAAAATGGAGGGTACCCCATTCAAAAGCGGGCTGTCCTCGTCGAAAACCTTGCTTAGACTACACTAAGAAGATGGCTTTTTATTTCCCATTACTTCACCAACCCATTCGATCCTGAAGGTGTCGTTATTTGTGACCTAAGGATCGCAAATAACAGATAACGTAGCCTCAAAAGAAGGATAACTTGTTACAAAACGGCGTGGCTTTCGCTGTCTCCCTAATATTGGAGGGGGTGTGACTCAGTAGTGGGCTGAAGATGGTAATAAGTTTCATTGTCTGGCCTCCGAGAATTATTGGTACTGTCAATAATCATTTGACCTGCTGTCAGTTATTGATATTTGAATGGCAGTTAAGACCGACGTGTTAAACGTGCCCTTTGAAGACGGGAAGTAAAATACTATAACAAGAAGGTTCTGTATCTATATTAGTAGACGAAAACATTTTTCCTTTGGAGTATTTCTTTGACTTTGGTCAAACAAATGGCGTAATGGCTGAACTTAACCCGGTGTGAATGAGGTGAGAAATTGTTACACCAGCTACGAGGTGGGTATGACATACCCGAAACATTGATGTTAATTTTTCTTTAAATATAATTGTATAATTAGAACTTTTGATAGATATATAATAATAATAATAGGATACATTCTACAAGGTAAAAAACATATACTTTTTTCTGTCTCTTTTTTGAGTGCAGTCACCGCATCTTTGATAATCTGGAAACTGATGGTAAAGGTTCCCCTACATGATTAGCCATCCTCTATTGTGTTTCCCTTGGAAGACGAACATTCTGTTTCTGGGAAGACTATCTTTTATTAGGTCTAAACCTAAACTACGAATATAATCTCGACGCTTCATGTGTTTTTTATCACCCGTGTTATTTTCTCTCTAGCTTATGACATTTGATAAGATTTAAATTAAAAAGTAGCAGCTACCCATTTTATCGTGAGATGATTATAGGAAGAGCATTTATCCCCAAGTCAAGACAACCTATTATTAAACCTTAGGCCAACTCATCTGGCTAGCGTGGCACAGTAGGTCAACCATTCAGGAAATCGATGGAGGCAGTGGATATTATATATGATAATGAGGACGAAAATTATTAGATATTATTAAGTATTTTAGAGTTACCAAACCCTTTTCAGAATTTTATTAAAACAAAAATGAATACCAGCCTCTCCGAAAGGCGTCTTTTCCTGACAAAGCCAATTAAAATTGTAACAATAGAGTTGTGAACGAGGTGTGGCATATCGATAACGTTTTAAAATCGTATGTGTTATGTGTGTAATCACACAATGTTTAACACATTATGTGATTACACATAATACATTATGATCGCTTATTACATGTTGTTGGAGTTGCACGTGTGTGGAAACCGAAGGTTGCAAACTCAAACTCAACTCATTTATTTCAATTGAACCTATTTACTGGTGTTTTTAAAAAGTCAAAAGTGAAGTTAGGAATCTAGTTGCATGTTCCAAAAAGTAGATCCTATGGAGAAGAACAGGCAATAAACTCCACGGACACTCTTTGTATCATATATTTTTCTTCGTACGAATCAAACGACGCTCAAACGATGTAGTCGACACCAGGAATTACATTGAACGTCAGTATTGCGGATAACTTGAGAAATTACAAAAATACTGAAGGTTTGAAAAAAGGTGAACTAGTCCGATTTAAGGCGATGGTATGTGTTAAGGCGATGTCTGATCTTGTTAACTTACAGACGATTTAGATAATAGGCATGCACAAACAATGATGAAGCTGTTGATGTATTCTTCACCCTCGATCGGCGCCAGTTTTACTTCATTTGGCTATCTACCAGTATTTCCACGGAGCGATTCGGAGCGATCATCCGCGACCGGACAGCACTTATAATCATATGGTTACAAGGAGGTCAAATGTTTCGAATTATGATCTAACCTTTACGTTGTTTTAAATAAGTTTAAGCGTAAGTAAAAAGTATAAACTCAAGATATTAAATAAGCAAGAATCTATTCCGTGCATAGTTTGAGCTTATTTCAAAATTTGATTTTATTTCTATTCTATTTTTACTTTATATCAGCAGACAGAAGTGGCAGCGGAACTGGTCATATCTGTAGAAGGACAAACCTCTGCTGGATACGTCGAGCCCAAGACTATGTCCAGCAGTGAACTAGAGTGATTATGATGACAACATTTTTAGTGTTCTATTATTTCTGAATATGATTTTATTAACAGGAGCAAGTAGGGATTTGAATAAACCTAGTCTTTATTAATAAAACGCTGAGCAAATAATGGTTCGATTTCCAGGTAATAAATACAGAATTTTTCATGTACCGAATATAAAAATTGTTTATAAAAAAAAATTGTCAACATTAAATTACGATGAACGTTGTACATCACTATATATACATTTTTGGGCCAGGTATGAGCGAGTTCTCGTCCCTTATTAGGCAGCCCTTCAGAATAAGGGCGTGCTGAAGGCCGGAACAAAACTGGACGATAATTAACTGCTAATTATGATTACATTACAATCTAGAGCGTGATAAGCAGGTTTCTTTGATATTATTTGAGTTTAGAATTAGGGATAGTTGAGTGTGACTCGTGTGGTGGCAGATATGAATGCATAGTCTTTGCACCCGATTCGCCGCAAGAGAAGGCAAACTCGATACGAAATCCTGTGCCAACGCATCTGGCCAGCATGGCACGGTTGGCAATTATCCTCTATGTAATTGGAGAAGATCTGACTCAGCAGTGAGTCATGTATGGGCTGAGTAGTGGACTGTGGTGGACTGAAGATGATGACGAAATATTTTATTCTCCGAAGTCAAAGATGCATGCAACACGGCTAATGGAGGGGGAAGTCATTGATCTACAGCATAACTACCTCTGGCTTAGGCGGCTGTTGGATAGGTAAAAATACTAAAAATCTAATATCACTTGTCATCCTGCTTTTGTAAAGACGTGGTTAAAGCGCGAAATTTATAAACGTGATAACGGCCAGTTGGTCTAACTAATCGATTACCGGTAGAACCACTAGGTAGATCCGGTGGTAATCGGTAGACTAGCTCCGACCCCAATGAAATTTGAAAAAGATAAGTTAGAGGATGAATTTTACTCTACCGTTTCTCAACTCTCTCAAAATTTAGAATATCCAAACAAAATTTACACCATTTAAGTCTCGATTACAATCTGTTTCTTGATCTTTACTACCGCAGGTACCTGTTTCCCAAGCATCCGACGATCACTATTCATCGCGCTTTGGCAAACTCGTCAAACTAATTTACTGCTACTCAAACCTTTAATTACCGCCATCTATCGGTGAACAACATCAAACAGTGATCCAACACAATATACAAGTTGGTGGGAGTTCATTAAATTAATGCTTGCTGTTAACCACTGTTGTAGCTTTGATGGGGTCTATAACAGTGATGAGCTAAGTTGTGGGGTCGGCTAAGTGAGGGTAATCACTGTTTATGTTCTACGTGATACTATCAGCCTCCTGTTCGCCAAGAGTTGGAGTAGCTAGTCAAGTCTTTATCTTAACAGAGTATTGTGTGTCCAGTATTGAATAGTTGGAATCACCAAATGGGCACTATAGTACTTCGATTATTTGGGTCATTGTATCAATCATAAGAAGTTCATGTGGTATCTATAAAGGATTTCCGCAAATACTGGTCCTGAACCGTATGTGCCCATCGGGTTCTGACGACGTTCACCAACGAATCTACTAATTTGCCAGGTTATTTTATCTATTTCTCTTCTTCTACGATCTCTGGATCAAATGAGCTGGTGACTCCACGTGTAGTAAAACTTATATACTAAAATTCCATTTAACCATCTTGCTTTCCTAAAAGATATATAAAAAGCGAAATTAATCATGTCCCATTAAAAAAAACTCCTGAAAAATTGCAGACAATTCCTAAGGCAACAAAAAGAAAAGTTTGAGAGACGCGGCTGCTTTAAAACAACTTGAGAGTAATAAACAAGGTGAACCTCATGAAAAATCCAACTAAAATGGCTCTCGAGCGATAAAGCCGCGCGACAGAGGCAACAAGTGCCATTGTTAACTTCGCAATACGACTGTGCTCTGGTTTTGAGGTGGACAGTACTTTTGCATACAGCTGTGTAATCAGTTCAAGTGGCTTTGTTGAGATTTTTGATATTGAAGAGCTTCTAGCCTCTCTTTAATTAGGAGCTAACCCGTTTCCGCTTCTGTTACTACACAAATTTTGCATAATAAAGTGACTGCTGAACATATCTACTGCATATTACAGAAAAAAAGAATACAGATTTCTTAAAAAGAAAACAATGTTATAGCTTTTAGTCGTTTCTCTGTTGAGCAATATTCTTAACCAGGTGTAGGAGCTTCGCACTCGACAATTCAAACGCATTTTTATAGAAAAAGAATATCAAGAAAATGAAGGCAAATTTAACGAGAATAATTTTAACGAAGGGAAAGCAGTCCTCTTTGCCGTATTAACTAGACGCCTTTCATTTTGTGGGTTGATTTTCTGCCTAGTTCCTTTATTAGCTTGAAGACTATTGTCAAATATGGTAAATCCTCGTTCTAATATGTTAATAATAAAGGCTCCGTAATGAGATTATCCGACAGAGAACCAAAGACACCAACATAGCTCAGAGAAATAGCAGACTGAAGTGGCAGTGGGCCAGCGTTGCCAGACGTCCCGATTTTGGCGGAACGTCCCGATTTTTACATCAAAATTAAATGTGCGTGTGGACATGCGCTTTTCGGGAATAACTCGGCCGTGCGTGCTGAGAAAGCGCGGGCGCGTGGCACAGATAACTATGTGTGTACTAGGCTATTTTTGCTATCACGTAAACGTAATTTAATTCAATTATTAAGATATATTTTTTTAAAACTTCATATAATACATATACCTTTTTTACTAAGTCCCGCTTTCGACGACGGAATTCCGCCGTTTTCACTCCTAAAAGTTCCAAAATCCCGACTTGGCAAAAAATAAAACTGGCAACGCTGCAGTGGGCTGGTCATATCTGTAGTAAAAACCGACAACCGCGGGGGTAGACGAGTTCTTGAGTGGAGACCGCGAATCGGCAAGCGTAGTGTGGGACGGCCCTCTGCTAGATGGAGCGACGATCTGCGAAAGGTTGCGGGCAGCAGTTGGATGCGTCAAGCTGAAGACAGGGCGCTATGGCGCTCTTTATGTCCAGCTGGATCCTATGTCCAGCTGATAATGATGAAAGATAATATAATTCATTATTAAAGTGACCCCGTTTCCGACTGAACAAACCAATTTACGATTCCCATTCAAGTGGAGGCCCTTCATAAAGTTTTGATGGTGCGTCATTACGAGATATCGCCCGTAAACCAGTGTTTGGAAATCGACATAATGCTTCACAATAACTGTTGAAGCCACTCCTTATTATATTTAAGGTGCTAGATGATTTCTTTCTTAATAATGAATTTTGGCAATGGTTATATTAGTAAACGTCATATTATACTTCGTGTGATGGATTAAGAATGCAACATTCAACACTCATTAAATGCCGGTGGGTATTATTATTTTGGCAGCGTTAACCTCGTACTGGCGTATACATTTTAACCAACTCGACCGAAATCCCGCTGGTTTTTAATAGTTGCAATTATCGTCAGTTGTTTTATAGAAGCTATATTTATGTTAGGAGTTTTTAATGCTCAACCTATTACTTACTACCTAATTACTTGGATCTGAATTATTTAATGTACCTATATATGATCGAAAATTACTGTTACTACTTTTGGTCTATATCTCACCCCATATATTATCCACCGTAGACTTAGATATCCAGTTAAATGAAGGGATATTAACGTTATGTGCCGTATCACAGAGCTTTAAATCAAGATTTCTTACACTTGCTTTACGTTTCATCATCATCATCATCATTTCAGCCAAAAGAAGTCCACTGCTGGACATAGGCCTCCCCAAGGATTTCCACAAAGGCCGGTCCTGGGCCGCCCGCATCCACTGCTTTCCGGCGATCTTAACCAGGTCGTCGGTCCACCGTGTGGGAGGCCTACCAGCACTGCGCCTTCCGGAACGCGGTCGCCACTCGAGGACTTTTCTGCCCCATCAGACATCGGTCCTGCGAGCTATGTGCACTGCCCACTGCCACTTAAGTTTGGCAATCCGGTGGGCTATGTCGGTGACCCTGGTTTTCCTGCGTATCTCCTCATTTCTGATTCGATCTCGCAGGGAAACTCCGAGCATAGCCCTCTCCATTGCCCTTTGGGTGACTTTGAGCCTTCTGATGGAGCCCATAATGAGCGACCACGTCTCAGTTCCATATGTCATCACTGGCAACACACATTGGTTGAAGACTTTTGTCTTCAGACACTGCGGTATTGTGGACGAGAAGATCTTTCGCAGCTTCCCGAACGCTGCCCAGCCGAGTTGGATCCGACGATTGACCTCTTTCTCGAAGTTGGACTCTTTACGTTTATTCGTCATGTAAAGCAACACTGAAATCCATCACTAGAACTACCATAAATCGAAGTTTTTTTGGTAACCATTAGGCACTAACCAAAATGGATATTTTTAGAAAGTACCGACCAGATTAGTCAACGCCCAACCGTGACTCGACCGATAATCCACACAAACAGCACTCAACTAATTTGCGGTCCCATCCGAGCCTTCATAAAGTTTTGATGGCATCGCCAACGACCCGCCGACTGCCAATCGGGATAATGCCTTACAATAATACTATTATATCATTGATCCATAAGAGAAATGATAGTTTTATCAATGGATATTATCTCATCATTTAAGGTATCCAACTGTAATCTAGATAGAGATTTATTTTATAGTTTATGTATGTTTATGATGTTTATGTAATAATTAGCTACAGTTCCGTTTTAAACATATTTTGAAAGAAAAGTACGTTAATTTTAACTGTTTCAATATCAATATTTGTAATTGGCTTTTAGTGACTATTTCGCAAGATGCTCTTACAAATCTGTTGTATCTCTATTATTGTAACCATATGGTGATTTTAAAAGAAAGTAACTATTGCGCTACTTGCCTGCTCTTCTCTGTATGGTAACTACGGGTAAATTACGAAAATAGGCAACTTGATTAGATGTTAATATTTATTTAATTCAAGTATATACAAGTGAATACATGAATAGAATTGAATTAACTTCTGTTTGTGATTTTGAGTAATCGGCAAACAGCAGTCGGGACCGATGCTATGGCTATCTCCTATCACTAAAATAATATTTAATGAATAAATCAACGCCAGCTTACTCTTATTTGCGTTTGTTATTATTAAATACAAAAGTTAAAAAGTAATTTTGTTGAAAGCTTTCCGAGTTATCCAATATGGCTGGATTATCGTCTGCGGCAAAATCGGGGAATTTCAGACAGAAATTGAATACTAGTATTAAGGATTTACAGTATTCAATGAACGCAGGCTATTGTTGAGAAGCTTAGAAGGTCTTCATCCTAGCATTTTCAATTAAGATTATGGTTCATGCGTAATAGAACAATAACATGTGGATAATTCAGTGATGAGGGATTTAGAATGAATAACGTTACCAACCCATTGCATTCTGACACTGTCGGTGGTACACTGTGGGACGTAAGAGCCCATTCATACATTACGTCACATACATTTTATAGATTGAAGCCCCACGGTTTTTGGCATGTCTACGGGCTCCTGGTGACAATTTAATTAGAAGATCCTCCATTTGTCTCTTGTTCTAGTCTAGTTTCTGGCAGTCGTTTTAGGACGTTCTCAATGGTCGTACGTCAGCTATTTCAACTACATCGTTTACTCGTGTCCAAATTATCTATTTAATAAAGCCATTTCTAAATTACACACATCTGCATTTACAAGCCGGTTTATTGTTCCAGCTGAAAGTTTATGGCAAAATGCGCTTTTGTAAAATGGCACTTTGCTAAAAACTATTTGCAACGTACATTTTATCGCAATCAACCTTCATTTATATTTAACTAGCGACCCCCCGGCTTCGCACGGATGCAATTATGCAAGTATTATACTTAAAAACATTCCTCGTGAATCACTCTACCTATTAAAAAAACAGCTTTAAAATCCGTTGCGAAGTTTTAAAGTATTAGCAAACATAGGGACGGACAGACGACAGCGACTTTGTTTTATACTATGTAGTGATAGTGAAGATGCAAAGCGATAAAATTATATGTAATTTATAAAACCCTTTCGTGTCCTTTAGACTTAGGGAAGCGTCACGTACGTAAAACTCATAAACGACTGATATTCATCCAAATCCTTTTGACTGTTTTCCACGTAGTTACTACGAGTTTAACTAAATCATATTCATAATACAAATATCATTTAGGTGGGCATGCAGAACTTTGAGCCTAACGTACTATCTGATTAATACAATCTATAGCAAGAGTAGTTACGACACGTTGCTCCTACCGGTTTATGTCAGACGAACTTCACCTGTGCCGAAAGTGCAGCAAACAGGATTACCTACTTGAACCCTCAAGCCTAACTTTAAGCGACTAACTATACCGGCCACATCCATATCCAAACTAGTTTGAACTAACGTAACAGACATCTTCTGTTTTCACTCCTAAACCGCTGAAGGTAAGTTCTTCAAGAGCTTCACACTATTTTAACCTTATCTGTTTCACGCGAGTTATTTGTATATCAATGGGGTTATTCAATATTCAGTCGCATGATTGCTTAATTCTTGTTGATCATTCAATTCTTTTTTTTTTTTTTACCAGATGGATGGCCTTGGGCTGAAATTATGATTGTGTTATTTATTATGAAGAAAGTCATTTTAAGAAAACAATGTAAGCAAATACTTATACAGACGATAGTTTTACAAATAGTTCAACAGTTAAGATTAATACGATCAAGGCAGAAGGGAAAGCTTAGACATGGCCGATGAGATGAATTCAGAAACAGTAGCCACAAAATATAAATTCCTTATTACTGATGGTTTCTTACCGCATAAAATGGATTCGTCGCTCATCAATCAAAAAGATGAATGGTTGCTGTTATTAATGAGGAAGAAAAAGCACATATTTTTGCAGTCAGGCTCCAGTAAACATGTTTCGGTATATATAATATGTGAGAAAGAGACACGTGCATAGCTGTAATTACAATAATTGAAAATATTATATCTATGTTTATGTTATTGGAGATGCTCCGGATGAGTGCACTTCTGTTCCCCTTCTGGAGATATTGTTTTAATCATTTGTTAAGATTGACTGCTTCGATGGAACTTGAAAACATGACTAGAGATTGAAAGAAATGTCTAAAGATCGCGAAACCCTAAGACATCATACTAGATATGTTTAAAAATTTGGATTTGACCTTATTTTCTGCCATACGCTTTATGTGTTCTTTTGAGGAAATTAGGACTAGCGAATTCCTAATTAATACAACTTGTGAGAAATAATTTGCACATTTTGCGATCATTATTTCGCATACAGTTTACTGAATATTTTAGCGAAATATTAGAAAAAAATAAACGCTAGGTTTCCTAACACCTTTTCGATAAGCTTTATCGATTGCTAGAGGCAGCCCATGGAATAATAAGCGTCGGTATAAGGAAGATAGATACTGCGGCTCGGAGGGCCATCAACATTTTACGACACACCGCCTGTACCGAGTTTCATATAGAAACCAATAAAATATCGTATTACGTTAATAGTTTATGTGTGTCTCGCGGTGAGCTTAATTTCGTGTTTTACAGTCCTCCATTCCCCTTTCAGGGCGAGTAGCACCGTCTTCTTTAACTGCTAGTTCCCTACGTGGAATTTCACATTATGTACAGTCCACATCATTCGTGACGTGATGGATTTAGAAAAAATACAACATATCATCAACCCCTACCATCTTGATGTTGTCATAATAGGCGACTTAAGGAAAACTTGACAAACCCTGTGCCAACCCGTCTTACCAGCGTGGCACATTAGGCTAATTTCCGTCCATGAACAAATCATCAGTAGCTCACTTACAAGCTAAAAAAAGTTAGTTCTCATTTGTCGAGGGTAATTTCGTTGATGTATGACGACTAAACAAGACTATGCTACGCGAGATGGATAATTTTTACTTCGGTCCCTTGTTAACAACTTGAAACAAAGTATTAAAAATTAGTCAATCAAACTCTATTATTTAAATGGAACACCCTTTTCTTGCGGTAATAGTCTCTTAATCTCTTATTTATAACATGAGATGAATTTAGCTTTATATTATATTTCAACAGCAGTCATAAAATTATTGACGGTTGAATATAGAGTAAGTTTATCGCCTAAAGAAAGAGCATTGCCATGCTAGTATTTAGTCTGGTAAGTGTGCCATAATACAAATTTCATCGATCAGTTTGGAGTCAAGTGAAAAAAGTGTATTAACTAGGTTTTCATGTTAATTTCTTCCGATGTCTTTGAAAAATTTAATCTAGTATGGCAAGTAGAGGCCTGTCTTTTTTTATAGCTTACTGGAACAAAACTTGAATTAAATTGCAGTGCAAAACTTTTCGAATTAAAACCTGCCACAATCCCTGAAATCGCGTCCTAACAGGAAAACTTGAGCAGATTATTGCCTCCCAATATCTCACCTTTCACAGTTTGTTCGAGATTTTGTTCAAACCATTATTGGAATTGGTGCTGTGATTCAGAGTAAAATTCTTAGCCATATTGTATCAATGGCTATAAAATAGTGCTCATAAATATATCCGAGTGGTGCATTTATCAATTTCATTGTGAATACTGGTGCAGTTAGATATTTGTCGTATTCGTGTTGCGCGAGAAATCATGAAATATTTTTCAGAAAGCTACTATCCAATACTGGTGAAGACATTAAGCCACCTGCTTACCAAGTGGTCCAGATCACATAAATTATTCCTTCTCTTACAGTTATAGTTCCGTCTCGTAGGACCCTAGGTTGGAACAGGTTGGTGACCCTAAATATATTGATGATATCGACAGCAAGGTTTTACTTCTAATGTTTATAAATAAAAATGTTCAAATCGTACCTTCATAATAACGAAATTGTGAAATTCACAGGCGATAAATTTTGGCAATAAATTAATTAACAACCGATCTCTACGGGGCTCGTTAATCAGAAGTACGCCAAGTTTATATCCGCTTACCCCCAAATTTCATATTACCTTCCTATCACGAATTCGGCTCACGGAGCGGCAACTTTAAATGTAACTTAGCCTTATACTGGAGTTTAGCTAGTTGCTAACGAAAGAGCTAAGTCTTCGTGCGTCGTCCGATGGAGTGGGTACCCAGAACTGTATCTTGAAATGAGTGCGTTGTTGATGTATAGGATACGAAAGGTACCTTTTTCATGTTAGATCCATGGTCGGGTCCGGATTCGACCAAGTTTCTTTGCGTATTAGATGTTTGCTCTGAGGTGTTTGTAAACAGCATCTGCAATACGTAGATGACGGGAAAAAGCGACTTCTCTGACCACTGGTAATACGCTCGACGGTTAAAAGTGCTATGTTAAAACTCATTGAAATCTGTCGATTCGATAAAAGTTGTAAATTTTAATAAGCTCCTGATAAACATAGAGATCGACTTCAAACATGTTGGTGACCAGCAACCTTTATGGTTAATCTTTTTTTAAATTATACAAAGTGATGCATAATTCCTTTTCATATTTCTTGATTGTTTTCCAAATCAGTTGCCCAAAACCCCAATAAATGCATGTTATGAGATCTAACAGTTTTATTTAGCTACGCTTCTGTAAAGTTTGCCTTCCTTCGTCAATAAAATAACTGAGCTGACCGGTTCGTCTGTTTAGCAGTTAGGATTCCACAAAGAGACATGATATCAGAAACGCGTTTAAAGACGTTTCTACCTAGGGAAAAAATCTTCATGGGGGGCGTAGAGAATAACACTAACCTATGTATGTTGTTTTTGGCACACAGTCTATTGCTGTTTGTAATTATTTAAATTTCACTTAAGGTAAGAGATCCATTCTCGCGAGCGTCTGATCTTTTCGCCGTAAAAGATGTATAATTTCAAGCCATGCCACATAATGTCAGTAGTCAGGGAAAGACTAAACAATATCTATGAAGCAATACAAAAGGTCACCAACCCATACCAATCTGAGGATATCTTAAGAGATGAATAAAGGAATGCAAGAGTCGTAAGAGAAGGAAATCTTGACACAAATTCTTTACCAACCCGCCTTGCCAGCGTGGCACAGTATGCAAATTAACTATAACTATTTCATGAATTTGACGGAGGCCTGACTAAGTAGTGGGTCATTTAAGGGCTAGGATGTGGATGAAATGAGGTAATATTCTTCACAATGTTCGAATATATCATCGGGACTGTTGTACTGAGCACGCCCTGCTTAATTTAAATTAATTCATTAAGTTAAAATCAAGTTCCAAGTTTATAACTTCAATTTATTACTCGTGTGGTATAATCTCTTAATTATATATATTTAATTATCATAAATAGCTTCATCATCATCATCAGCCCAAAAATTTGGAGGTCTACCTCCAAATAATTAGCCTTCTGTGCCACGCTGGCAAGACAGATTGGCGCAGGTTTCTATCAAGTTTTCCTTCTCTTGCCGCTAGGTGTTCTGCATCGTGCGTTATTTAGGTCACCTCTTACGCCACCCACAGGATGGTTTGGTGACATTGTGTATTCTAAATCAGTCACTACACGGAATAAATAACTCACTTATTTTAAATACCATGTACCAATTTCTGGCTTCAACGGCCTTATTATATTGCCGTATTTTAATTCGCACCATCCACTAGGCGATAACCTTCTTCTTTTAATAAATCAAAATAATTGTGAAATTGTTCAAATTCAAATGTATTTCAAGTGCTTTTATAAAACCAAAAATCGAGAATACTGAAGATCTAGAGGAGACCTACTGTAACGAAGACACACTGACGCCCAATTACAATTAGTAATCATGGCATGTGCTTAACTTTTAGTTCAAATTGCCATTAAAGACTTATAAATAAAAAAATATCAAGCTTTAATGTAACTTCCCTGAACAGTAATTAAGTACACAAATGCAATGGCCTGTACTAATTAAATGAGTTGGCTGTGTCGACACACTCCAATCCATCGACAACTTCCAGAAATTGCCACAATTAATTTATATGGACATGAAAAGGCCAAAAATGACTCTTAATTAAATTGATCAAATTTGTTAATTGTATTGTCCGAAGTTATTGCATATATTTAAAACACGCAATGTCACAAATTCATTCCATTTTGGGAGCTTCGTAATAGAGTATTAAAGGTTTATAACCTAAATGGCTAGGAAATAACAAGAAAAGCAAAAAACAACCGTTTATGAAATCGGTTTACATATGTTATCAAAAACCTTTTATTTTAAAACGTTGGTAATTTTTTCATGTATGTTTTGAGAAGGACTCGAAGAAATCGTTTGAATAACCAAAATGGTACCTTCTAATTTATTCAATACTTTTCTTCGACTACTTTTCATCACGTTTACCAAAAGACTGAACCGAATTCGTTAAAATTTAAATGAAAACAACCATTGTAACAAAAATAGAAATGTCTAAATTGAACCGATTTAGAAATTTCTATTTTTGTTAGTAAGTTTCTATTTTTGTTATGTTGTCTATAATAATCGGCGGATATACATTAAAAAAGATTCCGACGAACTAAACCACTCTTCCATTTATGAAGTAGGTTGCAAAGCAAAAGCTAGCCACAAGAGACGAACACGTCGATTAACGGTTTCTTTCCATGAAATTGGAAGAGATAGGCCCAACGTAGTAATCGGCTACATAGAGATGAAACGACAATGAATCCAAACATAAATTCATTTGTAAAGTGAAACAGTTGAACTGCAGCAGTGTTTTTAACAAAATTTGTAATCTGCCTGTAAAATGTGCACTACAAAATAACGTTTATGGCTTGAAAACGGTGGATTGAAAAAAAATCGACTTAATTTAAAACGTCCTTTTTGAAGTCGGTTGAAAAATACTAATTGACAATTAATTCAATATCAAACGGAATGGAAATCTGGAGGGAGCTCTTTGTACTCCGAACTGTCCTTTTAAATTGTGTAAAGGCTTGGCACAAGTCCAAGAATTGAGCGATCAATTAGAATATGATCCGAGATATAGTTGTAAATTTTGTATTGGTTGAGGCACTCTGATCCCGAACCAATCCTTTCCCTGCTTGCTATTCCGGCTGGCTTGAAGTGGGGTTAAATCTTACTTCTTAGAGACACTTAAAGCTTCATTTTCGCAAATGAGTTTTTAAATGAAAAACAGACTGTATTTATTTAAATTCTTTATGCAACATGATACATTGGTGGACTTAATGCCTTGAGGAATTTTATGTTTTATGAGCATTTAATATCAAGTTTGGAAGGCAATAAAATCCGGAATGGACAAGTCAGAGTTAACTGGTTAGTGTTCATGAATTGCATGTGTTTTAAAGCTATGCAGCGACAACTAGGGTTGGGGGGGGGATAAAGAATAATTATTACACAGATTTGAACCGATTTTCTTCTCACTTGGGCCACACCTTTTCAATGCATTTCGATTATACACGAAATGGGCACTTAAGACGATCCCTCTCGTTTGAAACGAATAAACAGGCTTCTAACGAACTTAGAAGCCTCTTAATTGCTCGATACAGACCTAATGTGCAGATAACGTCTTAAGATTAAAATTATTAGTCGGATTTTTGTAATTGAGATGGGTTCTCGCATTTAACTAATTCCTGGGACATATTATTTGAAATTGAAGGCAGTTCAGTAATCCTTTGGGGACAGATTAGTTACACTTGTGAATCTAACTGTTTATTAATATCTTCCTTCTCATTTTTCAGGTGGCAGGCGTAGTTGGTAGAGCTGATGTACTGGCCTGCTTCTTCTTTCTTTCTTCAATCTTGCTGTATCATGGGTAAGGATAATCTTAAAATCAATATGTTCTTTATGCCGTAACCTTGCTAATATCAGTTTTAGGCTAACTCAAATAAAATTAGTCTATGTGAAATAAAATCGTTTCTATAAATTAATCATAATTCTTCCTTAGTCGGCTATTCAAAAGCGTTTAATAAATTTATTTGTAGTACCTACACTATTGGTAGTAACGATAAAAAAATCCGTGAACTTGCACTGATACTACGAAAAAAAACTGATTTAAAAAGTGAATAGATATTAATAGTACCTACACTAGTGTGAGTAATGGCCAACCTGACGACCACATGAGTTTTATGTCTGTCTTTTACATTTACATACCTTGTTTGTACCTCCCTCCTGTAAATCAGTCTGTTGACACTTGTCTCTATGTTATACCACACGAATAGACGTCAAACTAGATAACGGTGCACGTAGCCCATTATTTCTTTTCCTATATCCTTCATTGGTGCAATTTTTTTGTTTCTAATACAATGTATAGTGTAATCCTTTGTTTGGTGTCGTTTTGGTATCGAAGATAGTGCTCGTTTGCTATTTTCCAGTTCTGGTTGCCCGACTTAATGCTTACTTTCCTCGTCAGTTCGATTCTGTACTCAAACTCAAAAGGCTCCTGTCCCACGCTAGGTAGTAGACTCCATACATTCCTATCAGTCGTCATACCTATAAGCACAACTTTATCAAGTTGTGCTTATAGGCACAACTTGATAAAGTTATTCAAGTTTAAAAGTCAGAAGTTATTTCCAGTTCCAGCCAAGCTGTGCGAAAAACAGTAGATCCGTAGAATAAGAAAAGTCGGATGGTGGACGAGTTTCTATCATATTTCATCTGCCCTCTTGCCTCGGAGGGCCCGTCCGGGCGTCGATCCCGGCCACCATTCTTACGTTAATGTTAATCGGTACACGAAGTCAACAGCGTCATAACTGACAACCAGTCTAACCAATGTGGTTGCCGGTAGTCACACTAAATGGGCAATCGATCTTTGTAATTTCTGATAGTTAGCCAAATCAGGTTAGACTGCCGACCAACGAAAAAAAGGAAAAAGAATAAGAATTCCTAACATTGTCTGTAAAATATACTAGTTACCTCCTCAAAGCTATGTCAAGTAATTCATGTATTTCTAAAAGGCTAGAGGCAACTTTTTTCGCGCATGGTTGCTATGAAAAGTTACATCTGCCCAGAAGTCCCTGATATGTGCAGTTATAGTCAATGTGGGTATTTGCGAGTTTGTGAAGAAAACTGTTGTGTTTCAATCCCGTTTAGTAATAGATATTGTAAAAAAAAGGTAATGATGCATTGACTGGAATATCTATCAATACTTGAACAACGTCCTCTTCAATTCCCTTTTCGAGTAAACAAACTGTGGCCAAACTAGCGGTGCGTGTTGTTCCAACGAGCGCACTTGAACGATGTTCTTGGGGTGTTGTTGCTAGTTTGCGGGGAACTTTGCTCGTTGTCGCCACTTCAGCTCCGTTGCAGGCCACAAGTTGCTCTGCTAGTTCCTAATACTTGACTTCATATATCTCTAGACGCCGAAATCTGAATTTATAATTATTCGCGTGTTTGGGAAATCCCAAAAAACGTATCTTTCCATGGCTCTTTTTAGGTCCATAAACCTTTCCTTTATCTAAATGAAAAGTTTAATGCACTAGGTAAAAACCTATATCGCAGGGGCAGATCATATAACTCACGACCGCAAATGACATCCAGGCCCCAGAGAAAGTATGTGTGGCTTACACAAATAGTACTTGCGCACCCCTGAACCAAGCGAGGACGCGTCGATCGAAAGGCGGCATCTCCAATCCTTAAACCGCTATTGCACCAATCATGCCTTGAAATTAGCATCATAATATACATGTTACTATTTACAAACGTGTATAATTCCCTTTTTTATCTTGGAAGATGATGTTGGAAGCTCCTACATAAAAACCCGCACGTGTTTTAAGTTCGAAATAGCTTTGTGGATCGATTATGATAAGATTTTCCAGTGGTAGTTATTAGATCGAAATTGATTCAGTCGTTTTGACTTTGTTAAAAAGTTTTCCTTTGGTTATTAGATGTATTTCCGCGCCATTACTTGTCACTGTGCAGAATATATTTTTCCGTAAAATTAAACCTGCGAGCTTAGATTAAAAATATCAGATTTATGTAATAAAATTGGCAATATTCCTGCCGATATTGATGCTCGTAAACCTGTTTTGAAATATGACGGTAATGATTGACGATTAAATTGGTAATCAGGATCGCGTCCCGCTCGTAAATATTCAAAGGAACCTTATCAATACACAAATCACATTACTACATATCTACCGTGAGATATTTTTTTTAAATCTACAGTTAACCCTCTTTCATTAGAGGCAGAAGATTCTGAATGTTGGAACTCGTCACAAGATGACGATTGTAAATTTATTTTAGGCGCAAAGGGATGATCGTCCAGCCAGACGAGGTGGTATGTCTGGCTAGGGGTCGCAGCGCCTATCCCCGGATAGATGTAGTCGGGGATATCTTAGCTGTGCGAATTGCTCTTGAAATTTCGCTATCGCGGTGTAGGACTTTTTAGTAATTCGCGCATTTGTAGGCGATATTTCTTGATTTCGACGGTCGCGGTCGAGGGGGTACTCGGCTGCAACCCTGGCCTTCATGGCTGGTCACCCCTCGACTCCAAGCGACGGCAGCTTTGGCTTGAATGCCTGGGCTAGACATACACATTCAGAATATTTAACTAGTCCGTTATAAAGAGCAACAGCTTTTTTAGTTTTGTTAATAATGTGAAGATACTACTCTATATAAAGCCCCCATCATCTTTGCAGTAGTTATACATAGTATCACCTAATATGGGACCCGTATCGCTAATAAGGCACACACTCAATTTTAGTGTAATCGGAGAAACTAGAGCTCGAATAATGACTTAATAAGGCCTACTATTACGTAAAGATTACCGGAGTAGTAGTAAGACTAATTAGTTACTATAGTCCGCGCGCGAGCTCAATTCTACGAGCATAGTTTATGTAAAATAAATTGTACATTATGTCAAAGTAATAATAAATTGTGTGACCAAATTTAATTACATTAAACTGATACTAACAACGAATAATGTCAGTAAATACATAAACAAGTAGTATTGTAGTTATTGGCGAAAATGTGTGAATAAAATAAAATAAATTTCTTTCTCAATATTGACTTGAAAAATAACGTAGTTGAATTCCAACTAAGCACAGTCACAATTATTACTCGCTAAAAGCCAGGACTCGATAACATGTTCTATCGTCAATGTCGCCCTGCCCAGTGTGCAATATTCAGCGACCGTCGGGAGCGGCATCACCCGTCCGCTTCTTTGTAGCTCGCGCACGGTCAGTAGGTATTTTAACCGACTTCATAAATGAGGATATTCTCAATTGGCGTATGAGATTATTAAATTTTAAAGGGTTTTTAAATGTGTTATTTAAAAGCAAAACAGCTTTTTAAAGTCGGCGTCAAATTCAGTTGGTCGGATGTTATAGACCGAATGGAAATATATTAACTACTAACCCAGTCAAACTAACTAAAACAATAAAAAATAACAACGTTATTGCTATTAAAAAAGAAAAACGTAATGCAGTAAATTCAATTCAACAAAACTTAAATTTGGAATAACGTTTATAATTGGCGCTGCTCACTTATTTGATTAAGAAGGATAACTTTGTAAAATACCAGCGTAGAAAAGTGATCTTATTTTGTTGTTCTCTGTTACGCAAGAAGACTCTTCACGTATGAATTAAGATGATGAGGATGACCTTCGCCCTCCATCGCCAATAATTGTTATAAAGTTTTGATCATTGTTTAGTGAAATCGTAACCTCCACTACCAAGTTCATGTTCTCTCATCCAAATAATTGGGTTGGCCACGCCATTAGTTTCAATGTTTAATTGATTATTAAAATTACCTGCTAAATGAAACACTGTAGGATTTGTTCATTTTGGTTTCACTGATTCCGAAGGTTGTTTCATCCTCCACATTTATAATAGGCTTCTCATTTGCCACGTCCATACCTATTGATATTCAAATAAAATAATTCTAACCGATTTTTAAAAAAGTACCTAACTTTATTATACCATTTTTTAATCTATTCTAAAAGTGGCATTATCTCGTTTCAGATGTTCAGGCCGACACCGGGTGTGGGCCAGTGTGGTACTAGCAGGGCTAAGCATGCTCGCCAAGGAAACTGGCCTTACTGCACTGCTGTTCAACGTGGCTTTCGACCTTTACAGATGCTGGAACCCTGGAGCCAGGTATAAGCAACCTTTAGTAATAATATGTTAAGGTTTAAAGTTGTTTGATGTTCGTATAATCTACTATACTACTGTTATACTTAGCGAGGAGTCCAGCGTGTGGAGTAACGTTCGGGTGATCTCTCTTACCCCTTAATATCAAGAGAAATCTTCCGAACGTAATAAGAGCAGATCTCCTTGCAAGAGAGCACGAAGTTGGCTTCAGGTATTCCTTGGAGACTGTGAAGGAAGATACTGTACTTATAGCCCAAATCCGATTCTTTTAGCCCTTATCTTTAAGAGGATTTCAGAGAGGAGTTCTAAAATGATCTGTTGACTGAATACAACCCAAGCCATTTCGTATTTCTGGAATCCTACGGGTCGCTACTACAATGGCATAATAGTTAATGCAGATCCAATGACTCACTATAAATAGAACACAATGAATATTTCAGGATGTCGACAGGCGTAAAGTGGCGTTGGAAAAGCGACAGTTCATGCAGTCGGGTCATCAAGGCCCTCATTGCCTTAATCATTCTAGCTGGTGCAAGGCTTGCTCTGCTGCAGGGGTCCTTGCCTGCATTTTCGCCACAAGATAACCCTCCAGCCTTTCATCCTTCATTTAGCGTCAGGTCAGTATTACCTAGCACTATGATGGTTCATTATGAAATCATAGTGAAAACATTTGTGTTCCACTCTAAGGTGTTGTTATAAAAGGTGAACCTTTTATCAGTTTTATAACAACACCTTATAGTGGAACACTCCAGATTGTGTTATTAATTATTCGATTTCATTCAATGTGAAACCCAAAATATCTTCATCTTACACGCAATAGAAGAGTGATCATCTGAACATTGCAGAAATTGTTACTTACTAAAATATGTTTAGATTTTGCAGAACATATAAATTACATACATACATACACATAATCACGCCTCTTTCCCGTAGGGGTAGGCAGAGACCACTTCTTTCCACTTGCTACGATCCTTACATACTTGTTTCGCTTCGTCCACTTTCATTATTCCCTTCATACATGCTCTTCGGTTTAGGGTACTCTTGACCTGGCCTTTTTTCAAGACGTCCCTGATTTGGTCTTGAAACATCCGCCTAGGTCTTCCTCTTCCAACACTTTCATTCACACTCGCCTTATACACTTTTTTCGTCAACCGTCAACATATAAATTCGCAATAAAATTTACACAAAACAGTTACTAAACCTATTTGAACTTCTTTATCCTATTTGAAAACTGCCCCCACGTACAGGTACAGGTTGTGCCAGGGTGTTTAGTTAATGAAAAAAAAACAAAAAAAACTTTATGTTTAATAAAAACTAAATTAAAAATGACAATGACCGACCGACCTTTGACAAAAAGTTAAAAAATAGAAAAATACCTCGCGTTGGGGGACCGCTCCTACTTATTTATTACCTGACCCCTGGTCCCCCAACGCGATGTATTTTTTTATTTTTTACTTTTTAAAGGGTACTTAAAAAACTGTGTAGAAATCGCTACGGCGAGCTACGGTGCCACAGACAGACACGTCAAACTTATAACACCCCTCTTTTTGCGTCGGGGGTTAAAAAGAGTTATGGCCTTCTTTTCAGATTGATGACTTTCTGCTACTTAGCCGCATTCAACTGGTGGCTGCTCCTATGCCCGTGGACGTTAAGCCATGACTGGCAGATGGGGTCCGTTCCGCTGGTCACCAGCGGCTGGGACCCACGGAACCTGCTCACGTGTGCCGCCTTCATTGCTTTGTTGGCGTTGTCGTACAGATGCGTGGTTGATTTAGAGGTATGCAACATAATCCATTTATACAATAAGACTGTAAGTTTGTGATGTATAATTTGTATGTTTTTGTTATTTGGGTTATCAATAAAGACGAATTCACTTAACTCAAGATCAAATTTTAGTCACTTAGATGATTGAATATATGAAATGAAATTATTTATTTTGTATAGAACACAACGAACTGACTGAAGGCGTGGTGACGGATTTTGAATACAGAGATTTTCGTAACTCGTAAGAGTATAGCAACGCAAAAGTCAGATCGTGTTAAAGTCCCTACGAAGCCAAGCTAGTACAGTAGTGGGTCAGTAATGAAAAACCACCGTTGTAAGGCGAAACCATATCGGCGACTAAACGTGACATTAGCGCCATCTAAATTAAAATATACGAACTAAATATAATAATGTTCCTTTGGCTTAGACATATCACCTAGCCGCGAAAGAAGAAAACTTGGTACAAACACTGTACCAACCCGACTTACCAGCGTGACACAGTAGGCTAATTTCCATCTATGAATTTGGAGTATCAGTATACTATAGTAGGAGATCAGTAATGGATAATTTCTGGGCTGAAACAGATACCTAGGTGCAAGTTGTCAAGACTTTGTTAAAATATTAAACAATTCAAAATCAGTCTACCACCAGTCCAGAACGCGATAACACGGTTTCCACTATCCATATATTCACTACAATGATCCAAATGCACGCGAGCAAAATTTGCCCATAATTTGTAAAATAAGAATGTTCTTGAGCCCAATATGTGTAATAAGATGTTATATTCCTTCTTTGCTCTTCAAGCACAATTATGTTTGTTTAATGTCTTGTGCAACTATGTTTATTGAAGCAACATAAGCAGATTTGGTTATATTATTTCAGTTGCAACGTCATACGCCAGCCGTTGTGGGTCTAATGCTCTTGGTGCTGCCATATTTGCCAGCATCCAACCTGCTGGTCACAGTGGGTTTCGTGGTGGCTGAACGAGTTTTGTACATACCTAGGTAATTGCAAATATTTCATATACATATTACCTTAATATCACAGTGTATTTCCATATCATATTTGTCAAAATAGTGCTATCGTTGTCACTTATATTATCCAGATATCAACGGCTATACCTACATACTCGTTGTGCACAAGCACACTTGGCTAAATCATCATCAACAGGTATTATGAACACAATTCATTTAAGAGACATTCGGGGAATGGTTTACCAAGAGATGACCTATTACGAGTTACGAAATTTAACAGTTACTCATTATTTATACGTATCGGAATCTTAATATATTTTTCATGGTCCATTTATACACTGTCTTCATGCTCTCTCAGTGTGGGGTCAGTAATAATCACAGCGTACGGAATTCAACTGATGTGGCGACAAAGTGTCCGCGACAGACAGCTACTAGCTATGGCTATAGCAGTGTTGGTGGCTGGTGGTGTAGCACGGACTCACCTCCGGAACAGAGATTGGAGGACTAGAGAGACACTGCTAAGGTAAAGACCGAAACTACACGTCATGTCTTTTCTTCAATTTAGCGTAGGTTAGCGTAATTTATTTGGGAGATAAAGCAAAAAGATTTATAGTTCCTGATATCGTTGCGGTTAGTACAGCATTCTGGTTTTCTTTTTTTATAAATACTTTTATGGTGGGCACAAGAATACGGCCTGCTTGGTGGTAAGCAGCTACCGTCGTTTATGGCTGTTTTATTTTGTGGGACGAGGTTTCTATCCATGTCGAGCAGCTTTTATGAACGAATAGTTATCCACTTGATCTAACATTTCTCTATCAGATTGTGGAAAACTAACGTTAACAAATAAGATATTTTACTTTCAACTTCGAGTTCTACAAACGAATTCTTCTGTCAAATTTGCCTGCTATTAGCGCGATTTAGCAAGTCGAAGTGTCTTGATTAAAGAAGTTTCGAAATTACTCATATGAGTAATAAATTGTATGGAAGTTACGGAAAATACTAAAAACAGACCAGCAGTGATAATAATAGATTCCTTGGACGGAAATGACAAGTCTGATTTGTGTGTGACTCAAAATAGTTGCATACATACCTAATCCTAACCATATATATCGCTTTCAATGAAATACATGCAATTCCAACAACCTTGGTGAATTCGCAATTAAAATCTTTCACTAAAATTCGTGACACTCACTATAATAAGTTGTATACCATCAATGCAACCCACAGTCACGTCCCAAACTGAACAATGTGGTTGTTCCAATACAAAGATATTGTTGCTGAGTTGCGACTAATGTCAATTGGCATTTCCAGATCGGATTTGTCAGTGTTGCCACACAACGCCAAGCTGCACTACAACTTTGCGAATTTCTTAAAGGACATTGAGCAACAAGAGAATGCCATCAAACATTACAAGGAGGCTTTAAGGTAAGATAGTCATCATCATCTGTGACTTTGGCCAATGGTGGACATAGGCCTGCAGTAATAAGTCCCATGCTAATATACTCAGCTGGATGCATCCACCTGTTATCTTCAAACTTTCGATGCTCCTCGTTTCATTGAGCAGAGGGCAACTCATCTTTACATAGTATAAAACAAAGTCGCTGTTTCTGTCCGTCCCTATGTATGCTTAAATCTTTAAAACTACGCAACGGATTTTGATACGGTTTTTTTTAATAGATAGAGTGATTCAAGAGGAAGGTTTATATGTATAACCCACACCCGCTTTGCACGGGCGAAGCCGGGGCGGGCCACTAGTGTTTAATAAACTTGACGATATCCATTATTCTACACATACTAGACAAATGTAGGTAATTCGGTTTTTGGAAGGGCGAATATCACAATAAAACCTCTAGCTTCTGACCGTTAGTTCAAACAAACGATTACCGATCATTCAAATAAAGTTCGTTCGCGTTAAAAATGCAGTGAATCATCAGTGTACCTGCAGGGTAAAGGCCACACAAGATAGGGTACACTGTGATCTTGACTTTCTAATTATTGGGACGGTTTGAACACTTAGGGGGCGTGGATAGGCCCGTGGACAGCGATGACTCGCTGCATTCTATGCTTTGTTCACATAAAGTGAACAAGACGGCTACGCTTTCTTGTATGTATATAATCTGTTATTTTTCACAGATTATGGCCAAGCTATGCAAGTGCGCACAATAACTTAGGGACGCTAGTCCTAGCCTCCGGGAAAGCGGAGTATCATTTCCTACAAGCATTAAAGTACAACAGGGACCACGTCAATGCACATTACAACCTTGCTAAACTATATAGGTAAAATATCTATTAACTAGCTGATTAAAAATAACAATTTATTTTCTATTTTCCACTCATTTATAAGTACGGGTATATATAAATTCAACTTATTTATGCAAGTTTTTATGCAGTAAAATATTGTGTTTCCTTCCAGAAAGAAAAATCGCATATCAGAATCTCTGAAGATGCTACAACGATGCATATCTCTGGAACCTAGATTTGTGCAGGCGTACTTAGAACTATTGCTTCTTAAGTCCGACCAGACGGAGAAGAGACAAATCCTAGATAAGATAATAGAATTGGAACCCAATAACTGGGAACACTACTTGGTATATGGCAACTGGTACAGAGACAGAGGTTAGTTTAGAATTATTAAGTATCTCAAGAAACAATCACCCAGCGGTCATTTCAACTATAACCGTCGATTTACGAAGTCAGTACTATGAAAACTGACATCTGTCCTGTGAGACGTTGGTGCTTGGCGTCTCATGAGGTAGACTCGAAGGAGGAACAGCATTCATTCCGTGTAAATACTGGTAAAATTAAATGAGGCAAGAAAAGTTATGTCAGCAAATGTCTGTGGCGACAATAATAACTAGCTATATAATCACAACAGAAGGAAATCTCATAAAGCACAAGGCTAAACCTTCAATGGAGTGTGTTACAGTAGCTTATTTATCTAGGGAGGGCTAGCAATATATGCAGGAGAACCAGAATCGTGTGGGCTATGTCGGTACATAGCCCACACGATAAGTGACAATGGGCAGGGCACATAGCTCGCAGGACTGACGCCAGATAGGGCAGAAAAGTCCTCGAATGGCGACCACGTTCGGGAAAAGGCATTGCTGGTAGGCGTCCCACACGGTGAACCGACGACCTGTTTAAGGTCATTAGAAAGCGATGTATGCGGGCGGCATTGGACTAGCCTTCGTGGAAATCCTTGGTGGAGGTTTATGTCTAGCAGTGGCCGTGTTTTGGATGAAATGATGATGATGATTTATCTAGTGCGAAGATTGGGTGCATTGGTCTTCTAATCATCGAAGACATGGCTCCCTATTCAAAATTAGCAGTCGTATTAAGTTCTTAACCATAAAATTAGATGAGGCTTGAGTCAGCTGCATTGGTGATGCTACACACTATAACAACGACGGAACAGTGCGTTCTTTAACAACCTGTATAATGACATTTTAGGATTGCTACCACTGTCATTTGAGTACTACACAACAGCACTGCGACTGTCATTCAGCAGCAGTCATAGCAGTGCTCGAGGTGAAATGCTGTCGCTACGAGCTGCGTGTCTCGCACTGCGGAGCGTTGGCCAATCTAGCAGGATACTACAATTGGTTACTAGGTAATAGAAATCTTATCTATATGGTTTTTAACCCCTGATGAAAGCGAGGGTTATAAGTTTGACGTATTTGTCTATGGCATCATAACTTAACCTATAATTTTTTATCAAGACGAAGCTTTCTTCAAAACACAATTTCTATGAAAATTAACCTTTTTCTCCTATAAGCTTTTAATGTTCTGTCAGTTACTAGGTAACTTGAATTTTATGATGCTCACATAGTTAAACGTTTATTCTGGACACATTCATATATTATCGTGGCTCGTGCTAATCTGTGCAGATGGCATGCGCACCGTGGAGACGGGCCCACTGCGCGTGCGCGTTCGCTGGCGGCGCGCGCGTGGCGCCTGCGCACTGAGCTGAGGGGTCGAGCCGCGCTTTATGCGCGTCCGCGATCGCACGCGACGCATTTGGTGAGTGGTGCTCTCTCCTCTGTTTTGATTTGATTGACAAAAAATTGTATGGATGGCTCTGTTAATCAACATTTTACACAACAGCATAGTCCGTCACTGTGAAGTCTGATACAGATTTTTTTCTGCTTATACAAAATTCCATCATCATCATCATTTCAGCCAAAAGACGTCCACTGTTGGACATAGGCCTCCCGCAAGAGTTTCCACGAAGGGCAGTCCTGAGCCGCCCGTATCCATCGCTTACCGGCTTAACCAGTTGGTCAGTCCACAAAATATATTTAGATATTCCATGAGAGCTCAATTCTATCTTTTGTTTCAGCAAACCTCAACATGCCTACACCACAGCCAGCTCGAGGTGTCAGCAAACTCATACACCAACAATTTAAACCAAGACATACATACAAGGACAATCTTCAACCTCCCCCAAAACGGGGCGACACGTATAAACGCTAATTTAAATAAACATAACTGCCCAAAATCCCATAAGAAAAGTGTGTCTTTATCCAGCCACTACAAACTAATGCACAACAAATCAGAAATTGGACACAAATACAAAAGTTGTCCGTTGCACAAGAAAAAGAAAATGAAAGACCCTGAAACGATAACACCGTTCGTGTCAGACCATTTGATAAAGACTTATTAATTAAGTGATATAATTATAATTTAGTTCACGACATTGTATTGCACTTGTGATGTTGCTGAAGTATGCCATTTTTTTTTTATTAATTTGTATTGGTTTTCTAGTGACGTGAAATAGTTTTTTTTATACCAAAACGTGCTCAACATGCCATTCAACAGGGCCTGGCACATTCACGTGTGCCAGGCCCTGTTTAAGCTCTGGATGCTATACGCGCTGGAACACAAAATCGCCTACAGGTATGTTTTTGTCTTCCAGAATTAAAGAAGCTATTATCTACCAGTCCATTCCACTCCCTAAATATACGCAGACTGCTGCTTTCTAACTGGATGGTAATTTTGAAAAAAGAGGATACAAAATACGGTCATAAAATTACAAACAAAAAAAAAGAATTGGTAGCAAAAGCATCAAAGAATGTGAGCCTTAGTCGCATTCATTTTGAAGAAGTTTCTTTGCATAAATGAGACAAGATGATACCCGTATTTACACACCTATTCACGTCCAGGTTATTTTTGGTTGTCAATATGTTGTGAGCGAAAAAATAACCCACGGATTGAGACCCTACTCCCTTTTTGAAGTCAGTTTCAAAAGGCAGTTCATTTCAGCAACATCACATCATAACAACGTATCGAACTACATTTAATATCAAAATTCTAAGACTTTGTAAAAATATATAAGTAATTGATAAGTAATAACGGGATATACCTACCTTCTACACTTAATGTGCCATAATCATTTGAATAATAAGTTGATAAAATGGTAAAGAGAAATACGATACCGAATGATACAAGAAGAATCCATAGCTGTTTGATACGGCCATATAGTTATTAGAGAGTAAATTGAAGAATGGTAATTAGCACAGGTTCAACATCCATGTGAGCAAAGCCGCCTGCGGCATACAGTAACTTAGGATAGGATTGTGTTGATATTATTTCTATAGTTTGAATTCAATGGAATTTGACCGGGTTAAATGTTGCAAAATTGACATTAAGTGGTTTTTACATAACCTTTTTTTCTACTTGACCTGCTAAGCTATTGAACCGCGACAGCTGTCCTAGTAAGTAAATATAACTTAAAATTAAGTGTAATTTGCTCATTAAGGTATTATAACGTTTCAAATTACTTATTTAAACACCAGCTAATTTATGCTAACTATCAACCATACAATTGAAGGAGGTAAAGATGAAAAATAAACGTTTAGCATCATATAGGGCATAATGCCATAAAGTAGACAAGCAAACGAATTGATTAACAATAAAAACAATGTCTCGTTAAATAATGATAGGTGATATCAATTGATTACAATAAAATCGATAACAAGGAAATTTGGAGTTATGCTGTAAAATTCAGAAGATAATTTAATTGTAAAATATGTTTAATGTATGTACATAAAACGAATTAACGTAATTGGTTGAAGTATGTGTGTACAAAAATGTTGTAAATATAACAGTTAAGAGTTCAGTAGTTAGTTGGATGGTTAATCCGAACTAACTTGCACTTCGTTGCTTTAGATGTGAACGGTTTGTTACCTACACGACATGAAATAAAATTATTGAGAGAATCAACTATGGTTTTTGTTGCATTAACCTTCTTATTAATAAATTATTTGAACTTCAACCTTTTTTATTTTATTCCTTAGATACTAAAATTGTTTCGAGCTATTTACTAATAGATATCGCTTTTATTCTTATTAATGCCACTAGATGGCGCTTTATCGATATGTAAGATGGAAACAAAAGAACAACTCCGTCGCCTATATCAGACTTGCAACTTATCCCTACCTACTTTTTACTAATTAGTGATAATATAGCGTAAAACAAAGTTTTATTTATTTATTGGGCAAATATAAATTAAATAAGTAGGTTGGTTTATTTATAATTTTTCGCGCTAATAAAATACTGACCGATACGATAATATGCTTTTAGGTCAAGTTATCTCGTCATATCTTTACCGGCAATATTAGAAAAGTATCGCAAAATAACTATTTTAATTTTTTATTTTTTATTTTTTTATTTAAATAAACAACAACAGCCATTCTTAAATATATCTTACAAAGATAACTTAAATTTACTTAATATATCCGGCCAAAAAGTTGTTTCAGAAAAACAATATAAAATGCCTTGAACTAACCTTAAAAACAATTAAAAGTAGTGATAGTAGTGTTATAATGATAATGATAAATATTCAAGAAGGTTATATAAATAAATATTATATAAATTATTATTAAATTATATTAGTATGTGTATAAGTATAAATATAAAAAATATCATATAGACACATTAACTAAATATTGTCATAATAATATATGTGTGTGTATATAAAGGTAATAAGATTATAAAAGTTTTATAAATATATCAATATTATTGTTACTTTTATTTATTTAAGGACAAACTGGATTTGATCGCATTCAAAAAACTACCCTTGCTTCCAATAAAGGGATCCGATTCCCTAAAATATAAGTTGTATTGAGAAACTAATCGTGTCATCACAGCATTCTGCCCATAATTGGTGGAGTGTGACGGGACAGCAAAAAGATGGGTGTGTCTCGTACGGCGCGAGGGTACTCGAAATCTGAGCTGTTCTAAAAATTCTATAAAAGTTCTATTTATATAACTACCTATAGTATATCTATTATTGTACTATAGCTTTTCAATACGACCATGTGTCATTCGAATTTGGTTTCTAAGTATGTGCAGTTAAGGCCAAAAACTTGAGAAATGCACAAAAGTCTGGTTTTGTCACGCACTTGGCGGTGAATGGCGGAGAAAGAGCGGATAACACACAAGATACCTCTACTACTTCAATTTGTGCTCAACTTATTTGGCGTAAACAGTAAGCCTACTAAAAACGCATAGGTACAAGTGAGTAGTGATAACGATTTGTCTTCTACACAAAATAAAATTCTACTCTGATAATATACCTACTATCGATATTCTTAGATAAATGTTGTGAATTGATCACATTGCATAATACACCGTTTTCAATCTAAATGCCCTACTCTACTTGTAAGTTAATTAACTACCTACCAAATAAAACATAATTAAAACTGCTGGCAACAATCACTTTTGATACATTTAGCAATTTCGTATTTATTCAAATTCAATTTATATTTATTTGCCATTACATAATTACGATTACGCCTTTTTTCCGTAGGGGTAGGCCACTTCTTTCCACTTTCCACCATCCTTACATACTTGTTTCACTTCGTCCACTTTCATTATTCCCTTCATACGTGCTCTTCGGTTTCGGGTACTCTTGACCTGGCAATGGGTAATTTAGATTAATATTGTGTAGTGCGTGTGGTGACGGATTTAGAATACGCAATGTACACTAGGCTACGAAGAAGATTATTTGCTTTCAGCAGCTTAATTGTTACGTACCTCTCAGGGTTGGTGACACTGCGTATTTCAAAATTGTCACCATGTACGCGTAGCCTGCTTGGTCCCGTGTGTGTAATTTGCCTATTGAGAACCTTTGGTCACTTTTTACGACACACTCAGGGAGGCCTGGGTTGGTGACATTGAGTATTCTTCTGAATCCGTCACCTCACCGACAGGTTTCGAATAGGTACCTAATAACAAAATTTACTACTACTTCTCAGCCCATGCATAGTTTCGTCGTTTCATCCCATAAATGACCCACTACTGAGTCGGGCCTCCTCCAAATTAATGGAGGGAAATCAGCCTACTGTGCCACGCTGGCAAGACGGGTTGGCACAGGGTTTTTATTAAGGTTTCCTTCTCTTTCGGCTGGGTAATCTGCCTCTTGTGTTCTTTTAGTCGCCTCTTACGACACCCTCAAGACGATAAGGGTTGATGATATTGTGTATTCTAAATCCATTACCACACGGACAATGATTAGTTTAGACAATATTTCATCGTGTGTAAAATCTTGCACTGATAACAGGCTATGCGTGAGCGTGAGTCACAGACAGTACGTTAACGTACTATACCTAATGTTCCTTCAATATTAACCAGGTAACAACTTTGTAAATATAAAACAAAGACATTTTCTGTCTTGTAGTTGTTTATATCAAACATTGCAACACAATACGGCTAGGAGTAAGAATAAATACATATTTATTATTATACATAAACTATGAGTTTTATTCTTTTGTTATAATATACACGGCGTAAAACAAAGGGTGGATTAAAAGTAATTTTTTTCGTTAAAACTAGATATCGCCACAATCGTTCTAGCTGGCAATATAGGTACTTTGTGACATAAGTTCGCAAACGAGAGGCGATCAACACGAATTTTTTTAGATCGTATATTCTTCTTTTCTCTTTTTTTAGGTTTTGGCTTCCATCGTTATACCGATGATTTTGCCAATGACAAGTGTGTTGTGTTAGAAAAGTTCGTGTGATTATGAAAGTTAAATTAATTGGTTATAAGTTGCGTTAGAGTTAAGAAGTTAAATGTTAGCAGGTAGCGCTAGCGCGTAGAAAACAATACAAAGCATTAAAGTACAGATCGTATATTACAAAAAAAAGGCCTCGTCCCCTGACATATGTCATTATATCATTTTTTTTAATACAATATTTTCATAATTTGTTTTTTTAAAATTATGTCCTTGAATACCAATTTGACAATATGGAAGTAGGGATGTGAGATTAATGAAAAAGAATAGATTAATAGAATAGAAATTGATTTTGTTGGTATTATTTAAAAATACACACTTGCATATTCACACATATCTTAATAAAGATTTATATAAACAATTTATTATATTAAAAATACAATATAATTTTAAGAATAAAATAATTAAAACGAATAAAATTTTCCTATACCATTTTAAGATTCCAATTATAAACCAAATATCATTATCATTAATGATACATTTTTTAGTATGTAAAAATGTATACAAAAATGTATTGCATAATTTTTTTAGTACCATTAAACGTTTTATTTATTAAATTAAAAATTAAATGATGAGCATCCCAACAAAATGACCAACTTATTGTGTCAAAAACTATATTAAGTATCAAATAATAAAAAGCCGAAAATGTCCAGTCCTATTTTACATTACGGTAACATTTTAGGTTTTTTTACAGTTAGAATACATTTTTATGGTATAACATCAACGGCAACAACTTTATCTCACTGTGGTGAGTGAAACTGAAACTACATACCTACTTTAAACGCATACTTAAATGCTTAGAGATGGCCCCGTTTTTATTTAATCAACTTATATGTATGAAAGTAATTCGAGTTTTTTCATCCATCGCATAGATACGAGCTGTTTCTTAAAATCGAATAATACACATGATTTTATAATCGATTTATTAAAAATAGATTATTATTACTTACTGTACAAATCGATAATAAAAAATCGATTAAAAGAAAATAATAATCGATTTAAATAAAAATCGATTATTTCTTAACATCCCAATATGGAAGTATTCATTAAATACTTTTCACACATACACATTACACAGATACTAATCGTAATCAGGTAAATGGGAGGTAGACGATAAATAATTCCACCGACAATAGCACGGTCCGTCCAAAAACCACGCATAACAGCGTTAAACGTTGAAAATGAGGCAACTAACCCATAGCCCACGGTCAGGTGTGCAGTAAAAGCGATTCATGGCCGTCGTTTTCTCTCGAAAAAGGGAAAAACTGATTTGCTCCGTTGTGTTATACGCTTTCTAGGTGGCGCACTGCGTCGGCAAACAGTCATCGACGCCACCCGCTCTCGCGCGCTCGTCACCCGAACACTCCGCATATAACGCACGCCGAATTCTACGCAAACTCATTTACAACACCCCTAGTGAAACGTTGCAACGTGTAGCAAAAAGAACATGAGGCCGGTTATCATCTGGTTGCTGCTGGCCGTCGCGGTCGCAGACTCCAAAGTGAAACGGGATGCGCACGACGAAGGCCCGTACGAGGAGCACGTGCGAGTGAAGCGAGGCCACGAGAAGCACCGCAGGTCCACCGACCTTCCCCGCAGGCCTCGCCAAGTCCACCAGTACGAAGTCCACGAGTTCACTGACGACGTCCAAGCTCATCCGCCGTCATACGAGCAAATGCTGGCGGCTAGTGCTATTCATTTTCCGAAAGTGTACGCGCCAGCTCCGAGGCACTTGAGGCCCGAGGCCAATATAGCGGAATTCGTAGTCTCAGAGCCATTACAGTTTGTGGCCGAGGCTCCAGTTGCGGCGTCCCTGACAGTGCCTAATGAGGACCCGGTGCCGATACCGGCGGAACCAGTGCAGTCCTTGCAGAAATTGGCCGAGGGGGACCTGGTGAGTGCGGCGTCAGGACATCACTCGAAGCACGGACATGAACATGGGGGTGGACACGAGAAGCATGGAAGCCATCATGGAAGTCACGGCGGAAAGGTTGGTGCAGTTATTTGATGTATAATTATTTTCTTGGTATTACTTACACTTACAATAATTACAGTTTTGTTGTTAGGTAATAATATTCCAAGTTATCTGCATAATATTATACCTATACGTTTACAAAGTCGAAAGATGTGTCATAATGTCATTTTCAAATATAAATATGTATTCTATTGTCAAGAGTTATCTGTGTTTAGCTAAGAGATCTGCTAAACACATCATTGTAAATAATCGCCAATCAATAGCATATTAAAATATTCGCGATTTAGATAATATAGATCCCGGCAATTCTTGGCGTTGAAGAGGGATTTGGCAATAAATGGGCCCCAGACGAGGAGTGCCCATTTTGAATACGATGAAAATCACTACTACTTCTCAACCCGTAAAAGACACACTACTGAGTCGGGCCTCCTCCATTTAAAGGAGGGAAATTACCCTACAGTGCTACGCGGGCCAGACGGGTAGACACAAAATTTTGTTTCTTGTTTTTTTTCTTTTCGTGCAGACAGGTTTTCTGCCATGTAATTTTCTTTAGTCGGGTCTTACCACACCCTCAGTATGGCATGGGGTGGTGAAATTATGTATATACATTATGTAATCTCAATCCTTCACCACACGGAGATTTATTTCTGGTCCTTCATGCGTGCACATCGCTTCTTTGTTTTGCTCTTTGTACAAATGCTTGTATATTAGGTATCTGTTTTGTTTTGTATTTCTGGTGTACAATAAAGAGTTTATCTATCCTAAATACCCATTCGTAAATACCCTGACAACCAACGGTTACTACATTTTTAAGTGTTCAAATCTCTAAGAGTAAAGCTGGCACCGAGCTCATTTTCTGACTAAATGACTGCCTGGAAGGATTTTGAGGAAGAATTTGACCGTAAAATAAATATCTTAATTAAGTGTCTTTTTAATTGTATTTATAATGTAATAATGTCTTTTTACTAATAAATTAAATAAGTTTATCATCCATCTCGTTACCATAACACAAGCATTAAGTGGCTTAGTTTGGGACGAGATGGCGTTGTGTGAAAATGTCCAAGGATATTTATTATTTATTTATCAACCATTTAGTAATGCTCGAAACTAGTAATAGGTACACGCCTTAGGAATTGCTACTTGTTTTCATTTATTTTATCTGTACCAAAAAAAAACTAAGTTTATTTAGGTGATTGCGCACGGAAGCGAAACAGACGGACATAGTTACTATCGTATTTTATACCAGCGACCCGCTCCGGCTTCGCTCGGGGGCAATGATAAACATCTAAATTGATCAGTGTTTATCACCAATATTAAGCATGTCGTCGTTCGTCGTTTCAGCCCATAAAAGACCCACTACTGAGTCGGGCCTCCTCCAAACCTTATGCATGTAATATACATATAAACCTTGCTCTTGAATCACACTATCTATTAAAAAAACCCTAAAAAATCAGTTGCGTGGTTTTAAAGATTTGTGCATGCATAGGGACGGACCGACGACGGCGACTTTGTTTTACATTAAGTAGTGAAGTTCGCATAACAAATTAACCTTTGTAATATGTCACCACTATACGGTGATATATTTTCATCGAATTACGGTTATTTTTTGGACAAAGACCAAAACTAATAATAGTCACAAGTATACTAGGGCAATGACCAATAAATGACAAGGGCGTGTGTTAAATGTACGTCACAAATACGATGTCATAACTTTTCTTATAAATGTTTGCTTCGTCATCTCAGTCTACTACCGCTCCATCGCCATACTAGTACTAGCCCACCCGTGTGGTGACGGATGTAAAATACATAGTGTCACCAGCCCCTTCCATCCTGAGGGTGTCGTAAGAGCCGACAAAAAAACATGTCTAGCTGCAAGAGAACGACAACTTGACACGAAGCCCTGTGCCAACCCAAGTGGCCAAAGTGGCACTGTAGGCTAACTACTCTCCGTGTAATGGGAGGAGGCCGATGCAGCAGTGGGTCATTTATGGGCTGAGCAGTAGTGGTGGTAATCTCGTGCCGAGCCCGATGACATCGGGGAAAGGCAAGCGACAACACTACTGTCTTATGATGAAAACAGTTGTAAGTGCAAATGTCTTATGATGTAAGTGCAAATGTATATAATGCAAAACATCATTTTTATTTCTACTCGTAATCGCATACAAATTAATTCAGCTATTTTTTTCTGGTTCAACTAACAGGAAAACTATATCAAACTTTTTACCGACACTATAGAGACTATTGAGATGATACAAAGTTTAACAAACAACCGTATAGACTCACGAAGTGACGAAATAGAACCTAACGAAAGATTTAGTTCTATGTACATCCTTTTTTTTTATAATGTGCGTATGAGGTCAGTCAAATTTCTGATCCAACTTTTAACAAATCTTCACCCCACACCAAACCTAATCCATCCATAATGAGCCATCTATCCATCATGATCATGTGTAATGATGATTGATGACATATGCCTAGATTTCTTGCTTAATTATTTAAAAATTATACTTACTTTAGTCATTAATTGGTGACCAAGTGAGAGGAAAGAGGTGTTTATTATTTTTTCACACAATATCAAAATGGGTAGTACAATCTAGTTTTTACATGATGGATGTAGGATTTTTCTCACACCTTGTATAAATACATATTTTTTTATAATAGCTTGGTTTTTATTAAATGACGTAATTATGATATATGCGTTGAGATTTGTAGTTAAAAAAAAGTTTAAAGTGCAAAGATCGCCCGTACATAGGTCATAGCCATGAACTCTGATAAAATAAGGTAGAAAATCTTTTATATGAAACACTATTCTTACGAAACATTTAAAGGAATTTAAATTTTTTTAGGAAAGTTTTTTGGGTCCTTTTGATTGCATGTACACTAAAGAGTAGGTATCTATCCCAGCAAAAGTCTTCTTAAAATAGAACCAGCCTTTTTGGACATTGCTGAAACAAACATACAGAAAAATGTTATAAATAAACATAGCAAACAGTGTTCTAAATACACATTACATACACCTTTATTTTATTTTTTACCCCCGACGCAAAAAGACTGGTGTTATAAGTCTGTCTGTCTGTCGGTCTGTCTGTCTGTCTGTCTATGGCTCCGTAGCTCGCGAACGGATGAAGCGATTTCAATACAGTTTTTGTATGATAGGTGAGTTACTGGCGAGTGTTCTTAGATATGTTTGATGAAAATCGGTTGAGTCGTTTAAAAGTTATGGGGGTGAAAGTGGGGAAGAATAACCGAAAGTCTGCTAATATAATTGTTAAAATAGGTTTATTATCAAATATTTTTACTCTTATTTGCTAAAGTGGGGGTGTTAAAATAGGTTTATTATCAAATAATGTAGCTGGCAATGTATATTTATAGACAATTTTGTTTTCCATGGTTTTGTCATTATTAACTGTTCCTATCAACTGAAAAAATATAATATGGGTATTTCACTGCGTAACTAAATAGTTTTATTTACTGCATTCTATTCTCAAATGAAAGCGCGTCACGTGCACATTACAAAATAAGATGTTCCATGAAAATCAGTTGAGCCCTGAAAAAACTCTGGGGGTAAAGGGGAGGGGTACCCAATATCTGCAAATATACGTGGTGGGGAGAAAATGAGGAGGCGACACGAATCTATCATCTACATCATAATAAGCGTGTACCTATAAAAAACAGACAGTAAAAAATAAATTAAAAATTTAAATAAACCCCCGACACAATGGTCTAAGTTCCCTTTAAAAAGTAAATATAATAAAAATACATCGCGTTGGGGGACCAGGGATCAGGTAATAGGTAAATAAGTAGGAGCGGTTTTTGAATTTAATTTTTGTCGTATAATTGATATTATATGCGGTAATCGCTCAAATGAATTTGATAGCTAGTTTAGGTAATAATTTAGTTCCTTTTTAATTGCCAGTAGTGCTACGTCAATACACTAAGTGTTACCTACCTGCTAGTGTAGTAATTCAGACACCTCGTCCATTTATTGGACATAAAAGCTTATTTCCATTGAGTCACTAACTACCGTCAGTGCGCTGCCGAGTCAGTGCTGACCTGGCACTGCCATCGTGTAAATTGATTTTAAGAAATATCCTCGACTACTGACCAAATACTGACTGCGTGTAAATCTTATGAGTTAGTTTTTTACTGGCCCTGTGTAAATCTGCCATAATATTTTTACTAACCTTTCCTTTGAATGCCATATTTTTTTCATAACCCATATGTAGGGTATTTTTCTATTTACCACCAGCTGTACCCTTCGCGCGTTGCTAAGCCACTAACCAAAATAAATTTGAATGAAAGACATTACACAAATTTTAATGTTTATTATATTTTTGTTCAGAAACCTTCCTTTGATGAAATTGATCACGTGATGATCTCACGTGATCAAATACACGGTTTACGATTATCTATAGGACATACAGACAAACATTCATTTTAATATATAAAAAGATGACCATGGGTACAAAGTCCTGCAGTCGGAATATTAGAGAGATACAAAATGACTTTATTTAAAACTAGCTTTTGCCCGCGACTTCGTCCGCGTGGAATAATGACTTCCGGAAAAAAACAATTTATCCCCGTTTTCTCCCCGTTGGGAGAATTTCCAATAATCCTCTCTTAGTGGTAGCCTACTCCTCCCAACAAACACACAGGCCAAATTTCAGCTCTCTACTGCCATTAGTTTCGGCTGTGCGTTGTCTGTCAGTCACTCAGTAACGGAAGAGTTTTATATATATAGATATAGATAGCTGTACCCGCAACTCCGTCAGTGTGTAATTTCTTGTGTATTATTAAGTTAATGTATTGGTAATATTGTTTAGATCACGTTCACATGAGGCTTAAGTACCTATACAACGAAAATACTTCAGCGCAAAGCTTCCGGGTAAACTATCCTACTTCACTTAAAACTAAATATCTATAACATAATTAATAATACCTATACCTTTAATTAATAAAAGTACCTACGCTTTTACTTACTTATTATTATTATTTAAAAAAACCGAACATAAATTAACCAAAACTTACCTACAACTAACTAACTACTACTAACCTATTACTACTTCACCTAAAAATAAATAAAATGTTAACTATTAATAATTTGTAATTTGAACGAATATAACACGCCACCAAAATAACTAATACCTATTTTATGAAATAACAACAAAAGAAAATTAAATAAACTAAATTATTGTAAAGACTAAAAGTCGCGCTGATAAACAATATTGCCTGTCAATAAGGGCGAATACTCGGAACGTCTACTCGCATCATCAGCCAAATCCAAATATTGTATGAAGTTCGCGTTTTGATCCCCCGCCCTTTTAAACCTCCCGCGACGACCCGATGCGACGGTTACACAAATATCCTACTAATATTATAAACGTGAAAGTTTGTAAGTATGTATGGATGGATGGATGGATGGATGGATGGATGGATGGATGGATGTTTGTTACTCTTTCACGTAAAAACGACTGAATGGATTTCAATGAAACTTTATAATAATATAGCTTATACATCAGAATAACACATAGGCTACAATTTATAAAGATATTGTGTGTAAATTAATAGAGATATTAAGTTAAATTTTAATTTCTAATTGTCAAATTTTCAGCCATATTTAAATAATAGACAACATAAGATTTTGCTGTCAGTTGCACCACGTAGGTATTATATCACATTCTACGGGAACGGGATAAAAATCTTAGGTATCCTATGTCCGACTTTCTTTTATATATATAGATGTTGGACAATTCACAAAATCATACTAAATATTATAAACGTGAAAGTGTAAATGTGTGTAATCCCGTTCCGTGATATAAAACATCGTTTATCAAAATGCAACTGCTGGAATAACAAAACTTCACCGACAGCTAAACTTTATGTTGTCTATAGTTTGACAAATTTGACAATTAGAAATTTTGAAGTTGACCGGTTGATGTATTTATTTCGAGTAAATATTAGCTTATTGTGTCGAACAATGAAGAAGAACTAAATAATGCAGGTGAAGATCGCCGCATTTGTATGGCTTGAATCCGTGCTTCTCAATCACAAGAGCAAATCGAGGCTGCCCGTGAAACGGATCGATTGGGAATGCAAAATCGTCGAGCAAATTTAAGAGATCAACAACTAGATATTTCGAGGCACAAGAATAATTTTATAAAGTAGGTACTACATAATTTGGATCGAGCAACGTTTCGATACGGTGGCAGCACTAATTACTGCTTGCATACTTGCGTCCGCACTGGACCAATAGATGCCATGTAATATTACAAAACACTCCTCAGCGGCTAAAGTTTTATTAACATGGAAAATCGTAACCTGGGACGAATGTACAATAGCGTATACACGTGCATTGGAAGTACTTATCCGATCCGACCGAACACCTACGCAATGACTCGAGACGTTTTGGAGGCGCAATGATTTTACTGTCTGGCTATTTCTGCCAAACACTGCCACTAATTCCAAGATCGACTGCTGCCGCCGAAATAAGCGCTTGCCTCCAATCATCGAAATATGTGGATTGATTTTATTTTCTCAGAATTTCTGTTCATCTAAGGACGAACTCACAAACACAAAAATAATGAATGGTTGACTAAGCGAGCTGTTTTGGCGGCTAAGAATAAATATGAAGATGATATAAAGTAACTAACATAATTCAGAATGAAATCATTGGTACACTTGCATTAATTCAAATATATTGACTGTGTAAAAAAAGACTCCTTGGATGTGCCTGGCTTACCACCGCACAATTTACGACTAAAGGTTGGCTAAGTACTAAGTTTGCTTCCAAATATAAACCAAAACCACCAAACCTGTGCAACGGAACGCGTTTGGTGGTAAGTGAATTGATGAACAATAGAATATACTCAAAGTAAAGTTGGAAGGTGAGGAAGTTCTCATCCGAGGATCACGACGATATCAACTGATATACCTACCGTTTTAAATTAATGATTTCCGATCCGTCATGCATTCGCCGTGAACATTAATAAATCACAGGGCCAATCCTGGAAAGTTTCTGGCCTAAATCTAGAAAATTCATGTATTTCCTAAGATCAATTATATGTGGCATGTTCCGGGTCAGAAGACCATCTGTGTTATTTGTTCATGCGCCTGATAATACTAAACCGAAAAATGTCGTCTGTCACAAGGTGATTCACTGAAAAGTGCAGTTACTAAAATAGATGGCCAATAAAGTATAATTAAAATCATAGATTTTTTATTTATATTCATCCTGATAAAAAATTGAAGTTAATAAAATCAAAAATCTGCTCATTTATTGCCTTTAAGGCGAAACAAAGTTCGCCGGGTCAGCTAGTAATCCATAAAGAATGATTCAGTAATCACGCGCGATGGTTTATTAGCGTATTTCATGAATAACTTTGGTGTTTCTGTACCGATTTCTATGATTATTTTTTTATTAAATAGGTAATAATGTTAACATTTATAAATTAGGGATGATTGAGAGTGTTATAAACGTAAGAGTAGACAAATATAATCAGAAAGCTCTGAACTGCTAAGCTATCGGGAGTTACACGTGTTATTGTGAGTCAACCATAAAAGATAGACATTTGCTGTCGTGGAATATTTTTTATATAATTTTAAGGAGAACATTTCCGTCATACATGATTTCTGTGTAGCTTTAACTATTAAGGCAGCACACGCGACGGAAGCTTAAAAAATGGAGTAAGTTCTCCTGTTTTCCCAACATTTCCCTTCACTGCTCTGCTCCTATTGATCGTAGCGTGATGAAAAGTATACTATAACCTGCCCAGGAGTATGAAGAACAATTGTACTAAGTTTTGTTGAAATCCGTCGAGTGGTTTTTGTTTCTATAACGAACATACAGACAGACAGACAGACAGACAAAAATTTTACTGATTGCATTTTTGGCGTCAGTATCGATCACTAATCACCCGCTGATAGTTATTTTGGAAAAATATTTCATGTACAGAATTGACCTCTCTACAGATTTATTATAAGTATAGATAGATTATTTTCTACAGTACCGTACAAACTAATTCGATAGTATATCTTGAACTCGGCGGGGAAGATTCAAAGATTTATCTTCTGCAATATCACGAATTTCGCCATAACTATGCCATAACAAGGACTCAACTTGCATATCAATTATTTTTGTTTTCTTTTATTTTTTCGTACAAGATCATGATTAGTAATGTATGCATGTATTGCATAAAAATAGCAACGCTGCATTTCCTTACCTATAATGATTGACTTGAATAACTCGTACTCAACTTTCCCTTCTGTAGTAGCTAATTTGTTTGACCTAAAATAAATATAATATGATTGATGATATCTTTGAAACGATGCATTATGCCCACATATTCTAGGTCCACTTTGTATTATTTTTACTTATAGAAATATCAAACTTAAATGAATAACATTAACATACATCTTCTTCTTAAATATAAAAACTAGCGACCCGCCCCGGCTTCGCACGGGTGCAATGATGAACATCTAAATTTATCAGCGTTTCTATACAATATTATGGATGTACTGTATACATAAACCATCCTCTTGAATCACTCTATCTATTAAAAAAACCGCTTCTAAATCCGTTGCGTAGTTTTAAAGAATTTAACCATACTTATGGACGGACAGCGACTTTGTTTTATACTATGTAGTGATGATGAATTGACTCGAGAACGGCTGGAGGGATTTGGCTAATTTTGGTCTTGAAATGATCGTGTGAGTTCAGAAAGGTGAGAAAATATGAAAAATTATAATTTTGTTTTTTTTATTTATTGATTCTGAGGCGGTACGAAGTTTGCCGGGTCACCTAGTATAATAAAAAATCACTAAAGTACATAACTATAACTAACAATTTTCTAAACGGATTAGGCACTAAAACTAAACAACTTAAATAACAACTAGCGACCCGCCCCGGCTTCGCATGCCTATATGCATACATATAAACCATCCTCTTGACTCACTCTATCTACTAAAAAAAACGCTACAAAATAAATATCAAATGAATATCATTGGACATTTCACACAACGCCATCTCGTCCCAAGATAAGCAACTTAATGCTTGTGTTATGGTAACGAGATGGATGATAAACTACTTATATTTTTTTTTGTAAATACATACATGATATAGATAGAAAACACCCAGACCCGGAACAAATACTTGTAGGTCGTACAAATATTTCTTCCGTGCGGGGATCGAACCCGCGACATGCTGCGCAGCAGCCGATAGCTCAAACACTGCGCTAATCGTGTCGTCAAATCCGTTGCATACATAGGGACGGACAGCGACTTTGTTTTATCATATGTAGTGATTATAACCCTATAGAAATATATATTTATATATAAATATTTATAAATATATATTGAGTCGGTAACTACCGTCAGTGCGCTGCCGAGTCGGTGCAGACCTGGCACTGCTATCGTGTAAAATGATTGAAATATATATATATATATATATTATAATATATAATATGTATATATATATATATATACATATTAAGATAGATAGATATATAATATCTAAAGATGAGGAAGCAACTGAAATATTTGTGTTGTTTTCTATTGGAAGAACCATCTATCTATCCCGATTATTATACTACATGCTTAGTAATCTGTTTTCCATAATATTTATTGTAGTGACCTTGCGTAACCCATTCCATCTAGAGGGTCTCGTAAGAGGCCGCTTAAAGATCACAGCAGACAGTGAACCTATGTGACTTCGAAAGCGACTTAATACCAACGTATCATGTTTACCCATGCACAGGGATTTGCCCGCATATCTAAATAGGCTAATTACCTGCCATCAGGTTGGAGGAGGGTTTCAGCAGAGGTGACGATTGAAGTTGTAGTAGTTTAGACTTAACATAACTAGATGGCAGCACAAAAAATGTACACGCCGCTATGGTTTGGTTTTAAAGTGAAATGTAGATTTATAGTGAACGTTTCATTTTCGTTCATTGCTTTGCTGGCTGAAAGAAAGGCGCGTATAATATTGTGTATTTTTGAGAGGGTTGTGAATTTTTTTCACCCCATCTATTCGAAAGGACGACTTGAAAAGTTGAAAGGTTTTGACTGTCTTTAAGAAACTTTTAGCGGGCGTTGATGAGTTTTTAATCCTCTTTAATCTCCGCAATTATCTTTGCCGCGCACTTATTGATTTTGGAACAACTAAGGCGCTTCACACACTGCTCCGCGCTCCTTCGCCTGGCGCGGAGTGGCAGTTAAAATAAGTCGGACGGAACTCTGACTAAGACAAAAGTGAGACGCCGTAATGGCGACAGCTCTGTATGTGTGAGTTAAATTTGGGGTTGCCAAGATACGCAAAATTTTGCCATTATAAACACGGTTAAAATATAAAAAAAAATATTTGTTCGAAATAGTTATGCTTAACTTTAACATCCTAAATGCGAAGTATTTTTTTTATAATACTGTCTTTTACTTTGAGAGGTTCTTGAAATTTCCTCTTATTTCGAGATGTGGTGAAAACGATTCTAAATTAAAATAAATGCTTTCATTACAAAAAATTTTTTGTGATATATTTATGTTGCCTAACTATAATTATAATTTTGAAAAAGTAAGCGGCATAGGTTCAATTTTTTTTTATAATAACCATGTCTTGGTTGTTTGCTAATTTACCTTTTGAGGTACTGCGTAAGTAACAACACGCTGGAGTCCTCCTTTAGTTGTATTTATGTCATCCGCATCAAAATGAAAACTGCAAATGACACTGTATTTGTTTGGAATCCAATCGTTTTCACCATTACAATTTCTAATTATTTGAGTTCAATCATTTCTCTATACTTCATTTTCCTTAGAAATCTAGGAAAAGGAATATAAAATAAAATACCCAGTAGTAACTTTTAAATAATTAACCATAATTATAATATCGATTTTAATATTAAACGAAAAATTGCCCATATTTCGGTTAATTTGCACACGTGAATATTGGCAACACTGAACTTAAAATTTATTATTTGTTATAGCAAATGCAAATTGATTTTGATGTCTATAATCTGGAAATAAGTGATTAAATTATTCATTTACGTATGAAATGTGATTCCTGGATTGTTTTTCTTTCGGTCACTACGGTTTTTACACCATTTTACCACGCAAGACATGATTTATATTTTTTTGCCGCATATTGCGTCTCGATGCATCGATGTTCGCGCGCGTAATGGTCGACTAATGTGTGAAAGTGTGCGTAATGGCGTGTACATACAGCTGAGCTGGCCGACTATGATGTCACAGTTGTTAGTTAGCGAGACTCTGTCCGACTATTTTTATACGTCCATGGAATAAAAATAAATCAAATTAAAAACTGTGACAATACAATTTCTTAATTGCGAAAAAGTCTCGAATGTTAATATAAGTTTTTAGTTTGGTATTTATTCTTTATTATCTTATAGATACATATATTTTTATAAAAAGTAAAACCATTTAATAAAAATATATATAAAAAAGATTTTACCCACCGAGGACGAAGTCAATGACCCAAGCCAACGGCGGTTAGAGATCAGCAGAAAGGAATCTTCTTACAATCCTTGCAGTCTCCAGAAGGATGGCTTTCTGAAACAAGTGCCCAACCCAACAACTAAGCGAGAGCTTTTCAAGATGACGGTTAAAGCTCTTCGCTATCAGACCGTTTACCGATACTACAATCGGCACAATGATAGTAGAATCAACATTCCACAATGAAGTAATCTAATGCGCCAGGTCAAGGTATTTGCCCAGCTTGTCATTTTCGGCATTCTTTATTGCACACAGATACATAAAATAAAAAACATGATAATTTGGAAACAAAATGTACACAGGCGAGCTTAACTCTATAAGAGTTTTCTTCCAGCAAAGATTTGGCAGAGTGAGACCTGTAGAAGATGGGTATAGGCAGTGCACAACAAATTAAAAAAATAAAAATAAATAAAATAAAAGTAATTTATTTATTTAGGTTAGGTATAAGCATTTTTTTTTAATTTAATTAATAAAATATGATGTACAGAGTTAATAATTGCACTTTAGGTCCCAAACTAGGCATGCAGTTGACTAAATTTAAAATAATTTACAAAGCGATTAAATAAAATAAGCATTTAAAAAAATTTGATTGCATTTCAATTAATGTATGATGTTATAAGTATAATAATGGTGATTATTATATCTGTTAAAAGTACTTAACACAGCATTGAGAATTAAAATAAAATAGCAAATTGCAAGTAAAGTGACCCAACCCTCATTGAGTGCCAGCCAATAGACCCTCAGTTTCGATGTAGTCCTTTTGCAGTAACCACTCTCTAACAACACGTTTTATACGGTACTTAGGACAATGTAAGATTGAGGGATTCTTTAGTACAACCGAGTTATATATGTTACGGTACAGGAAATTCGAAAAGCGACCAACAAATCCAGTATTGATCCTCGGAGTTGGAGTGGTTGAAAAACGACTGCTTCTTGTTGTGCTATTTAGCCCTTCATGCATGTGAGTCTTTGATACATCGTGGGATATGTAAAGTTGTCTAACTCTGAGTTTATGAGATTACTGTCATGTGGAATGGTGTTATCTACTATCACTGCTTTGCGCACCGAACGATCTATTATTACTAAGTCAGGCCTATTAGCTACAATAGTCCTGCCAGTAATGATAGATCGATCCCAGTTTAATGTGATATGACCATTATCCAAAACTGGTGCAGGCTGATATTGGTAATACGGAATTTCAATATCATTAAGGCCATATTTCAGAGCTAGTTGTTGGTGAATTATTGGCTGCTGCCTGTGCAAATACTCACCGTTGGCTAGACGAGAACAACCGGAGACAGTATGTCTAATAGATTCACCTGGACAACAACAAACCCGACGATGTCAACGGTTCCATCTTTTATAATATGTCTCCGGTAGTTGTTCGTCATAACCACTTCGTCCATGATTGCACAGACAAAACCTTCAGTTTCAGATATACCACTATCGACACTGACAACATCCCGATGTAAATTGTCATCGACACCGAGAAAATAGTCTCTGAGATTGCATACATCACGATTATGAAGAGATTTGACGTTTAGGTAGCACGACCCCCACACTTCCGTGGAATATACAATCTCATGACTGATGACCGAGGGTGGTGCATGCCGAATGTTGTCATTAGTAGACGGACTTTGCTGTCTAATTTGTCCAGTTCAGTCTGAGTCCACTTGAGTATGCCGAAGGAGTATGAAAGTGCAGGAATAGCCCAACTGTTGAAATACTTTTAAAAACCTTTGCTACGCGAACCAAGAAACGTGCCGTCAACAATTGTTTCATATCTTTATCAGCAATGCAAAGACCCTGTGACATGCCTAAGTACTTTTAATTATCCGATTCGGAAAGAGCGTGTAGAAAGACAGATTCGGAAATGTCGGAAAAGTTTACAATTTGGCCTCTTTTTACACGGATGACAGCACACTTGTCAAGGACAAACTCCATTCTGATATGATTACTAAAATTCTGCGTAATTTTAAGTAATGTTACCAAATCGGATTCAGTTTGGGCGTACAATTTTACGTCGTCCATGTACAAGTGAGATACGATCTCACCATTTCTTCTCAGGCGATAGCCTAACATGGAATCCTTAAAATCAAAATCAAAACTCATTTAATCAAGTTGGCCCATTAGAGCTCTTTTGACAAGTCAAACAATAAAATAAAATTTAAAATTTACCATCTACCACCGGTTCGGAAGGCACCTCTATAGAGAAGAGCCGGCAAGAAAATCTGTAGTTTCTCTTTTTTGATCGCCATTTTTGGTTACAAGACGGGATATTAAGTAAAGTACTTAAGGGATTTAATGCTAGACAAAACCTAAGCGGACTCAGACTGTCACCTTGAAAAATGCCACGCTTTATCCTGTATTAAGTCCGGAGAGTCAGAAAAATTCTTCCCATCCATATGACAAAGACGAGTGGCCCAGCTGCTTATACAAGAATGTAGAAATAAGATTTCTATGTAATTTGTACAAAGTGCATACTCTCAAGAGCCATGAGTGTGGCACTGAGTCGTAGGCCTTTTTATAAACGACCCAGGCCATGAATATATTTTTTCTGACCTTACGGACCTGCTGGCAAATGGTCATATCAATGAAGAGAAGTTCTTTAGTACCTAGGGACCTTGGTTTGCATCCATTTTGAACAGAGGCCAAAATATTGTTATTCGAAACATGTCTCTTAATTTCGAATTTTAAAATGGATGTTAACAATTTATATAATGTTGGTAAACAAGTAATAGGCCGATATTTTTTTGGTTCCGATGTACTACCAGACTTAAAAAGAAGATATGTGACGCCCTTGGTCATAAAAGCCGGCAATGATCCCAACTCCAGTATATATTGAAATTGTTCCGCAAGAACAGAATGGAAACAAAATATAAATAAAATAAATATCCTTGGACATTTCACACAAGCCATCTCGTCCCAAGCTAAGCAACTTAATGCTTGTGTTATGGTAACGAGATGGATGATAAACTACCATTTATTATACATTTTATTATACATTTTTTTTTGTAAATACATACATAATATAGATAGAAATGACGCCCAGACTCCGAGCCAGTGCCTCTGGTTTACACAAGACACTTGCCCGACCGCGGAATCTTAGCCAAACATTTTGTAGTTGTAATCCATCTGGCCCGGGAGCCTTCCAATTCGGAGCCCCATGAATAGCAGACGATACATCTGTATCACAAATAATTACAGGGTCCATTTCAGAAATAGATTCTTAAGAGCGGTGTACAAAATTAAACCAGCGGCCCTCGGTATGTGTAGCTGGTACGGGCCATATGTTTTGCCAGAAAGATGACACGCATTCGGGCTATGACCAGGAAGTGGTCTGTGTCGATGCCGAGGCCTACTCCGCTGTATGCCCGAGTGTCTACTCACTTTCTTTCTCAGTCTTTCATCCACAATTACAAAATCAATAATAATAATCTTTATTTCCAAAAACCTTGAGTACATAATATTCTTATTTATACATAATTATTTTAGTTACATAGGCTTGACTTGATATAAAATACTTATTTATGCTGATTCCTAAACTGAGCAAAGCTGGTGCTCTAGGGTCGTGCTAGGTTATCGGCTTTATTTCCTTTTGTTGGCATACTACACCCTCTGGGTGGATTCTAAAATAAAATAATGATTGATTTTCTAATATCTGTAAATCTTTATTACATTTTAAAACTAATAACATGCAAATACCATAAAAATCACTGAACTAAATGACTAAAATAAATTAAATAACTAAAATTTGTTTCTATGTTTGTAAAGTTTATTTATTTTAATATACTATTTTTAAATCAAATCTATGAAATATGTATAACTAGCTGACCCGGCGAACTTTGTTTCGCCTAAAGGCAATAAATGAGCAGATTTTAGAATTTTATTAACTTAACTTTTTATCAGGATAAATATAAATAAAACATCTATGATTTTAATTATACTTTATTGGCCATCTATTTTAGTAACTGCACTTTTCAGTGAATCACCTTGTGGCAGACGACATTTTTCGGTTTATTATCAGGCGCATGAACAAATAACGCAAATGGTCTTCTGACCCGTAACATGCCACATATAATTAATCTTGGGAAATACATGCATTTTCTAGATTTAGGCCACAAACTTTCCAGGATTGGCCCTGTGATTTATTAATGGTCACGGCGAATGCACGACGGATCGGAAATCATTAAAACTAAAACGGTATAACAGTTGATATCGTCGGGATCCTCGGATGAGAACTTCCTCACCTTCCAACTTTACTTTGAGTATATTCCATTGTTCATCAATTCACTTACCACCAAACGCGTTCCGTTGCACAGGTTTGGTGGTATTGGTTTATATTTGGAAGCAAACTTAGTACGTAGCCAACCTTTAGTCGTAAATTGTGCGGTGGTAAGCAGGCACATCCAAGGAGTCTTTTTTTACACAGTCAATATAGTTATTTGAATTAATGCTAGTGTACCAATGATTTCATTCTGAATTATGTTAGTTACTTTATGTCATCTACATATTTATTCTTAGCCGCCAAAATTGCTCGCTCAGTCAACCATTCATTATTTTTGTGTTTGTGAGTTCGTCCTTCGATGAACAGAAATTCTGAGAAAATAAAATCAATCCACATATTTCGATGATTTGAGGCAAGCGCTTATTTCGGCGGCAGCAGTCGATCTTGGAATTAGTGGCAGTGTTTGGCAGAAATAGCCAGACAGTAAAATCATTGCGCCTCCAAAACATCTCGAGTCATTGCGTAGGTGTTCGGTCGGATCGGATAAGTGTTTCCAATGCACGTGTACACGCTATTGTACATTCGTCCCAGATGACGATTTTCCATTTTGATAAAACTTTAGCCGCTGAGGAGTGTTTTGTAATATTACTTACATAGCATCTATTGGTCCAATGCGGACGCAAGTATGCAAGCAGTAATTAGTGCTGCCATCGTATCGAAACGTTGCTCGATCCAAATTATGTAGTACCTACTTTATAAATTTATTCTTGTGCCTCGAAAATTATCTAGTTGTTGATCTCTTAAATTTGCTCGACGATTTTGCATTCATTCCCAACCGATCCGTTTCACGGGCTGCCTCGATTTGCTCTTGTGATTGAGAAACACGGATTCAAGCCATACTAATGCGGCGATCTTCACGTGCATTATTTAGTTCTTCTTCATTGTTCGGCACAATAAGCTAATGTTTCTTCATTTAAATGTAATATTTACTCGAAATATCAACCGGTCAACTTCAAAATTTCTAATTGTCAAATTTGTCGAACTACCTATAGACAACATAACGTTTAGCTGTCGGTGACGTTTTTTTATTCTAGCAGTTGCATTTTGATAAACGATTTTTTATATCACGGAACGGGATTACACACATTTACACTTTCACGTTTATAATATTAAGTATGATTTTGTGAATTGTCCAACATCTTTATATATAAAAGAAAGTCGGAGATAGGATACCTAAGATTTTTATCCCGTTCCCGTAGAATGTGATATAATACCTACGTGGTATAACAAAGCGCAACTGACAGCGAAACTTTATGTTGTCTATTATTTAAATATGGCTGAAAATTTGACAATTAGAAATTAAAACTTAACTTAATATCTCTATAAATTTACACACAATATCTTTATAAATTGTAGCCTATGTGTTATTCTGATGTATAGGCTATATTATTATAAAGTTTCATTAAAATCCATTCAGTCGTTTTTACGTGAAAGAGTAACAAACATCCATCCATCCATCCATCCATCCATCTATCCATCCATCCATCCATCCATCTATCCATCCATCCATCCATCCATCCATCCATACTTACAAACTTTCACGTTTATAATATTAGTAGTATATGTAAAGCAAATAATCAATCATCACAACAATAATGGTCGGTGAAGAGTTTTCGAAAATTAAACTTTTATTTCTTTTTTCAGAGCAGTAATGGTTACAATAGCGATCACTGGCTGGACAAGGGCAATAAGGGCTACAAAACAGATGAACTGCACAGGAAAGAGTACGAAGAGCAAGATGGGAAAAGAAAGAAATACCACGATAATGCTGGCCACAAAGGCAGCCACGAGGAGGAAGCTTTCGGTCAAAGAGGGTCACATTTTGATGCGAAGAAGGGACACAAGAAAGGGCACAAGAGCAGAGGTACGTTGTCAAATTGATGGTATACACGAGAACACTCGCGTGACCCTGGAATTGTAAGTGTCATTTTAGAGTACAAACGCCAACACGTCGGTATTTTTACAGTTTTTGCATGTGTGCACGACGTGCTGAGTATAACCATAACATATACAGTGAAACCTGGTTAATTGGGATCTCAAGGGGCCAAGACATATGTACCAATTATTGAGGGTTTTACAATTAAGCAGGCTAAAAATTATAGTTGTCTCATTTACTCTGTAAATGCCCCCGCTTAAAAAGGTCGAAATGTGCCGTTATTCAATTTTTAGAGGTGGAAATGTTAATAAAAATGCGTATTTTTCGTGTTATGAATTTACGTTTGGACCTTTTGTACACTTATTCCCTTGTATTTAGGTCAAAACCTGAGATAGTAGTGACAAACAAAGTATACGCGAACGACGACGCGAAATGTATGTAAACAAACACGTCAATACGTGTTAAAACCTGATTAATTTGTCTCACTTGTATAGATAATTGAGCTACAGATCTCTAGTATAGAGGTAAACATCGAAAAAGTCTTAGAATTCAAATCTCATATACCCAGGTTCAAAAAGTTTACAAAAGTAACAAATCTAGCCGAAAGTGAAGGAAAACTTAATACAAATTCTGTGCCAACCCGTCTTGCCAGCGTGGCACCGTAGGCTAATTCCCTCCTGGAGCACGCCTGACTCAGTAGTGGATCATTTATGGGCTGAAACGACGAAATAGCTCTATTATCAATTTGACCACAGACTTAAACAATAAACAAAAAGGGTTTTTATTGATTTCACGAAAAATAGCCATCTGCACTACTTCGCTAATAAAAACTATTAGTATGGGAAATTTTATACTCCTCTGTCTCTCTGCGTAGTTCTCGTAAAAAAGTTTTTGCTTCAGGTATTAATACGAGTATATAGGTAGTTTCGGCAAATTAAGTTTGACCTATCGCAACACCAAACAAAACCAAACTTGCAATGTCTGCACCGACAAATAAGATAATTAAATTTCTTAACGTATAAAAATCAATAGCTATGCCCAGGCGTGGTCGACAAAAAATGACACGGTTACTTATTGCTTTGTCGTAAATTAGCTCAGCATAATCAAATAAATGGAAATTCATAGAGTTGCGGTTGAGATCGACAAACGCCTAATAACAAATAACTTTACGTAACAATCAATCGACTTTCACTAGACCGCACAATTGCCGCTGTAATAAGCAGAAAGGGCCCTACTTAAAAATTCCATTGAATTCGCCAGGTCCCAGCACGGCAGATGGTGCGCAATGCAATTGGATCTGCCTGTTAAACAATTTCTGGCTCAATGGGAATTGATACCAGCATATTACAAAATCTGGTCTCCGACATTCAAGACGAGTGACGAGTGGTATCCTCGGTCTTGAATGTCATTCTTACTTGGCAGTAGCAAGACGTGGGTAATAACGAAATGATTAGGTACTCCGTATTAGTCAAGTTATCTCATTAGCGGAAAAGGGAAGCGAAACCTTTTTTAAGACATACGCGTACTTTCCTTATAAGGAAAGTACGCGTATGTTCCTTATAAGGAAAGTACGGCACTTTTTGATCAAGTTTCAAGGCAATCTTTTACAATCAAATCAAAGAATTATGGAACTGATTCCCTGGTCAACAAATAAACGCTTCCTTGCAAAGATTATGATGTGGATTAGGAAAAATCACTCATATGAACAGTCTTTTTCAGGGTTCCACAACAAGTACCACAAAGACGAGTTCCAAAAGGAGCACAAGTTCTACGATGACTTCCACAAAAGTGGTGATCACCACAGATACGGCAAGTTCAATGCACGCCACAAGTCCAACGAGAGTGGAAAGAAGAAGGCGCATCATGTCAACGCAGGACACGACTACGTTGAAAGCGGGAAGAAGGGATACAGGCGAGTATACCTACTCCTGCAGTCAAATTACTTAATTCTGCCGTCACCTATGATTTTGCTACTTCAACTTTGCATTCCTTTGAGCTATGTTAGTCGTTGGTTTTGCTTTGACTGCCTCGTTGGTCTAGTGGTTAGATGTGCCGCCTTTTGATCAACGGGTGCCGGGTTCGATTCCGGGGTCGGGCGAGTGTCTTTGTCTAAACCAGAGGCACTGGCTCGGAGTCTGGGTGTCATTTCTATCTATAATAGGTATGTATTTACAAAAAAAAAATATATAAGTAGTGTATCATCCATCTCGTTACCATAACCATAACACGAGATGGCGTTGTGTGAAATGTCCAAGGATATTTATATTTATTTATTGTGTCTATCCTAAGCAAAACCAACGACTAACGACTAACTAACTCTAAGCTCTTTCCTCTATTTTGATTGATTCTCAGCCTCTTAAGAGAAAAAGGATCACTAAATGTTATTGAGAAATCTCATTGTAATTACTCTTCTGACAGCCACAAGGGTCACGTTGACGCCGACCACAAAGGCTACCACGGCAAGCACGGTCACGACGATCACCACAATCACCACGAAGCCCACGGCAAGAAAGGGGGCAAAGAAGGAGGCTCCCATTGGGGTTATAACAAGAAACATTAGCTCTTACCATATTAGATTTAAGGAAGATTTTTCTTCGTTAGGGATAGTAGTTTTAATCATGCCATTGATTGCGGTCATTCAAAGTTCTTCTATGGAAATACTCGTCATTCCTTGTTTTTAAATAAACCTATATCTTAACCCACTTCTGGTTGTTGGTTTGTTCTAAAATATATGATGGGGTGGGGTAATATAACCAAAATATGTAACGGACGAAATACGTATTTAAAAGTTGTTCAGTTTTGTTGTCTTTTTTAAATATATCATATAATTTAAATACTTAAAACAATTTTCGCTAGGCCAACTCTATGAGATTTAATATAACTGTTATTTTTATGAATAAAGTAAATAAAAATCCAATCATTTTTACGAAGTCCGACAAGCTTTATGTTAATTATAACGTGTAACTTTATTTTCTTTGACTTATTGAACTGACTTTTACTTTATATCTCTTTTATCGGCCTTGATTTACTTTGTGTTTGACTTCCCAGCTTTGTAATTTATTTATTTCACTATGACAAAAACCAAAATCGATTATACTGTTATAAAAGTACAAAAGATATACATTTCGAAATGTTTGTTGACAAAAACATAAAACTGACAATATACGAGTATGTTACAGGTGTATCTCTTATTTTTGTTTTTATGAATACTTGCTCATTGTTCTCAATCATTGTTCTATTTCAATGTTTGATTTTTACATGTAATACGATTAACAGATTTGTTCTGCACACTAAACACAAAAAAAGTAACATATTTAGTTTGTTGTGCCTACCTTTAGCGGCTTTAAAATAATGAAATTACTTTATAGGATAGAAGCTAGATAGCTTGATTTTAGACATATTATTAATTCAACATTTTATGATTTCACAAGAGTTGTACAGATTTGCTAATAACTAATTTGCAGTTGTAATTTGTGTCTACTTTGTCCTAATCAATTAACGTTCAGATAATTAAAATACGAAACCGCCACATATTTTTTTCCCACTAGCTAGTTAGTGTGCCGACAGAAATCGATAATTCACCGTAACACGAGCAGAAGCTTGCGTCACTTGACCGCACCAAATCGATGCCACCGTCAAAATAGAAAATCGTTTTTGGTTTTATTCGTGTACTATTCCTTTTGTGTCTGCGTTCAAACTATTTTATTTATTGTGATACTGTTTTTTTTTGTTGTCTCGGAAGTTGCATATAAAATTTGTTTCATATAATGTAACTACAATAAGTTTGAGCGTAATTCTCATTGTCCAAGTGATGGCAGCGGAACACGGTTTTAATACAACTATATTATTTGTGTATGGATTGAACGGGTATGAAATAATTTAGGCGCTAGAGGTTTAAGGATTTCACTGTATTTATTTGTTTCACATTTAATCATTTATTTAAATAATGTAGTTATCTTTCTATGTAGGCGTGTTATTTTCGACTTGTCCAAGTGATACCTTTTCTTCCAGTATTCGTATATTTTAGATTGATTGATAAGAACCTGTGTAGTTGTCTATTTTAGTGGCTGTAATATATTTTTGTACTGTTTTTATTAAAAGAAAATTATATTTGTCACTCGTTTTATTACAATAACAAATTTACAATTAGGCAGGTACCTATGTCGATACATTTTCTGCCATAAGAAGAACCAACTGCTTAATACGAATAAAATCAATACATATTAACAATTTAAGAAGAGTGCATAAACTGTCAAATAAATAGAAAAACAATTGAACATTGATCAGGTCACAAACTCTTACAACATTATTCTAATGATGAGATCGACAATGTCTTTGGCTTGGGCGAATTTCAACTCTATCAACTTAAAATCACTTTAAATTGAAACGCCATCTAGTGCCAGATAGACGCAAACCTTGTAGAGCCATATAAACTGACGTCACATTAGCTTTTTAAACAACTAGGGCTGCGCTTAATAATAGGGGTATACTTGAACCGTGCTAACTTGATGGTAAAGGCAACAATAACCCATGGACGTTTGCAATACCAGAACTGTCATTCAAGCGTCGCAGTCCCTGTATACGTAAAGGATGTCGCTGGCAGTACATTGAAATATTACGCTGCCAACACTGGTTTCCTGATCCTTACTTCTGCCCATATAAAGTGGAGGCCAGCTCCAGTGACTGAGAGGTTATTTGCTGTCCTATCTCTCCTGAAATGTGCACTCGGTAGGTTGTCTAACCTCGCCGGCTTATTTGTCGTCAAAGTATTGCTTCTCACAAGGCAATTTCAGACTGAGCTTAGGGTCGTTGTATTTGACGAAAACCGATGTGGTATGATGTGGCCTCCGCGGGAAGAACACTCGTTGCCCGGCGTTGTCCACGTAGTCAGAGTAGTTCATCTGCCACTCCATCTTCATGCCGCATTTCTTACAGATCTTTGTTCTGGAAATAGAAGCTGTTATTATAATTTATCATCAGGGTAAATACCTACCGGTGCTGACACCTTCGAAATGGTGAAAAATGCATTTTTTCCAGAATTCTCGATAAATCGATTATAAGTACAATGTGATCTTTAATGTCATCATCTCTAATAACTCACATCCTCCTGGCTTTGGAGGGCACGTAAAGCTATCGCTCTCGGCTGCTATTCTACCTTAAACAGCATTCGTTACACGCAGTCAGTAGGTTGAAAAATGACAGCTGTATAAAATTACCGGTTGTCCCACTAGATGGGTGGCGGAGGGTAGACGGCAATCGTTCCGTGTAAATACTGATGGTTAACCATGTCCAGTTAGACTAGTGCTTACTTCAGTGGAATTAGGGAAAGAAGAATCGCGACTATAGTACAAACATTAGAAAAGATTTTTTTTTTTTATTTTTTTTTTATTGGTTATTTATTTATTTATTCAGCATACCAACAACGTATCAATATCTTAGAATATAAAAGAACATAATTTATTCGTACTCTGTGATAGCGTTACTTAAAGGTATACACAACCTTCAATTGTCGTGTGAAGCATAATTTCTATTACAATATTGTTTCAATTTTTAATGTACAAAAATATTTCTTATCTACTGGATTGAAATTAATTTAATTTATTACCTATATAAAAGAGTATGTCCCATAAAGAAGAAGGTAATTATAGTTAGAATTAATTTATAATCAATACGCATAATAATAATATTCATTGATACCAAGTTGCCAAAATAATTCACCAGCAACTTGCTTTGAAATATGGCCTTATTGATAGTGAAATTCCGTATTACCAGTATCAGCCTGCACCAGTTTTGGATAATGGTATTATCACATTATACTGGGATCGATCTATTATTACTGACAGGACTATTGTAGCTAATAGGCCTGACTTAGTACTAATAGATCGGTCGGTGCGCAAAGCAATAATAGTGGATATCACCATTCCACATGATGATAATCTCATAAAGGCCGAAACTGAAAAGCTGAGCAAATACCTTGACTTGGCTCATGAGATTACTTCAATGTGGGGTGTTGATTCTACTATCATTGTGCCGATTGTTGTGTCGGTAAACGGTTTGATAGCGAAGAGCTTTAATCGCTATCTTGAAAAGCTCTCGCTTAGTTGTTGGGTTAAGCACTTGGCCCAGAAAGCCGTCCTTCTAGAGACTGCGCGGATTGTAAGAAGGTTCCTCTCTGCTGACCCCTAACCGCCGTTGGCTTGGGTCATTGACTTCGTCTTCGGCGGGTGACATCCTATTTTTATATATATTTTTATGAATTTGTTGCTTTTTGTAAAAATATATGTAACAATGAGATAATAAAGAAATATACAAATAATTCATTGATACAATAATAATAATAATATACATTTACCTATGTTTATATAACATTCTAATACAAGTGTGAGAAATAATTATTTATTTATTTATTTATATCATCCTATCAGTTTAGTCTTAAATGTCTCTAGTGTATCAGCAAAAATATCTATCGTGGTGTTTTCATTCACAATTTTGTTGTATGAACACTGCATCCGGTTAAGAGGGGTGGAACGTCCGTAAACGTAATGAAAAAGTTTCCAGCCGCTTGTTGGGCCTCATTAAGCTGTAACGAGGAACTTTCAGTCTCACTTCCCCGAGCAAAGTTGGAATAGATGTTGTGCCTTTGATAATTTTATAAAACATTAACATGTCCTGCACCTCGCGACGTTGCCCTAAAGGAAGCAGGTTAAAATGTTGTAATCTTTCTATTCAGAGTAATTCACTCTATATGGGCAGTGACCGTCTTTATATGCCAAGAATCGAGTGAAATTTCTTTGAATATTCTCAATTCGATTTTGATGTATTTTATAATATGGGTTCCAGCATAATTTACAATATTATCAGAATACGACTTGAATCGAGCGACCACGTGCACAAGCGTGACTGACATGCAAGATGTACTCACGCATAGTCGTTGACAGACACGACCTGGACGACCGGGTGGCGTACGTCCTCGGCGTGCTGAAGAAGTGTCTTCAGTAGAAGAGTGCCAACACCTTGGCCAGTTACTTCTGCTGCTGTACCCAGGATCTCCACCTGAAACAGGAGCATAAGTTACCACCACCCATTTAGAATGCTTTATATCCAGCCCCCGAGATTCTCCGTGAGATCGTCTTAATTTGCGGATAGCAAATGGCAAATTTTTGACTTGACTCCACTGATTTACTAATATGTACATAAATCGGGCTCTGACCCAAACAAATATCTCTAGCGTATATAAAGGTTATACACATTTCTGCACCTTGTGGGTAATCTTTATGACGCCTGTACCATTACAGATACATTAATCCTTAGAAATAACAAGGTCCCTTAAACAAGACATTTAAAGTGAAATAATACGATAATTAGCGCTGTCAAAGAGTCATATTGGCCATTCTTCACCAAGCTAAACCCAAGCTAAACAGCCACTCTACGAAGCAGACTTGGGTATACAATCATCAATTGGGACGCACATCATATATATAATCCGCGTGATACTTCTTAAAGAGGTTCGGTCCCCTCAGGCAGTGGGCGATGAAATACATCCTGTGCCTCTCAGGCCTGCTAATGGTGTAGTGAGCCCACTCTTCAAGCTCGTCGGCGGCCCATGGTTGGATCTGGTTGGCGACGAGCACGCCGATTAGCTTGCGTTCCCCTGTCCGCTTAATAAACTCAAAAGCGAGCCAGCGATCGCCTGAACAGAAAGGCAAATTGTAACTAACAAATCTTGAGAATTTATTTACGATGTAAGCTAAAATAAATATCGGCACAGTAGGCTAATTTCCTGCCATAAATTTGATGGAAGCCCAACATAGCAATGTGTCGTACATGGAATTAAGAACATAATTCACTTAGCTTATTAATTTTAGAGACTTCATGAAGTTTTCCGTGTAAATTAGGAATAAGTTTTAGGCACGTGCAGGAAACGCCAATCAAGTCGGCTTAAAAGTCGACATATTCCATAATATAGAATGTCCAAACCATAGAATTATAAAATTAGTGTTATAACATTCAAGTTCCAGACTCACCCGAGTTGGCGTATTTGTCGGATAGAATGTCAAGGTAGTTGCAATCAAGTGCCATCCAGAGGCCGGCAACGCTGGGTTCTCGAGGCCAGTACTGCGCGTATAGGAATGACCTGATCATCTTTGCGTGGCATTGGTTACCACGCTCTACCAGCACATCGTTGATGTCAAAACACTGTTGAAATAGATAAATATTAGAAGCTTGGAGCTTAGTGTAAGACGCATTTTAGCTAGATGGGGCGTAGATCTGAGAAAGCCTGTGAACACTCATAGGGTGGGGCCTATGTTCAACAGTCGACTAGAGTGAGCTGGTGATGTTTCATAATTTATTCTCTCACAGTTCCTTCGTGCATTCATCAACTTATCATGTAGGTAGGGTGCCCCATTATTTACGCATAATCTAGTTAATATTTTCATTTCCAATATAAGCAAAAATACTAAAATAATAGTAAGTAGGTATTCTATTAAAATGTTTTAACGTAACCGGTTTTTTAGAAGGTGAACAAAGGCATTGATCACAGTACGAAGGCCGCCTGTGTCTCTTCAAAGCCAAATTTATCGCAGGTTGCTGCGGTAAACTGGAAAGGCGTAACGCGCAATTTCAAGCTTATCATCTTGATAACTTTCTTAATCAAATTTAATGTTTATAATTATTTTTATTAATATTTTATGCAAATTTACTACAAAAAACGTCACATGATTTGATTTAGATCTGAAAGAGTACTGCAAAGAGTAAAATAATATACTTTGAGCACAATACTGACTGATATTGACTAGACTATGGAATAGACTATAGACAATTCAAAGTTTATTATATCTGATACTAGTGGCCCGCCCCGGCTTCGCCGTGCAAAGCGGGGGTGGGTTATACATATAAACCTTCCTCTTGAATCACTCTATCTATTAAAAAAAACCGCTTCAAAATCCGTTGCGTAGTTTTAAAGATTTAAGCATACATAGGGACGGACAGACGAAAGCGACTTTGTTTTATACTATGTAGTGATTTGTCATTTTTAAGTTTACTGTTCAGTGGAACTGATGTCGATCGATACTAAGGTTAGCCATATACAATATTTTACCGAATTTAGAGGAAACTACAGATATTAACGGGTCAATAATAAATTAACCGGACCCAGGTCACCATACATACATACACAATGTCACCAACCTATACCACCTTGAGGGTGTCGTAAGAGGCGACTAAAAGAACGTCAGAGGCAGATCACCAAGCCACAAGATAAGGAAAACTTGATACAAACCCTGTGCCAACCCGTCTTGCCAGCGTGGCACAGTAGGCTAATTTCCCTCCATGAATTTGGAGGAGGCCCGACTCAGTAGTGAGTCATTTATGGGCTGAAATGACGATAAAGTCCCTGTAGTTCCGATAACGATCACGGTTAGGTTAGTACTACTAATCTTTTTTTTGTGTTCCCGGGGTAAAATCCTCTATGGACTATCCCCCTCAGTCACGGGGATAGCCGAGGGGAGGCGTGTGGGACTCTCCCCCAGAGTGGGGGCCTACCCACTAAACATCCCCGGGGTGCTCTCTCGCGTCCATGTCGGTGGCATTGCGGGAGTACTACTAACCTAACCTAACTTAGTAGGCCTAACAGAGTTTTATGATTGGATTATCTCTGGCCTTGCTATGAATGATCGTCCTCGAAAGATATCGAAGTCACGCATAACCATGTATAATACCTTTTTAGAATCCCTATTAAATGCGCCAAAACTTGTAATACAGGGTCACTTTTCTGTAGAGTTTTTTTTCACAGTACCGAAGTTAATAACAAGTTTTGATTTAAGAATTATTTTTTTCGTAAAACTTAATACTATCTTCAACACTACCATAATTAGCATGTCTAACGAAAGGACTCATCAGTCAGATTTTTTCGAATGTTATCAAACTTAACAGCCAGAGGTAAATTAACTGTGAACGGACAGTAGATACGTGTTAGCTGCATAATCTAATTTTAACTGTTAAAGTCCTACTAATATTATGTATATTTGCGAAAGTTTGTAGGTACAGATGTATGTACGGATTGATTATTGTTACTCTTTCACGCAAGAACTACCGTAAAGATTTTAATGAAACTGTAAAATAATATAGCTATGGATGGATAATATATCCGAACAAAACATGGGAGATAAAATTTCGAAGAAATAATCAATCCTTTTTGTTCTCTAACCAAAAAGGCGAGCGGCCTGTATTCGAATTCAGAAAAAGAATAAATCCATTGTCACAGTAGCCGTCATTAAACCGCCATAACATTGGTTTAAATTAATTAAATAAAACAATACCTAAAATGATTACAAAAGCCTAATTAATGATACAAATATAGACGTTTACCATCCATTCTCATTGCCCAACTATGCCCGTTCTGTCCCATTTCTTCAAGTTGTTGGGGTCGAACCCTTCAACTAAGCGAGCGCACCTAGTGCTAAGTCGTGTTGACAGATTCCAAAGGAACTACGCAGATTCTTCGAAAGTGGAGACCAGCTCAAAGCAAATGGTGGTAAGCATTGAACTTACGAGCTTACGATGACGATAACAATTGGATGATGTTAGGAAATTACATTGTAGCTTATTGACTAATTTCATGTATTTCTAGTTGAGGTGCTCAATTGTGTCATACCGGGTGCTCAATTCTATAGAATAGAATTCATTTATTTGTATATATAGTAGATATTGGGTACATTAAATAAGTTGTTGCTTATGATATATTAAAATTCCTTACAAAATCTGCTTAAAGTAAGCGTACAAATATATATTTTAGTACCTATTGGTTATTTCTGTATGGTTCTTCTTCTTTCTCAAGTGATTAGTGCAAAACCAACTCTTCAGCAACACTATTATCAATCATCATTCATCATCATTTCAGCCAAATGACGTCCACTGCTGGACATAGGCTTCCCCAAAAGATTTCCACAAAGGCCGGTCCTGGGCCGCCCGCATCCATCGTTTTCCAGCGACCTTAACCAGGTCATCGGTCCACCGTGTGGGAGGCCTACCAGCACTGCGCTTTCCGGAACGCGGTCGCCACTCGAGGACTTTTCTGCCCCATCGGGCATCGGTCCTGCGCGCTATGTGCCCTGCCCACTGCCACTTAAGTTTGGCAATCTTGTGGGCTATGTCGGTGACCCTGGTTTGCCTGCGTATCTCCTCATTTCAGATTCGATCTCGCAGGGAAACTCCGAGCATAGCCCTCTCCATTGCCCTTTGGGTGACTTTGAGCCTTCTGATGGAGCCCATAGTGAGCGACCACGTCTCTGTTCCATATGTCATCACTGGCAACACACATTGGTTGAAGACTTTTGTCTTCAGACATTATCAATCAGCTTTTGTTTAATATCGCCTAGTTGTTATTATTATTATTGTTGGGTGATGATGAATTTAGAATACAGAGGGTCACCAAGCCATTTTATACTTAGAAGCAGCAAGGCAGATAGTGAAGCTCTCTGGAAGAGACGGAACACCCAATTTGAAAGCATGTATCAATGTGTTTGCCCAACGCGGCAATATGGATTTGTTGTAGGAAGCCTACCGCTGGGAATTTTGAAAGTAGAAAAATCTTCTTCCACTCCATAATAAAAAAAACTCAATATGTTTCTGCAGTTGCAAGGCAATGAGAATGAGGAGCGGGTACGCGTGCGCCGAGCACGACCGGCCGATGTGCCGCGAGTACTACGCTTCGTACGTGAGCATGCGCGCTCTGCGTGGCCTGGCCTCATCCTTCAGCCACCTGTCTCTCACGTCGTGCTCTGTGACTACGTCGCCCGAGCTCTAGCTCAGGGTCAGTCTAGATTGATTTGCTTTTTCTGAACGGATATTCATGGATACGTTTTTGTCGTTATAGTGTACATACACCGTACCGGACTTGATGTTTTGTACTGCAAAACTGCGGTTCCAAAATCTAGCCTAACTTACCTATTCATCTAAATCGCCTCTCGGTGACTATTCCCTGCACTGCGAATAGGAAGGTGGGCATTGCTAGGAGTAGTAACGTAACCATAAGCTTCCAAGTTGCCACTTAAGTGAGCGCTCCTGCAGGCCACTCCATGCTGGCCGAGCAGGCGGAGTCGCGGCGCGGATGGGCGCAGATCCGCGGGCTGGCCCTGAGCACGGCGGTGTGTCCGTGGGACGCGGCCGCGCTGGACAAGTGGGCGCAGTGCGTGCGCTGCACCCGCTCGCGCCGCTTGATGCACTTCACCGCGCACTGCCTGCGCGCGCCCGCCTTGCACGACAAGTACCGCGTGCACAACATTCTGCAGGTTGCCTAATTCTCTTACGCCAACATTCATTTTAAAACACTGTTAGGTTGAATCTATTTATTCAAGTGGGCTCATCTGACATCTTTTGACACGTAAATATACCTACATTAAAACATACTATCTCCTATCGTTTCGGAAGGCTACAAGGAGGGGCGACATGAAATTTAATAAATAATAATAATAAATATCCTTGGACATTTCACACAACGCCATCTCGTCCCAAGTTAAGCAACTTAATGCTTGTGTTATGGTAACGAGATGGATGATAAACTACTTATATACATTTTTTTTTGTAAATACGTACATAATAAAGATAGAAATGACACACAGACTCCGAGCCAGTGCCTCTGGTTTAGACAAAGACACTTGCCCGACCCCGGAATCGAACCCGGGACCCGTTGATCCAAAGGCGGCACATCTAACCACTAGTTGTTTAAAAGGGATTAGTTGTTTTAAAGGGATTTTTTAAAACAGTTGCTCAAAAAGTGGCGTATTGCAGGGACGTATAGTGTTCGGGATGTGGGCTATTACATACCCATACCTACTCGTGCTTTTTTTTACCTTTCCCGAACTCGTGCGTTCTCTTTCCCAACCGTCAAAATAATGTCTAGTAGAAGAAAAACCAACCATGAAGTTTTTACTAAAAACATCATAGAAGTTTTTATTATTCATGCCAATACTTATATTTCTCTAAATAAACTACTTACTAATTTGTTTGAATATCAGATTTAATGATTTGATTTAATGAGTTAGGTTAGGTTTCATTTCATTTCATCTCATTAAATTTCATTTTCATTTCATATCAATAAAAAATTCTACTGAAGACTTAGCTGTAGGTATAATTCCTTTTGCCTACCAGAATGGGTAAAGAAAAAAATATCTCTGCATATATTTTACGGTTGGCGCCATTTTTCAGAAATTTTCTGTTAAGTAAGTTATGTTATGTTAAGTTGAGTACATACTATTTCGGTGTCTTTGTATCAATAACAGATTTGTGCGAACAAGCGCGAGCACTTCATTTTTCTGCCTGCTATGCTTAAACACAAGTATGTTTTAAGGTTGCCTCCAAAAATACTCGTGTCATTTCATTACAGGTGATTCTAATCGTACCCAAAGACCACCCGAAACAAGCCGAGATTATCCAAGTGTTGGCCAAGAATGCGATACAGAGAGGGCGTGACGTTGGGTATCCAGTTATACGATTTGATGTCACTGCTGAAAACACGTTAGTTTCCAGTTTTAAACTCATTAACAACGGTTTACGACGTCCCTATAATGAAATGAGGCGGTGAAACTACGGATTCATTTGTGGAATGGAATGTCCACGCAGTTACCGTTTCAGCGCAGCAACCTTCATTTAAGTTATTCGTCTTCATCATAACCTCCTCCTCCTCAGCCCATAGATGACCCACTACTGAGTCGGGAGTGGGTCATCTATGGGCGGATCCTGGTGGATGCTCCAATTATATGGAGGGTAATTAGCCTACTATGCGCTGGTAAGACGGATTGGCACATGGTTCCGTTTCAAGTTGTCCTTTTGTTGCGGCTAGATTATCGCCCGTTATTTCCTATTGTCGGCTCTTACGATACCCTTAGGATGGAATGGGGTGGTGAAACTATGTATTCTAAATCCGTGTGGTGAAACTATGTATTCTAAATCCGTCACCACACGGACCATTATGGCCTTCATCATATACGAGTAATTAACTTTTTATGAAGAACCTGAATTGTGCCTCATATTAATTGTACTTTAAATTTTTGTGCATCAATAACCGACCTCTGTGGAAATCCTTGTGGGAGGCCTATGTCCAGCAGTGGACGTCTTTTGGTTGAAATGATGATGATGATGATGAACCGATAATACTGTCCCAGTTATAATGAGAACGGTTATAGTCTTTTTACTACCACAGCAGTGTCCTAAACATAAATACTCACATAAACTTACTTCTATAACTGCCATAATGATTTACACAGGGCAAAATCTTTAGAAGAATTGAAGTTGAAAAAAGAATGGCAGCTCACATTTGACGTGTCATCCTCTAACCTTAAAGCAGCACCAACAAAAGAAATGGATCCAGAGAAAGATGAAACTGAAGAAACAACACAACCAAATGCAGATAGTGAAAACGCCAAAAGTGACGAAATTAAGAGTGAAGAGCATAAAAATGATAACGTAAAGTTAATTGATGGAAATTTTGTCGCCGTGTACAGTGCTATGACCGTCTCCGATACCAAGAGAGAGGTAGACCATAAATCTTAAGACCTGGTAAGATTTGACGGAGAAGCAGTACCAACCATTTCTAATAGATATATGAAATATCATTAAAAGATGATGACGGCTTAGTGACGGCTACCGAATAAAGGGTTGATGAGAACACCTAATTGATTTTATTCGTCCTATCACTTAATACATCCTAACGTCTCGCTTGTGCATTATCTTTACAACATTTAAACTAGCATCTAATTAATAATCAACAATTAGGGGTAGATAGAGTAGATAGGGATGAAATGACTGAAAGAATGCACTAGTTTAGTCTATAAATTGATCGACTCGTGCGAGAGACTACTGAAATAAAATTTCAGCTTTATAACCATGACACAGTTTTAGAGGTAGGTACTATATTTTCTAGATCGAAAACGGTGCAAGGTTGCGGGTCAAGAATATTTTAGACTAAAAATTATAATGAATAGTGATAGGTATAAAAAATCTTAAACGCTGGCAAGCGACAACTAGATTATATTTTGACGAGGTCTTTCTAAATATTTGTAAGTGTGTGATATACACGCATATCGGATATGAAACTGTAGTGTTCTAGTATAGCTATCAAGCTGGAGCTTACAGTAAAGGAAGATCTTATTTCCAGAAATTGACTTTCATAGGCGACAGTAACTGATTACCACAATCCGTGAGCGCCCTCGTCCAGGTAGTAGGAACAAAGGTACGAATAGAGTTGTGCAAGTTTAAAAGGTACACGTCCGCATATAATATTGAATCTACAAATTAATTATGAATATTTTGCAAAGGTTGTGCACAAGTCTGCGGTATCTGACCAATTTAATGCAATATTGGTTTATCGTGATCTATTGTAACTCGAACTTTTCGTCGAAGTAATGAAATTGTTAATTTTCTGGTAGTTTACATTACAAAATCTTGGAAGGTCATAGACGTTGCAATCAATCAAATTAATTAGGCCCAAATAATTATTGGTAATACAACACCAATAAATAAAAAGGACAACGATAATTTTGGACATTTCTGGGAAATATTCAAAGATGAGACAGACTTGTTTTCAATTGTCACGCGGTTTGATGGCTATAACATTACTGTTTATAAGATTTTCTAAATATAGTGGAGACAATATGAGCATTGTTTGATATAATTAATACGATCCATAACTTTGTTCAGGTAGGAACCCTTTCTTATAATGACTAAGTATGTGTTTAAAGTAATCACCCCAAATTTTTTTGTAGCTTGTGCAATAACATTTTGGTTTTAGATACTGATTTTTGAAACAAATTTTTCATATTTGCCATGATAACCAATGACACTTTTGAAATAAAACCTTGATCAAAGATAGTAAAAAGGTATATGAACTCACTTCCATGAAAAATATGGTCATGGTACAGCACCTGATGATGAACTACGTAAGAACAATGGCCATTAATAACGCAACGCGACGAAAAAAGCAGTTCAGCAGTATCAACGAGGAGTCGTGGGGTCAGCCGATGCCGTTGTGAAAGAGCCAAGCAACTGCAACACCGTGTTATATAAAATACACGACTTGAATGATTGTGTTGAGTTATTACTGATCTCGCCAAAGCAACTGACTTTTTGTTCGAGCAATCAAAGGTAAAAACGACAGCTATTTCCGTAATGAGCAACTGTTCTATTTGTCACACATCATCGACTTTTGATAACAATTAGCCGTATTCTTTTTTATGGCCATTGTAAACATGGTGTTGCTCTAGAAAAATAACTACCTATTATAGTTTGCTGATTATAATAGTATTGGTCTATTTAAATCAACATCGAGGCTTATTCAAATCTTCCATAAGTTACTGACTATTAATTTTCAGATCAAATGCAAACAATGACGTTAAAGCTAGCGTGTATGGTCCTAGTGGCAACGCAGATGATAGAATCTTCGCCGTCCTTGGGTAAAGCTAACATCTTAGATGACCTAGTGATGGCAGACGACACACATGCTGTCGGTTCGTACATTCGAGAAACAAGGGCTGCTCCGGTAAGCGAAAATTATACTTCAGTTACTAACAATGTTCTTCAAGAATACATTGGTATTTAGTAGGTACGTACTAATATACCAGTTAATATTTGCTGTGAAGAACCTTAAGGTTTAAGTCCACACACAAAATTGTTATCTCCTAAGGTTTACCTAAAATCATTATTATGTGATCTGATAAAAGATTAGATTATTATTTGTACTTAAATAAGATTTTTTGAAATATTTAAAGTATATTTTGAAGCTGAAAGCATCTTATCGCAAGAGTAAACCTGCTACGCTCAATTAACCAGCAAATAGTGACAACAATAATTAGATTGAGGCACCAGTGTACCAATTACGATGAAGAGGATAAAATTAACATGCACGTCTGCATCTTCGGAATTTTTGTAGTTACATTTACAAAAATAAATATTGACAGAGGTAGTAGTTTGACCTGTAAACCATCTCAAAGCGTGGCTTGAGAATAACATTGATAGCGATACCTATCTATTTCTAACATCGACCTTTATAAAGAGATCTATAATTATGAAAGTTTGGTGATTTAGAATTCATCTACGGTTGTGACCATAAAGCGAAAAAAGTATAAAATAGCCACACACTCCCGGTGTTGCAATAGTTTCATGATTCATTCAATGTAAAAACCTAGGTCAACCACCTAGTCGCAATCTCTGTTCATTCAACGGGAAGACTCGTTACTGTTTTTTGGCCTGAATTACCTAGCTGATTTTACGACATTTTCCACCGGAAGTGTTTTGCAAAACTGAAAGTGAATACCTTGAATTTGAGTCTTTCATTGTCACTGTTGATGGCGCAATATTGTCAAAGTGCTCTTGCATAGCTATTAGGCGTTTCTATAATTTACTTTTATCTTCATATTGACATTTGAAAGCCTAGTCAAAAGTCATTAAAGTCTCATTATGTAACGTATTAGATCTTTTCTGAGATGATGGAGGGAAATTTTATTTATATTACTAACCATAATTCATATGTTTGCTTTTTCACTTTCACAATTTGAATTCTTGTCGGTAAAGGTTTTGCTAACGTGTTACTCTAAATAGATCAGGGTTGGACTAGCATTTTTTTTAAGCAAGAGATACTTGCTCTGCGCCTAGGTGTAATTTGTGTCTTATATTTCTAAATTTTATTTTTACTACTGTATTAAAAATGTTTTAAGCAGTCCCGAAAAAATGAAGGCGAATTTGAAAAGTCTTCCGAGAGTGAAGCTGATGGAGAGATTGGTTATTCAAGAAAGAAGTCGGGAGGTGGCAAACGAGGGTACCAACACTTCGACGCATACCACAAGAAGGCTGGCGACCACTATGAATTTGAAAAGCAGGACTCCTACGGGCAAGAAGAAAAGGAACAAGATGGCGCGTACAGCCATAACCAGGAGCGCAGAGGTGAATCTGAACAGCAGTCTGAGAAGCTTATTAGAAAGCCCTTTAAGTTCTTTAGAAGAGTCCTGAAGTGGTTTCTGTAGTTCATTCCAAAAGTAGATTAGAGATTTAGAATTTACCAATAGTAACCTATTATGGAGTATTTTTTTAGATAACTATCTGAGAAGGTAAGCTTCAACAGTAGTCTCCAAAGAAATATATGAGTATTTTACTGTCGTGATCCAATGATAGCCACGAAGCTATATCGCTATGTAGGTAATATTAGTAAGTAGACCACCTAGAGACAATAAATTCATTTGAAATACAGAATGATTTTTATTTCTGACCTGCTTATACATGCTCATGTTGAACATTTGCTATTTTTAGCTAATCCTGAGAGTTCTGAAGAAGACGAGCGGCCCAAGAGGAAACAAAGTCAGCGCAAAGATGATAGCGAAGATCTGAAGGACGCTGAAAATGAAGAACTCAAGTACGTAAAGCCAACAAAACTGCTAGTTCACTTTAAATTACTCAATTTTCCATAATGCTGACAAGGACGACTAAATTTTAAATAATTACGTATATTTGTCCAGAGATGGTGCTAGTGACGGCAACGGAGGTGTCGAGGCATCAGGCCACGATCCCAACGACTACAAGCTCCCCGAAAGATATACTTACGGCGAAGATGATGAAGAATTTAAATTTTAAGATTTCATAACCTTTCTTCAACGTGTGATATTTCTAGACTGATAGATTGTAAAATAAAATATGCCTAAGTGTCGCCATCTATTGTCTATTTCAGTAGAAAACAATGGTGAAAATGTACATCATTACATTATTAGGTATATTGTTTTGTTAAGTTTAAGCTAGAAATTAAATTTGTATTTTATGACAGTAATTTATTTTATTCTTCCTATTCAACTAATTCTATAGTGTTCAATCGGGCAAAACAAAGTTGTAACCGCAACGTTTAGTTTATCGGGCACAAATTAGCCGCTGTTGCGAAAACTAACTTCATAATTTTAATAAAATATGTTTACCTTGCTAAAAAAATTGAAACTGTCACATAGACATTTGGTGTTTTTTTAAAGTTAAATAACATATACTTTAAAATCTTTAAATCAATATGCTGTTGATATGGGCGTTTTCTGTTTTTGCCACAAACGGTTTTGTATCCGATATACAGTTTGCATATCGACATCAAAAACGGTTTTCTGATATCGATATCTGTAGTACAGTTTTCAAACGTTAAACATTGCTAGCGTCCAATCCATATTGTAACAACTCAAATTCAACCTTATTACTTCGATGTTTAGTTCCATTTTTAGAGTAAGTTTCTCACTAATATCGAGTAGCCGTAGCCGCCAGAAACGTTATCATAACTGTAACTATACAATGGAAACTAAACCTTATTGCTAGTACAGTAAGATATATTAACCACGCAAACATGACTAAAGTTATTTCATATTGTCTTCATCTCTTTTACAGTAAAAGAATTTAGAATTTAGAACGAGAGGTAGCGAATGTGGTTCATATCGTTTGTGAAGTTTGCGTTTTGTTCGCACATCGTTTTAGTTTTGACTCGATACAGTTTTTGTGATATCGGCTACATTGTTATAGATATCGATATGGTATGATATCTAACACATATCCGATATAAGTTACGTTTTGATATATCGAACTCATCCTTACGACCATGACCGAAGTCTCAACAGTGCCAACTAAACGTGTCGCGTTGACATTGACTTATGACAAAACAATATTTTTGACGTTTGTTTTGCTTGTGCTCCCGTACACAATACGAACTATCTTCCACATTTTCCTGTTTATAACGAAACATTCATTTGCTGTGATCCATGTTTGTGATGTAAATACATTCTCCATACGAGCTCCAACAATATGGGCGTAAAAATCATTGACATCTTCGTTGTGTTCCTTCTAAATTTAATGCAATACGGTCATTCTGGTAAGTGCTAAGTAGCCGACTATTATTTAATTGAATCAATTTATCTTGTTATTGTTACGATGTTACTCTGTTTAACAGAGCACATCCTGCCCTGTAATGGCACCTCGCTGGATGAGTGTCGGGAAAACCAGATGTGTGATTTGACTGTGCACGAATGTAAATGCATAAAAGGATTTACACGCATCGGCGACGATTGCACTATTCCTTCTCAAGAGACGCAGTCCCATGGGGTCACAATAGTGGTAGTGACCATTCTCACACTCAGCTTACTAACTGTAGGTATCATTTTAGTTGTAAGAAAGTACAATTTAGTTGATTATGTCAGACAGAAGATAAACTCAAGAAGAGGCAATAATGTCACTTATGAAGATGTTATGATTGGCAATGATGATCCTCCTTTGAGTCCTTAGTTTAGTATTTAGTAGATAATATTGTTTGTTAAGTTTGGATGCATTAAAAATTGCCACCATCTAGATTTCCCATCAAATACTTGGTCCTTTAATACAACATAAATCTTATGTTTTGATGTTAGCTTTAGTTTAGTATTGTCGCCTAATCTATACAAGTTTTTGTGCATTGTGTTTTCCCAAACATCTCTTGTAATTAATTTATAATGCTTTATTACCTTTCAAAACCAAGCTGGCATTGAACCAAATATTTGACAATATAAATAACATGTAATTTAGCATCCAAACTCGAGTATTCAAATGTTATCAATGTATGTAAAACAAATATTTAATGTTACAGTTATTGTAGATCTAAGCTGTTTCTGTTTAAATTCAATATGTTGTATACACACACACACACACACACAATAGTTTGCTGCTTTAATACAGCACTTAAATTTTTTCATAAGCTTAGTTAGCTGATGGTAAGTGGCTGCCATTACAAAACATTGCTAAACCTCTAAATAGTTATGCTGGGAATATTAAGACTTTTAAACTAAAATGGGCAATCAAATTGTAACATTCTAGAGACTTACCAAAGAATTTATCATTTTGACAAAATGTGAATATAAAATTGTTTTATGTAAACAAAGTTCTATAGTGTGATTTTCCACAGTATGTTTAAATCATCAGATCTAAATTTAACTATGTGCTGTAATAATGTATGCCATTTTAGAAATCAATCAAAATTGAATATTAGTTATTATCTGATTTTTTTTATGTGTATTCCATTAGACAATGCTTATTCATGTTAAGTTCTGATCTCTGCTAAATACACACTGATCAAAAAGGTAGTGACAATACAGTTTCCAGTCTAAATAATAAACTAGTTTTTTAATGTTTTAACATTATATGCAAGGCTCAAAGGTGTAGGCACAATCTTATGAGTAGTATCTACTTGTTAGGTTGTTGTTGAACCAGATATTATAACTAAATGTGTGTGTCCATTAGTAAGTAGGCTAGGCTGGCTGAAATTTATGAAACAGAAAAGGTGGACATTTTATTATGTTTATATTTCAAATAAAAAAAAAGGGACTGAATTGTGAGACTCAGCTAATCTTGTCATTATCAATAATATCTCTCAGTTTGCTTCAATACAATGTTTATTGTCTTCTGTGGCTTTCCAATACAATGTTATATAGCCAAAGACTGAATGGTGATACAATCTTAAAAATAATTTACGTTTTTAAACTTTCAAGATTTTTTTTTAATATCTTTTGTATATTATGAAGTAGAAATAATTTTAATTCCCAATATTTTGTACCATTTTGGTTAAGTATTACTTACATTAAGTGTTTATTTAACAGAATAACTAACTTTGAGCCAGTGCTAAATACCATTTTTTTATTATGTATATACTTATTTGTCTATGCCATAAATAATTGTAATTATAACAGACAGTGTTCTCAGTATTTCATGGTTGCAAATTCAAAACCTATTGTGTAATTGAAATTCTCTGATACAATTCTCAATTGGACCTACTTATGCAAAAAGGAATCAATCCAAACTAAGGCAGTTTTGAGATACAGTCATTTTTGTCAAAATTGTGTATACAAATAATTGTATAGTTAATTTCAATAAAGTTATATTACAATATTGTCCCAAATAATTTGTTCTATGTCTACAAATATAATATGATAGGTTATGATGAAAATCATTAACATGTTTAATAATAATAAAAGAAAAACTGGCTGGTTCCTTTTTGCAAAACTATCTGTGGGTGGGTTAGTTCTTTGTTAATTTATCACTATGCTATAAATTTTTAGAAATAATATGAAAACCTTATAAATATCTAGGTATTATTGAAAAATATAAACAAATGTTAAATTCTTTGATATCATCATCAGTCATTTCAGCCAAAAGAGGTTCACTGCTGGACATAGGCCTCCCCCAAGGATTACCTTTCCCGAGTCCTGAACCAACCGCATCCATCGCTTTCCGACGACCTTAACCAGGTCTTCAGTCCAATGTGTGGGACGTCTACCAGCACTGCGGTTTCCAGAACATGGTGACCACTCAAGGACGTTTCAGCCCCATCAGGCGTTAATCCTGCTATGTGCCCTGCCCACTGCCACTTAAGTTTGGCATTCCTGTGGCCTATGTCGGTAACTCTGGTTCTCCTGCGTATCTCCTCATATCTGATTCGATCTCGCAGGGAGACTCCGTGCATAGCCCTTTGGGTGACTTTGAGCCTTCTGATGGAGCCCATAGTGAGCGACCACGTCTCTGTTCCATATATTATCGACTTTTGTCTTCAAACACTGACGAAAACACTGACGGACGAAAAGATCTTTCGCAGCTTCCCGAACGCTGCCCAGCCGAGTTGGATTCGACGAAAGAGCTCTTTCTCGAAGTTAGACTTACCTAACTGGACGGTGTGTCCCACGTAATTTCAAACAACTTCGAGAATAAAACCTCAGAGATTATCAGGAGTGGATATTAGACAATGATCTTCGTCTTTTCCATGTTCATCTTAAGGCCGAGTCGTACGGAGGCTCGCCAGAGGCCATCGAGCATCATAGAGCGTCCGAGAGCCTTCTGGCTGTGTTCTGGCGTTAGATGTTGTAAATAAAGTTATATCAAAAAGGAACCAAGTAATACGAGTCTTACACCATTACGCCTATTTTAATATGTAAACTAGAACCAACCCGCATGGTTCTACTTATTTTATCAAATTTTGATGAAAAAACTAGACATGCAAGGGACCATGTGGTATGGGTCTTTATGAAAAAAATAGTATCAATATTTTTTTAGCATTTTTGGATGACTATGGCGCATGGATCTTGTTAGTTTATTAGGCAATTGCTGATGTGTTGGTTGATATCTTTGTCGTAGAAATGTTTTGTTCTGTCAAAATTGTCAGATCATTTTGATCTTTACAGGGTCGATAGAAGGCTCATTTTTGAAACCTTGTGTACTTATCTCGTTTTTAGCAATAGTGTGGATTGGTTCCTGTTTGCATTAGTAGGTCCAATTGTATTTAAATGCAAAATGTTTGTTTTGTATCTGTCAATTGTATTTTTTTTTGTGTTGGGCAAGTCATGGAGGTCGTTGCAAATTAATTTTGTACACTTTTAAATCATACTACCTGTCTTAAGCTCAAATGCCTTGATCTAAGTGTCATTCGTGTTACCATTTGAGCTGACTTGAGACCAAGTATTAATATGTAGTAAGTTAACTAAATAGTATTGTTATTTAAACGCAATTTATAATCAAGTGGGGCATTCCTACATTGTTATCGGCGATACATTTATAATATATTTGTGCTTGTATCTTTAATCAGCGCAGCTTATCCTTGTTATTTGCACCTTATTTATATAGCACAGTTTATATTAGTTATAATGTTCCTATCGCAAAGTACTTGCCATGGCACGTAAATTATAACTTTTTCATTATATCTAGGTTCAAAAGCGATTATGCCCATTGCTTTGTATTCTTTTAAACTGAAAGGTATATTATTAAAAATATTCTGTGATACAGTTGAACCTTTTATTCACGATATAAGTCTTCTCAGTTGCGGCGTCGTATGGAAGCTCGTCAGGAACTTCATGATGTTGCTTATGATCAGTATGAAGCTTGTTATGTACGCCGGACACTCGTATGCCACTGAAACAAAAAGATTTGATACAATTTACAGGATCCGCACAAATTAATAAGCCCTCAATATCAATCCGTTTGTATTATTAAGACCGTGTTTGAATTTGATGCAAGCAACATCTCAAGTTGTATGATTTTTGATTGCCATGGCCAAATCAAAAAGCAGTGCCTTCGATGGGTCGGTTACCGTCGACTGCCGTTGACGGCACTCGGCGGCTTTATTTTTATATTATAAGACGACACACGAGCAGGCGGCCCACCTGATCGAAAGTGGTCACCGTCGCCCAGGACATCAGAAGTTGCGTTGCCGGCCTTTAAGATGCCTGTAAACACCTCTTTTGAAGACATGTGTATGAGCGCGTAGTCTTTTACTTATGGGTTTATACGACTAATGGCGAGGTATGGTTAGCTTTACATGATTTATAGTATCAAGCCAAGAAACCCAGTTGAATCGGGGGTACCATGAATTCTAAGAGCAGCGGCGGTACGCCTGGCAGATGTAAAAATCTATATGTAAAATGCAGAAAGATAAATATGGGATTACCAAACAGTCTATCACGACATAGTATAAAACAAAGTCACTGTCGTCTGTCCGTCCCTAATCTTTAAAACTACGCAACGGATTTTGAAGCGGTTTGTTTTAATAGATAGAGTGATTCAAGAGGAAGGTTTTTATGTATAATACATGCATAATTGCACCCGTGCGAAGCCGGGCCGGGTCGCTAGTTTAATATAATACAAACTAAAGGTGCACACTTTTTTTTAAGTCTTGATTTCCGACCACAGTAGGGTGCTATGCTATAGATTCTTCACATTTAAAACTCGATCCGCATTGCGCAGTTTCTTTACGAACCCGATCACGGACTCGAAACTAAAGCAAGTATCTCTCTGGTATATAACTCGGATCCCGTAACCAACAAAGGCGAGAGCAACACCTTCGTGATATAAGCAAGGTTGGTCCGTAGACCAGCCAGGCGTCACATTGACTTACCAGTGAATACATTTAGGAAGACGAAGTAGCAGTATGCGGAGACCAGTAGGTAGTGCACTGCGCGCGTGTCGCTGCCTGGGCCTGGGCCGACGTGGGCGTGGTCGTGGGCGTGAGGGCCCCCGGCGCCCCCGTCGCCCCACACCAGCGCGGGCAGCGTGGACAGCACGGACACGTGCGCCAAGGAGAACGCCTTCAGCAACCGCGCCACGGGTACTAGGCGACGGAACGGATGTGGAAATAGAATGTAATGTCACCTCCCCATTGCATCTTGTGGGTGTTGTAAGAGCTGACCAAAGAAAAAACCCGCAAGAGAAGGGAAAACGTATGGAATATTTTTCCATGTGACCCACAATTTGGCTAACTCTTTAGCTCCGGGTTGATGATAAGAAACTTCCTAGTTATTTATCACTTCAGCGCACAAATGACCCGCTACTGAGTCGGCCATCCTCCGCATTCAAGGAGGGATTAGCCCACTGTACCGCGCTGGCAAGGCGGATTGGCAAATGGTTTGTATCAAGTGGTTTGTATCAGCAGTTAGGTGATCTGCCTCTCTAGAGTGTATTGGTGACATTGTGTATACTAAATCCGTCACAAAAAGATGTCTGTAACTTTGCATCGCAGGGTTCTTTTAACCATCATATATGCATTTGATGTGTGTTAAAGTGTAAGGCTTTAAAACCTCGTGAAAAGCCATCAATATCTTACCTTCGTTGTGCGGCGCAAATTGTCTCACAGCTCTCATCAGAACATGAACTGTTAATATGAAAACTGCTATACCTGAAAAGAACAAGTTATTATCAAATCTTGGTTTAATTTTATCAAGTACTAGCGACCCGCCCCCGCTTCGCACGGGTGCAATGGTGAATATCTAAATTTAGTAGAGTTTCTCTACAATATTATACATGTATGTATTATATTACACTAGCGACCCGCCCGGCTTCGCACGGGTGCAATGATGAACTTCTTCATATAACAGGTTTTCTCTACAATCTATTGAATTTATTATAAATAAAAACCTTCCTCTTCAATCACTATCTATTTAAAAAAACCGCTTCAAAATCCGTTGCGTAGTTTTGAAGATTTAAGCATACATAGGGACGGACAGACGACAGCGACTTTGTTTTATACTATGTAGTGATAGTGATAAAAACCTTCGTCTTGAATCACACTATCTATTAAAAAAAAAACGCTTCGGAATCCGTTGCGTAGTTTTAAAGATGTAAGCATACATAGGGACGGACAGACGACAGCGACTTTGTTTTATACTATGTAGTGATTTAGAATCATCATCATCAGCCCACATTAGTCCACTGCTGGATATAGGCCTAGTATTTAGAATACAAAGTGTCAATCTACACAGCACCAAATTGGAAAAAAAGCGTCGCATGTTCTATTCTCGTGCACAGAGAATAATTAATTATAAGAAACCTGTATGTATGTATGTACCTGTATTACTGTAACAACCAGAATGTCCAACCACAACAAAAAAATCTAAGTTTCCAGTGCAATTGGCACGTATAAATCCCCGACAGCAGTCATTGGGCGATAGGCGTTGCGACCCCCGCCTGACATATTACCTAAAGTTTAGAATTACTAAGCGAGAATAGTTACGAGAACTATCAATATACAACAGAGTACATGAATTATGATTAATACCTGATCTTCATGCATGAAGATAGAAAAAAATCCTTTGGATGAGCTCCAGGTCTATCTTAAACTACAAAGTTGTGTTAAGAAAGAAAGACGGCAAGACATTTTAAGTACTAGGCCGGGATAAAGCAGATTTGTGAGAGCAAACTAGCACAATAGTCGCAAAGGGCCAAACATCAGCCAGATGTATTGAGCATTAAGATACTTAATACTCATACCTGCAAATGTTGATATGAACTGGATGTAAAAGTCTTTCTCCCAAATGAACAGGTCACTGTCGTCAGTCTTTTCATCCTGCACCCATGCCCAACAGCTGCTATTCCAGTACTCTAACAGAGACACATTGAGTGCTACACTGCAACATAAAATGTATGGCATTCAAGTAAGATCAAAGATGTGGGTTGTTGAATTGCCTGAGAGGCCTTCTTGACTTGGATGTGTGATCACTCTAAATGACATTATCTGAACCTAGCTACCCTCCCTAGGTAAGCTCTAAAACTAGTAAGTGAAAGTGTAAATCTATCTATAATATTGTTTTCTGGCATTTGTGTCAATATTTCTATCTATAGTTAGTTTAAAAAAGAAAGAAAGACAAATGTCTTGTCAACCATTATAATTACATTTGCTGGGAATTTAATCAAATAAATACTATTTTATCTCATCTCATTTATAGGACATTACTAAGATAGGTTTCTTCCAGATTAAAAAGTAGGCAATTAATACTGCAAAAGAACTATAAAATATAATCTAGGCATATTCAAGTCAAGTCTTCTAGCTAGTTTTACCTATTCGCATTTAAGAAACATACACATACTTACTAACTTGTGGAATCACCCCGGTCAATTCCACAAATAATGTTGGTAACTATATTGAACAAGCTATTGTTGTGCCACACTCCGTAAGTCTCCACCATTATTAAGATGACAAGTAGTTTTAGATGTGCCTGGAATAACAAAAAATTTTTGGTTGATCTCCTAGATTCCTGAACAAAATCTAGAATACTACTCCTTTTAAAAAAAAACGAAACCTCTGCCCTACGTATAACCTGTATTGCAGGGGCAGTTTATGAACATGTAATTCACAAATACAAATTACACCCCGACTCAGAGCAACTGCCTCTGGTTTAGCCAAAGACACTTGCCCAACCCCGAAATCAAACATGGGGCCTGTTGATCTAAAGGCGGCACATCTAACCCCCAGACCAACAAGGCAGTCTGATGCTGATCTATTGTGCTGGAATGGCACAAGATGTGCTCTCTTTGTGGCAACTAACCTTCAATTAACTAGAAACTGTGCAAACCTTAAACTCAGTGTTGTACAGGACATGTCGCTGTGCCTCCTTCGACATCAAGACAAGATCAATCATGACTATAACTGGATCATACTCTATGTATTTGTCAACAATACCTTTACAAACTTCCTGAAAATAAAACAGAGATTTTGTTGAAAGATATTCGTTTGTTAATGTATTTCTTTTCTTAAATGGACTGGAAATATAAAATCATTGAATATTTTCAATTGATAAAATCATTAAAATCCAAAAATTAAGCGTTTTGAAACCAAAATACTCACACATTTAGTCAGCTTTAGAACAGTCGGGCCGTAGGTTCTATACAATGCAGTCGCCCGAGCCCCACAATTAACGCAATTATATTTAGTAGGTCCAGTCATTTTAAATTTTAATTCATAATCTAAAAAACTAAAATTGCGTAAATAACCTATGTACTATGTAGGCTATATTTGTATTTTTTTAAGTGCCTATTGCTTTTTTTTAGCAATTAGCATAGCTGCTAAGTGATTTGTACCCATTACGAATTACGATTTGTCCAGTTTGTGTAGCTTCAGACAAAATGTGCAGTTTTTAACGATCATCGTAATTGATGAATATTATGATCGAAGAATATGCTAGTATGGTAGTATTGACCCAAATGAATCAAGTAAAAAATCTCGAAGAAAATCGATTTTCGAAAAAGAACATTGAAATACTTTTTAAACTAAATACGTAAATCCCACAGGATAATCGATATCTAAGAGAAATTAGGGGCAGTGAATTCTAACAATCATTACGTCCATTTGTAGATTCACTAACGCATAATTGTCATTTTATAAACAATATGAGGATGCACGAACGCATGTACACAGTTATAAGGATTACTGATAGAGGTCGCTGTTTTCACAGAAGTAGAACCTCTTTGGTTTTATATCTAACTGACATCGAGCAGCATAATAATAAATTCGGAACCATGAAAATAGAGGGCATTAGGAACAAAATATGATTGAAAACTAAAAGAAAGCTGCTTCCTTTGTACGATGATGAAACGTAACATTATCACCCTGAGCCTCAATCCATTAATCTCTTTTGATCTCCCACAACCCTTGTGCCGACCCACATTCATGCTAAACTACCACCGGTCTGGAATGATAGTCTACAGAGAATTAGGTATTTCTGGTGGAATTCAGGTTTTTTTTTTTTTTTTTTTCAAAAAACTCTTAACAGCATAGTGAGAGCACTGACGCAATTAATGACGAATATGCCTTGACTGGGCGAATCAAGTACAAATCCGCGAATAGATAGGTCTCCGTTGCGTCATTGCTCACTTAAACTTACAGGTTATTCTAAATGCTAAGTACACGTTATTCCGTCAGTGGGATATATGACGACACGGTTGGCGCAGTGGTTGAGCGATCGACTACTGCGCAGCATGTCGCGGGTTCGATCCCCGCACGGAAGAAATATTTGTACGACCTACAAGTATTTGTTCCGGGTCTGGGTGTTTCCTATCTAGAATATGTATGTATATACAAAAAATAAAAATGTATTTAAGTAGTTTATCATCCATCTCGTTACCATAACACAAGCATTATGTTGCTTAGCTTGGGACGAGATGGCGTTGTGTGAAATGTCCAAGGATATTTATTTATCACTACATCGTATAAAACAAAGTCGCTGTCGTCTGTCCGTCCTTATGTATGCTTAAATCTTTAAAACTACGTAACGGATTTTGAAGCGGTTTTTTTTAATAGACAGATTCATTCAAGAGGATGGTTTATATGTTTATATAATACATGCACCCGTGCGAAGCCAGGGCGGGTTACTAGTTTATTTATAAGATTGAAAGGGACAAAACAGAGCACAGGTAAAAAATGCCAGTTACTTCCAGGCATCATTGTCCCACAGATACTGTTTAGACGTTGGTGACAAATTGCGGTATTACAAACATTTAGAGACGACACAAATCAAGTGTGCTTGAGCACCAACCCTAGTGGTAACTAGAAAAAATAATGATTAGGGTCACACACTTCTTCCATCGTGAAGGTGTCATAATGAACGATAAAATAAAATAATAGGACAGAGACACCAGCTGCAAGGGAAGGAAGACTTGATAGGAAGCACTGTGCCAGCAGTGGACTGATTCCCCCATGTAGTAGGCGGAGGTCGGATAAGATTAAGATAATGGTGAATAGCCTGCTTATACAATTAATATACCTACTGTACTTACCTAAAGCTGTAAAAACCTTTTGTTCGATCTAATTATAAAAGTCGGCTAGCATTACTCTTCAGTCTGTTAAATAACAGTCATTCTCATAAACAATTCTTTTCACAAAAGGAGCAGTTATAAATTGAAATAGGTAATGATCGTGAGGCTGCTCTTTACCGCCAGCTAAATGGATCGCACCCGGCAATTCTGCTGCCGTATTTACACTGCCCGGATAATGGTTTGGATGACCCGGTCAATAACGGAGCTATTTACGAGACCTACGACGGTTTTAGTTTTCTAGTTTTTCAAATGTACGCACATATTATTAAGTTGCATAATAACCAACATTAAAATTTTAAAGCAACCCTCGAGGCGAAAATGCAAAGGTTCATTATCTGTTTCATCATTTTATTTTGTTTATATAATTGTTTAGAAGTTTGGAATTGTAAAAGTAAGCACTATGTAGTCACTGTATATAAATAACCTAACATATAAACAAGCAGTTGAGTGTATGTTATGCTCGCTTATAGGTCATACTGGTGGTGTCGTGTGTGTGTCGGGTCCTTCGGTTCCCTAAAATATGGTTGAGCCGGGGATGGCTGACACATTGGTCATGTTTGTGATCGGGTGCCGCTAGTTGGGGCCGGTCATACCTTAACTGCTATTGACATCCCTACATTGCTTTGCATTAATCTCCTGGACACTTCTGTTGTGCGATATGTTACTTGTCCTCACATCTTAGCTTACTAGAAATAAACACGAAATCCAATGAGATGCTTGTAACAGAAAATATGATAAAAAGAGTGTCCATGGAGTTTCTTGCCTGTTCTTCTCCATAGGATCTACTTTTTGGAACATGCAACTAGATTCCTAACTTCACTTTTGAGTTTTCAAATTTTCAAAAACACCAGTAAATAGGTTCAATTGTGTTGTTCAAATCATTTTTGAGTTTGAGTTTCAAGTGTGTTTCATCACACTGATATAATAAGCGATGTAAGAGCTGCGGGACTGTAAACAGTAGTGTGTAATTAAATAAATAACAGAGAGAGGAACAGAATGTTGATATGCCTACTTAAAACAATGATCATAATAGTTATAGTTTAAACTAGTGGCCCGCCCCGGCTTCGCCCGTGCAAAGCGGAGGTGGGTTATACATATAAACCTTCCCCTTGAATCACTCTATCTATTAACAAAAACCGCTTCAAAATCCGTTGCGTAGTATTAAAGATTTATGCATACATAGGGACGGACAGAAGAATGCGACTTTGTTTTATACTATGTAGTGATGTATCTACACCAAGCGAAACGGTCTACGAACAGCCACTGATATGCGAAATCCTGAAAAAACGCCTCGTAAACGGTCGAGTCACTTAGGCGCTGTGCTGCAATGGCACAGAGACACACCGAACTTGTAAGTAAAAAAACATTATTATCTATTTTTTAATATTACTTAATCGATGTAGGATTATATGGTATTACCTCAATGTTTGTCCACTAATCAATATTCCTCACGACGATCCTGAATTGAGGTGGGCGTCGAGACTAGACAATGTCTGTCATGCTCAGATACTCCACGCAATACTGTTTCCTTTCGTTGGCAGGTAACATGCGAATTGTCTATTCAGTGTAACGCTATTGTGAACGCTGAGAATGAAGCAACAAGTATCCATTGTTGTAATGCAAGTATGTATCAATAAAAATACTTGGATATTGTTGAGTTGAACTAAGATTGCCGAGTGTATTGTTAGTGTATTGATGATGTTGATTGGCAGTAGTTGACGGTTAATTTAGATATAACCCGATATTTTGAAGGCTAAGGCAGTTGGAATAGACGTATGGAAAGTCTTAAAAATATAGTTTGTAAGAAAAGTTCAAATTATTATATCTAATTTACAATAAATAATATAATAAGTTACGTAGCTCGAGACAAACCTTTGTATATAATTTACTAGCGACCCGTCCCGGCTTCGCACGAGTGCAATGATGCATGTATTATACCCAATGATGTTTTATAATTAAAAAGAGGTAGATATGTTTCAAGCGCACGCCAAGTGAAGACACGAAAACAGCCACAAACAGAGTGGTCACGTGTAGTGAATTTTAGAGTAATAATAACAAAAATGTCGTCCTGTGTGTTTAGAAAGTGTACAAATTATTGTTCAAAATTAATAAATCACAAGGGATTTCCTATCACATGCAAGTACATAAATATATATTTCGATTTAATAGTGTATTTGAATAAAATTAGTTTAATAATATTCATAAATAATGCTAGTAAACAAACGAGACAGTCAATACTTTTTTCACTTCAGTAGCTCAAACATGTAGGTTTTGCTCACTGAAAACAGTGGACAAAATGCGATTTTGCCCACTGAGTGAGACAAAGTAACTTTTTAATTCTAATTCGAAACATTGACACTATCTCTTTCCCGCCAATAGAAAAGAGAGAGAGACAAAGACCAAGTGGCCAGTACCAACAGCTCCGATTTTTCTTCTTCTTCTTCATTTAGGTTTTGGCTTCCATCGTTATACCGATGATTATGCCAATGACAAGTATGTTGTGTTAGAAATTTCGTGTGATTATGAAAGTTAAATTAATTGATTATAAGTTGCGTTAGAGTTATGAAGTTAAATGTTAGCAGGTATTAAAGTACAGATTATAAATATTAAATTGATAGAGCAATATTAAGTATGGGAACTATATTTGATTAAATACAAACTAGACGTACTTTTAACAGTTCGATTGGATGAAAGGAGTTCGTTATGGGGTTACTCCGATTTTTAATTCGACCTCAAAGACAAACACGTTCAGAATTTCGTACTAACTAAAGAAATTTAGCAAAAATGATAATTATATCTTTTATTGTAATTCATTGAATTTTTAACTTATTGTTGTATTTAAACTAAAATAAGTATTTACTGCTTAAAAAACTGATATTTAACTTAAAAATATTTATTTATAGTTTCAAAAATGTTACGTACCTAATATATTTCATTTCCTATAGTGTTCTCGCTGCTGAAGTGAAAAGTTATGTGTGTTACACGAGAGCAAAATTTTTCGCATCTCGTGCCTTTGAATCCCTCGCAGCACTCAGGAATCAACTTTAGAATCACTCGCTACGCTCGTGATTCAATCATTGATTCCTTCGCTTACTCGGGATTCAATATCAGCACTCGCAGCAAAAAACGACTTTGCTCTCTTGTTGCACAAATAACTATTGTTGCGAGCACGACAAGGACGCATGTACTACGAACAAAGATTATAAGTACAGATGCGAACATCGTCGTAGGCACTAAAGTAAGAATTACCCTGTTGTATAGTTTCCTTTACCTGTTTTTTTTAACCCCCGAGGCAAAAAGAGGGGTGTTATAAGTTTCACGTGTCTGTCTGTCTGTCGGTCTGTCTGTCTGTCTGTGGCACCGTAGCTCGCGAACGGATGAAGCGATTTCAATAAAGTTTTTTTTGTATGAAAGGTGAGTTACGGGCGAGTGTTCTTAGACATGTTTGAAAATCGGGTGAGCCGTTTAAAAGTTATGAGGGGTGAAAGTGGGGAAGGATAACCGAATGTCTGCAAATATAATCGAGTGGGGTCTCAAATGAAAGCGCATCACGTGCAATTTAACAAAATCTACACTAAAATAAGTATGTATGTATACCTATAAAAAGTATAAAATAAAAATTAAATTAAAAATTTAAATAAACCCCCGACACAATAACCTTTATAAAGTAAAAAATAAAAATAAATACTTCGCGTTGGGGGACCAGGGGTCAGGTAATAAATAAGTGGGAGTGGTCCCCCAACGCGAAGTATTTATTTTTATTTTTTACTTTTTAAAGGTTATTGTCGGGGGTTTATTTAAATTTTTAATTTAATTTATATTTAATTAATTAATAATATTTGCTGTTTAATTATTTGTGATGTTTTAATATTTGTCATAGACCCGCCAGCGTACTACTTTCCTCAGCAAATTGAATTATTTATTTATAATTATCATTATTTTCCATGTTAAGGTTCCCGGCTAATGAGATCCGACTTCAAGAGTGGATTACAATTGTTCGTAAACAAAGAGACGAATCAGACTGGATACGTTCAAAAGCCAGCAGAATTTGTATCAATCATTTAAAAAAAGAGCAACTACAGAGTTTCTTGCCGGCTTATTAGAAAGGCGTAGATGCTTAATTTTAAATTTTATTTTATTGCTCGACTTGTCAAAAGTGCTATAATGAGGCTAACTTGATTATATGAGTTTTGAATTTGAATTTAAATGGATAATAAATAAATATTTATTACCCACCTATACATATTTACCCACCCACGACTGCTGCAAAGAATTCGAAATAATGTAATAAACGCGATAAATCCGTTAAAAAGTGTTTAATTTCCTTGTACATATTAACTGTTTCATCAAATTTTGTTTCTTACCTAGTTCCTATCGAAATATCCTTCTGTTCAACAAAATCGTAATCTACGGTTCGACAACACTTGAAGTGCAATCATTCCATTATACGTCAATCTCACGTGCTTAGCCCATCTTTTGTACTTTTCATTAATGCTACTTGTCAACATTGCGCACTATATCGGTATGTATTTATGGCGGGATCAGATTTGAAGAGTCGGTTAGTATGGAGGTAACATATCTAGTAATATAAAATCATTGATTATACCTAAAAACCTTCCTCTTGAATCACTCTATCTATTAAAAAACCCGCTTCAAAAAAGGACGGACAGACGACAGCGACTTTGTTTTAATACTATGTAGTGAAGACAAGTCACTCGCTATACTGCTTTTTAAAGGAGGTTAAAAACGAATGTACAATATTTTAATCCAATATTCTTCGTTTTAAAAGCGTAATAATTTTAGTACAGGCACTTTACACGCATCAAGGAAAGACGCAAAGAAATACTAGCGTAAGAAGGTATCCTACATCGCGCAAGTATACGCTACCTACAATTTTCAGAATGCACACGGATAAGATTTTTTCGACGACATTTTTATTTTTTTATTCGATTTTTTTATCTAAATCTGTAAACTGGCTTCACAAACAATAAAAAACACGATATTTAAATCGACCAATAACGAATAAACAATCATTTGAAATCGGCGCCTTGGGTATACCTATATTCTTATTGGCGTGTCAATTTAAGTTGGTTGCTAAAAATAATTCTATTCCATAACTCGAAACCAATAACTCGGTCTGGTACAAAATTATAGCCTAAAATTACTGCTTCTTCTATGAGATCCATCCAAAAGCAATAGGAATAAAAATATATTTTTAAATGACGATAATATGCGGTACTAGTATGTAACACACATACACAAACCCTGTAATACATCGGTTAAAAACGTTTTAGGGTCTGACATGGTAATTAACATTTTTCCTTTGCATAAACTTTGTATATTTTAGCAGCACGGATTGCTGTTCCTTGATTTCAAAGAGCCCCAACGAGGTTGTCACCTCGTCAAATTATCGGCTGTATAATGTTTTACAATGTCATAAAGTTGAAACAGTCTTTCAGTCCATTAAACTTATACAATGTAAAATGTCGGTTATGCTAAGGAAATACGATATAATTTTAAAAAATGGCTCGTTAAAATGGTAATAACATTGGTTATAAAATTAATTATCATATTTTGTAGGAGATTATTTCTTTTACTAATTAAACTACTGATTTAGTAAATAAAAGTAGTTATTAATGTAATGATTTCTGAGGTTTTCGCGCGATAAATTCGTTAAAAAGTGTTTAATTTCTTTTTTTTTTAATTTGCTTGCTGTTGTTTCGCGCCTATCAGTAGAGTTGTTCCTTGTGAAATCCTCAAATCATTTCTTCCAGAGGGTGTCGTAAGAGGTGACGAACTCAAAAGAAGGATAATTTATGATAGAAACCACTGCCAGACCAGCTGGTGCAGGTGCCAGCTGGTCTGGCCAGCGTGCCCAGTAGGATAATTTTCATTGAAGAACTTCGAACAGGCCCGTCTCAGTACCAACTGGGTAATTTAGGGCTGAGATGTAGGTATGATGGATATAAGAAAAAGTAAAACAGTTTCATGACACCAAATTTATGTTCTAAGGAGTGTTATTCTCATGAAGGATGCTACTTGTGTTTGCTTCATTTCTCGCAAGTCATTTATGTAGATTGTTTTGTGTGGGAGGAGTATTAGGGTGTATAATGTGATGCTTCGAGTCAACGGTCGTGTTTGAGTTAAATGGTTGAGCTTTATTTTGTTGCTGTATTTTAATATGAATATGGCTATTCTGATATACTCGTATGTAGGTATGCATTTTATACCATATTAATTTGAGTATTTTGAAAGCTTTGCAGAATTAATATCGATTTTCAGTTATATTGTTCACAGATTATAAATAGGTAACGTTGTAACAAAACATGAACTGTTTCCAAACAGTCAAAAATGCTTATATATAAACTTTTTTAAGTCGGTGCCAACTCGTAATCTTATTTTTGTAGGTTTTATATGAGGTAGGCATCTAACGGTTAACCAGCCACTTGCCTACCCTAATGAACTTCGATCGAAACGATAAATCCCTATCTTTTGAGTTTTGGTCAGTTTAACAACACTTTTATTTTAATTTATAATTTTCGACCTGATGGAGACATCGCAGTTTTCCGGCCAGCGAATAAGCCTTTTTTACCGGTTTTTTAAAAGTTTTTGTGTTTATTATTATTTGCTTTGTATATTTTTTATAAATGGATATGTTTAATTAAGGATCACGTCAGTATCATGTAGGATTATTTTTTCAGAGACCGTTTAGTTTATGTTGTGTAAGATATACTCGTACAATAGCCACGAGTCACGCTTCGCTGATATTTAATTCCAAACGGATTCGCGCTTACCTAAGTGCGCTTTTGGTTTGAAACTAAGGGCACGGTTACGCATAGTTTTGAATTAATGTTATTATTAGGCATTTCCTAGTAAGTGAAAAGATGATAATTAAAACAGATCTACTTACAATAAATTATCAGTATTTAATGAATAGTGTTTTATATTGGAACTTTCGGCAGTACCTATAGGGCTAGTCAATATTTTGATAAGTATAAGCTAGAATGCATGCAACATTGTGTTTATGCAACCACAGATATAATAATACTACAGTGCAACGATGTATAAACTACAAATAAGTTTGTGCAAAAAGAATGAAAACAAAATGGAAGGAAGTATATAAAGATAAAGACTACAAATGCTACTACTTTAGAGAAGAGCAGACAAGTTGCTTCTTTTTATTGGTTACGATAAAGATGTATTACAAAATTGATAGAGCAAATTCGCCAATCCGGAAGAAGACCATGTGTTTAGGAGGGAAGCTTCATCTTCGACCATAGTAGTAATTCTTTTAATAGGTTAAAATTGTGGCTACTATATTGTTACGAGCTATTCCAAATTCAGCATTTGAGATTAATTAGAAGAGTTCTAAAGTTGATTTATTGATGATGTTTATGGGACGAATCATTTCGATATCAACAATACACTGCATCAGTGTCGATATTGTTGATAAAACAAACATAATACAAAGTAGAAACAAGATATACGCTGTGTACAGCCATTATACCGCCATATCCGGAATATTTTCCGGATGAATCTTGACATCTTTGACTGGGATTCCGTGGATTTGCATTGATCCGGACGGATATTACCAGCGAATGTTTTCATCCGCCAAATGGAAAATGTTTTGGAGCAAAATATCAAACAAAAGATTTGAGTTTGGTTGCAGACAATTTAGGTAAGACATAGGTACTTTGTTTGCACAGAAAAAAATAAGTGAGAAAGAATTTCAATTATGTTTGGTTGGACTTAGTTGCGTGTAGATCATTGCTTAAGTTTTGAGCTAAGTTTGACTGACCAAGTACGTAATTGTTAGAGAGGACAAGCGAGCTTTGGTGGATTAAAGCAGGTGTTTGAAGATGCACTGTGTTAATGTTGACTTGCATAGTGAACGCCAAAGTGAGCACCGATTGAATGAGTGAGCGAGTTTCGATTGATTTCATTGACCTCATAATAACTTTATAATAACTTTATAATACATTTTTGATTTATTTTTTGACAATAAACCAGTGAACAGCAGACACGTTGACATTGCTTATATTTAGAGAAGCTTATATAAGAAAGACCTATGACAAGAGTCGTATGTTTGTCTTAGAGCTTAGAGCTTAGAGCTTAGAGATAAGTGACACGTATTTACTTATATGTTAAAAGGGACATATTCTTACGATGTCCAGCTCATTCTATACGAACGGACCCCCACAATACAGGGACGAAGGACGTCAACCGCGTCGGACCCTACCAAATCACGTAAACCCACGGGTAATAATAGTGTGTATTTATTCTACTTACGAGAGGCCTACCATTTAAATTAACCAAGGCAGAAAATATTTAAATCACGTATTGGTATTGTAACCTTGAGATTTGTGGGTTATTTAGTTGAAATGAACTAATTTACTATAACTTAATTTAAACCTAATTTACTATAACTTAATTTTTATTGCGGTATGCGATAAGGTCGCCCAATGTACACTTTATGTTAAGAATATTTTAGGGCCTCCGCGCATTATGTGGCCAGGCGGCGCGGCCAAGTCGCTGCGGCCAACTAATTCTTCTACGATGTATGTATAGCTGCGCGCATTACGAGAACAGGCCGCGCGGCCAAGTTTTAGTCGCGCGGCCAAAGAAAAACATCGCGTCCGCCGCGACCAATCCGCGCATTTTGCGGCCAGGCCGCCTAAATGCGCAGGGGCCCTTAGTGTCTGTATCTTTTGTCTGGTGTGCAATAAAGAGTTCTTATATAAAATAAACTGCCGGCAAAAAAGGGTGTAGTAAGTTTGACGTTTCTGTGTATCTGCGTTAGTCTGTGACATCCTAACCCCTACATAAATGGTGCCGTAGAATTATTAATTCATTTGTAGGTAAATGTATTCGCTTCTACAATAAAATCCCTACAAGTTTTAGAAAACTTCCTACACATTAAAAAAGACCGCCTAATATCATCTTTGTAAGAAAGGATACTACAGCGTTACTTATTTTCAGACTGATCCCGTAGCCTGGGATTTAGATATTTGGGCTCATGTTATCAAATATAAAATGAAAAAACCCATCAAATTTGTATGAAGTTTGAATTTGAAACAGCATGCGTGGAAATAAATATTTAATAAACGTTTTACTTTATGTTTGATGGGGCGTCAATCATATGAGTTGCTCTATATGCTCACTTAGATACCTACATCGAATAGTGGCAACATGTGGCGGGTCGGCTTTGATATGGTAGATGAGATCTATGGGGTTTCTAAAATTTTTCAATATTCGTTATATTTCTATTGGTATTTTTTATATATATTGTTTTGAATGACATATGATACTTGAACAAGAAAGATAAAGTTCTTATTTATACTACTTTTTTTCAGTTTATTACATTATAACTTTAAATTAAATATAATGAAGGAATAAAAAGTAAAAGTCAAGAAGCAAGAGTTCTCTATAAGCTCGGTCAAATCGGGGTTATTAACTTTGATCCCCAATTTGATCTCTTTCAAATGTTATTTATATGGCAAGAAATGACAGTAATGATTTAAAATTGTAACAGTGATTTTTGAATGAAAATGTTTAAATTCAAAGATATGTGTATAATTTTTATATTAGTGAATAGAGACAATGGTAGTCTTCACTTTCTGTTGACTGAGCTCATCGGGCCGACGGGCGTATTTATAGAAAATAATATTCGCAGGATGCCGAGAAAATAGGGAAATTTAAAAATATCATGTTAAAAGAGGGATAATAAAGGAAAATAGTACCGAGTAAAGGCCAACGTTATTTCCAAGAATGGATTATCTTCTATCTTCTATACTTATAATAAATCTGTAGAGAGGTCAATTCTGTACATGAAATATTTTTCCAAAATAACTATCAGCGGGTGATTAGTGATCGATACTGACGCCAAAAATGCAATCAGTAAAATTTTTGTCTGTCTGTCTGTCTGTCTGTCTGTCTGTCTGTCTGTCTGTATGTTCGTTATAGAAACAAAAACCACTCGACGGATTTCAACAAAACTTGGCACAATTGTTCTTCATACTCCTGGGCAGGTTATAGTATACTTTTCATCACGCTACGATCAATAGGAGCAGAGCAGTGAAGGGAAATGTTGGGAAAACAGGAGAACTTACTCCATTTTTTAAGCTTCCGTCGCGTGTGCAGCCTTAATAGTTAAAGCTACACAGAAATCATGTATGACGGAAATGTTCTCCTTAAAATTATATAAAAAATATTCCACGACAGCAAATGTCTATCTTTTATGGTTGACTCACAATAACACGTGTAACTCCCGATAGCTTAGCAGTTCAGAGCTTTCTGATTATATTTGTCTACTCTACGTTTATAACACTCTCAATCGTCCCTAATCAATAAATGTTAACATTATTACCTATTTAATAAAAAAAGAATCATAGAAATCGGTACAGAAACACCAAAGTTATTCATGAAATACGCTAATAAACCATCGCGCGTGATTACTGAATCATGCTTTAAGGATTATTTTTGTGTAACCGTCGCATCGGGTCGTCGCGGGAGGTTTAAAAGGGCGGGGGATCCAAACGCGAACTTCATACAATATTTGGATTTGGCTGATGATGCGAGTAGACGTTCCGAGTATTCGCCCTTAGTGACAGGCAATATTGTTTATCAGCGCGACTTTTAGTCTTTACAATAATTTAGTTTATTTAATTTTCTTTTGTTGTTGTTTCATAAAATAGGTATTAGTTATTTTGGTGGCGTGTTATATTCCTTCAAATTACAAATTATTATTATTTAACACTAGCTTTTGCGCGCGGCTTCGCCCGCGTGGGCTTCGAACCCGTGATATTTTTTATGAACATAAAATCGGTTATTGTGACTAAACTATGATAGTTAGATATGTGCTCTCGCGGACTTTTTTGTAGATCTTTATAAGACCTACAAACCCGTAGTACATCATTTTGTTCTATTGTCAATAGTTTTTACAGCGCACGCATAAATAGGTTTTCGGTTTTACACCTTGGTTTACAAAATCGCAATTTTCATACGGATCCCTAATTCTTTTGAAAATAAAATATAGCCTATAACCTTCGTCGATAAATTGACTATCTAACACTGAAAGATTTTTTGAAATCGGACCAGTAGTTCCTGAGATTAGCGCGTTCAAACAAACAAACAAACAAACAAACATACAAACAAACAAACAAACAAACTCTGCAGCTTTATATATTAGTATAGATATAGATTTTATTTCTTTTTAGGTGAAGTAGTAATAGGTTAGTAGTATGTAGTTAGTTAGTAGTAGGTAAGTTTTGGTTAATTTTTGTTCAGTTTTTTTAATAATAATAATAAGTAAGTAAAAGCGTAGATACTTTTATTAATTAAAGGTATAGTTATAGGTATTTAGTTTTAAGTGAAGTAGGATAGTTTACCCGGAAGCTTTGCGCTGAAGTATTTTCGTTGTATAGGTACTTAAGCCTCATGTGAACGTGATCTAAACAATATTACCAATACATTAACTTAATAATACACAAGGAATTACACACTTAGGAGTTGCGGGCACAGCTTTCTATATCTATATATTATATATAAAACTCTTCTGTTACTGAGTGACTGACAGACAACGCACAGCCGAAACTAATGGCAGTAGAGAGCTGAAATTTGGCCTGTGTGTTTGTTGGTAGGAGTAGGCTACCACTAAGAGAGGATTATTGGAAATTCCCTCCCAACGGGGTGAAAACGGGGATAAATTGTTTTTTTCCGGAAGTCATTATTCCACGCGGACGAAGTCGCGGGCAAAAGCTAGTTAAAAATAATCTATTAATAGAAAATTCAGAACTCAAATTAAACACCTTCACGAGAGATAATTGTTAATAATGTAAAATACACGCTATTTAATTAATTTCTTCTTCTTCTCAGCCCATGAATGACCCACTGCTGGTTCGGCCCTCCTCCAACTACAAGAAGGGTTAATCATAGTTCATTGAAGGGTAATAACCTAAGACATTATGAATTTAGTGTTATTTTTATCACCAAGCTAACCCATATTAAAGATATCGTAAGACGTAATTATAAAACAACGCAAGAAACAGGCAACTTACCCGCAAAGGAAAGAATAAAACGCTTATCTAATAGTATTTTCCAATCAATAAAATATAAATTAGGATCCGAATAACTTGGCGTAACAAAAACAACTGTCTCCCGCCCAATTGTAAAGTCATCGGAAGTACAGCATTTTCGTTCAAGTTGCCCAAAGTGGGCTGTACCGGTTCCCGAAGTTTTCCCATCGAGGCAATGAACAACAGCCATTGCTACACTCCGCGGTTTCACTTTAACTCGTATAGCCTTACAATATTACAATGTTTGTTGGCGAAATGAAAAGTTCTTAGCATTTTATTATGTTGTGCCAAACTGTTAAACTTAGGATTTTTTTTTTTTTTTTGGTATTACTTTATGTATGAAGCTATGCACAGCAGCATAACATTCAATTGTTTCACTGTTTCTTAGTTACGTATTCTTTAAACGCTTTTTCCCTTTTTGTTGTTCCCTGCGTCAAGTAAACAAAATTGTTAACACTATCCTACTATTTAAGAACTTACTTACTTAATACATAACTTTTATTTGGATCACTTACTTTATTATACCTATTTCTGCAAGCTGGGATATATGATGAGCCTTTTCCTTACACACCTTTTTCAGCACTAATATCTTCAGCAGCCTCCGCGACCCATGGTGGTTAATTACATTGACTGTCAGTAATTGTCAGTAACTGTCGGTAAATGGTGAATGACAGCTAAGGCTTTACATGCCCTGTGTAGCGCGGAGAAGGTAAAATGTTACAGATGATGGAAACAATAAAAGCGCATTTCTCTAAACTTAAAGGCAAATAAAAATCATTTCAAATGAAGTATTTACTAATGAAGACCAGTAAAGCACTGAGTGTGAATTACATTCAAACACTATATTAATATACTTAAGACTTAGTCACTAAAGCAATTTAGGCTGCCTTGTATCTACTACCACTTTGAAAGTACTTTTCCATCCAATTCAGCCCGCGATTTGGGTAATCGCGAGTCCAGAAGTAAAATACGACTTTAATCTTTTTACCTTAAAGTTTCTTGTCTGATAAAGTGTCAGTAAGTGCCGACATTATTTCCCTTTTAGACCATTACTACTTTTTGCTCGTAAAACTGTGTAGGAGTTTGCCAAGCATTTTGAACGCCAATTGCTTTAACCTGTTTTTACGCCATACAATTTATGAAACTGCAAGATTACACTGCATTTTCTTTGTGTAGAAGGTTTAAGAAAATGTTAACGTAAGCTAAAATAATAAATTGAAAGCAATATGCATGTACCTACGAGTACTAGCGTTATTTTTTGGTTTATTACGTTCATATTTACAGAAGTAAAGTTATACAATGTCTTTATGAGTTATAAGAGTGCAAATTTAAAAAATCATTAGTCCTGCTGATGTACATACTCTCACAATATAATAATATAAAATTTAAAATAATATAAAAAAACTGCAATAATTTAATTTAAAATACATGAATAGATAAAAAAGTGTCATATCAAGATAAATACAAAAGACGCAAGAAACACGGTGACAACTACGACCGATGCTAGTCGTACTTAAGTTTGTAAAGCTATTTGGCTCAGCATTAGAACATCACCATTTTTCGCAATATCTTTAAAAAATTACGCTATTTTGTTGTAGTTATCGCGTGCAAGAGTATCAAAGGTCTATCCACACGTCTATACAAAGTTTCGCCTTTCTAATGTTGCTCTGACTTGCTGAGTGAAGTATCATTAAACGAACCAAGTTGACTAACACGCCAACATGCCTTCCTTAACGCCGTCCTTAACTTTATGTATTTATTTGTATTCTTTGTACGCTTCGTAACGTCCCTTACGTACCTTAAAATGAGTGTTAATTTGAAACAAAGTTCGTATTCGCCTAAAAGTATTCGCCTAAAGGATTTTTGCTGATAGTTTAAAACGTTATTAATATGGTATTTCACTCGAAAATTTCATGTAGAAACTAACATTCAAATTATTTTGCTAATTTGAATACGCTTGCAGGCTTTGTATTCAGAATCATGTTATAGGTTGTGTTGTGATTAGTAATTTCATGTTTGTGCCGTATTTAAATTGTTTACAATACACAGTGTGATCTTTAAGTTAGTGTGTGCATAACACACACTAACTTAAAGATCACAAGATTTGTCCATTTATCTGCATCAGAATAAATAAATATATTCCGCCTGACTGTGGCACAGGGGACACATTTTCCTCCTTGCACGCCATCAGAAGGGACCGCCGAAACGCGTATTATTACCGGAAATTATGAAAACATCCCCACGTTAACTTGTCAGTCAATAATGGCTTTGGATATTCTATACATACATCGATTATGTAATATGTAAGCATGTCCACCCGATTCATAATCCAATTCTAGAGACACATTCTCGCAGACTATCTCTGAATCCTCAATTTCTGTGCCTTCAGATTAATATACAAAGCTTACGGCTATTATACTGTACCCGTAATGAAGTATGGATGATCCTTTCTACAGTTTGTTTGCTTTTATGTAACAACATAATTATTTTATTACTTATTCGTGTAAATGTCTGCGAAGGATTTGGGGTAGTGTCATCAATGTCAATATAGGAATCCATTTATGAACCTGTATATGCTGTAATTTTAACCGAATACGACTATCCTTTCGTTACTAAGGCAATTACAGACTAATAGATAACGTCCATATTCGATTTCTCTTCAGCCACTGACCTGCACTATCAAATTTTATCACTGAATAGCGTGAATAGTCAAATAATTATATATAGATTTTACGTCTACTACCGGTTCGGAATGACATTCCACGAAAAAAAGCCGTTAAGACACTGCTCTTTAAAATAAAAGGGTTACAATTATGGTAGTATAAACAAGTCTAACAGATTAGTGAAAGCAATTAAGCCTGTAGCATAGTCAAAAATAATCTATCTATCACTACATAGTTTAAAACAAAGTCGCTGTCGTCTGTCCGTCCCTATGTATGCATAAATCTTTAAAACTACGCAACCGATTTTGAAACGGTTTTTTTTAATAGTTAGAGTGATTCAAGAGGAAGGTTTCTAAGTATAATAAATGCAGTATATTGTAGAGAAACACTGACAAATTTAGAGGATCATCATTGCACCCGTGCAAAGCCGGGGCGGGTCGCTAGTATTATATAAAAATGAATTGCTGTTCGTTAGTCTCGCTAAAACTCGATAACAGCTAGACCAGTTTGGCTAATTTTAGTCTTGAAATGGTCGTGGAAGTCCAGGGAAGGTTTAAAAGGTGAGAAAACATGAAACCTTTATTACAAAAACATTTATTAATAATTCAGGATTTTTATTTATTGATTCTGAGGCGGTACGGGGTTTGCCTGGTCAGCTAGTTATAATATAAAAATGGTCCCTGTATTATTTTACATATATGTAGAATATAACCCTAGAGTCATGGGATATCGAAAGCAACATGTTTTATACATAGGATCTCATAGTCACATATTTTCAGTATCTATGCAATTTCGTCAAACGAATACGTACGTTACGTTAGATATGAATATTTAACATATTTGAGGTTTCAATAAATATTACCATAACACTAATGTAAGCATGTTTGATGTGTCAACTATAAATAAAATGAATAAAGAAAAGCTTTTCGTATTCCCTCCAAGAGCAGCTTAAGTTCAGCCTATATCGTATCCGTTGAATGATCCATATTAACAATGCCGCTAGGGAAATCAGTAGGGTGACTAGGAGTTTATTGTCGAACATGGATTTAAAAAATGACATTCAATCTTATTATATTTCAAGAGAGGCAGATCACGTAGCCGTAGCGTCGCTACAACGTCGGCTAAAACGATGATATTTCAAGAAAATATTGTTTCTATAAAGCACTAAAGCATATCTTCCACACTAAAAGTGGTCACTGGACATTTCGAATACCTATACAATAGTTCTACATAAGCATTTCAACCCATAAAATACCCACTGCTGAGTCGCGCTTCTACCAATTTCACGGCGGTAAATTAGCCTACTGTGCTACACTGGCCAGACGGTTTGATATGGAAGTTACCTTATCTTACCGCTTGGTTGTGCGGTTCTTACGTTTTTTTTATGTTTTGCTAGTAGGAATCTTAACGCAAAGAAGTTGCCAGTGAAATGGAAACGATTGATAGATGACCTTTAACGTATCCAATTTTCAATATAAAGCCGTATAGACAGACGAGTGGCGGAGTTATATTATTGTAACATGGGAAGCCATTAAGCAAAAAATACCCGCAAGATCGAATGGATAGCCAATATGGTGTACCAGAGTGTCACCATACATACAAACTGGTTTCATATTATCAATAGATGTTTCTGTTTAATTCTTGCACCCACCATTTATATAGTCCTCATTTTACCAAATGCAAAGGGGACACCCTACTGTCGCGAATATTATGAAAATGTTAGGCCTAACGGGGATTAAAATTGATACGAAGCGACGAGCAGTTAATGACCCCATTTTAATAATGTATGCTTCATATTCATTACTTATAATGGATTCGCAGAATATCCTCAGCGTACTTGGAAAAATCACGCATTCTTTTAAATTAAATGTACAACTTTTATCTATGTATATCGGAATAAAAAAAGGGATAATTATGATATTTTAGAAAATAAGATACTACAATATTTAACAAAAAAGGTAGGTGGAAACATTAATGATGGTACATCTGGTTTACAAAGCAGTTTAACCAAATATCTTCCTTTTTTAGTATTTGTGGTAAATTAAAATTGTTCATCAAGCTAGTATCGAGGTAGATAATGAATTTTGATGGCGAAGGGATCCAAATTCCATTAATATCCATAAAGCATACCTGTTATATGCATTTTGGAAAAGTCGAGTCATGGTTAGAGGCATATTTAATGATTACTGATCACCATAACCGGCAGTGTGTTGGTAAATGATTTAGGACTAATTGTATATTGGGTGGGGACGGATTAAGAATACAGAATATCACCAACCCATACCAACCTGTGAGTGTCTACTAAATAACAGCAAGAGGTTACCTAGCCGCAAGAGAAGGAAAACTTGTTAGAAGCCCTGTGCCAACCCGTCTTGCCAGCGTGGCACTGTAGACTCATTTCTCTCCATGAACTTTGAGGAGGCACGACCCAGCAGTGGGTCATTTATGGACTGAAATTATGTTATATTTGATAGATACCTCTGTCGCGAGTGTTAACCTGCTTGTTCTTTTTATAAATTCGTTGAGTAATAATATAATGATAATATGATAGTAATAATGTAATAATATAATGATAGTAATAATATGAAATCAAACTGGCACCTTTAAAGTCAAACATTCACACCTATAAACACATTTCCTCATTCTCTCAATCCATCCATCACTCTGTAGTTGATTTATCAAACTATAGGTTTTATTTAGAAAATGCATTAAACAGCATAGTGCGAGCAAGTTCGCCAGATGAGAGAAACACGCTAGACTTTTATGTAATATCCAATAGGCTTCGACATGGCCAATCAAATTAATATCCGTGAATAAATGGGCGTCTGTTGCGTCTTTGAATGCAATATGTGACTAATATCCAATCACCATATCGACGCTTGAAAGGCAATCCTGACTAAGCGACATTGGGTAAACTTTACAGGAGAGTAATTTTAAGTCCAAATATTTACAAAAACCATCCTTAAAATGCGCCTATTAGTTGAATCAAAATGATTTTAACAGTCGATGAAATATTATTTTTAAGCCTAACAAATATATTAAAATAGATTACCTATCAGTTATATTTGGCAGTTTATATGTCGTTTAGATAAAAGCGTCCTTATTTGTAAAACAGGTGAAGCTATCTTAGATAACACATAGGGATTTACAAAAACAGGTAAAGCTATCTAAGCTATCACTGAGAATTTTACAATTATATGCAAAGTTATCTAAGCTATTACTGAGAGATTTGTAGTATCATGTAAAACAGTACAAGTTTTTACAAATTATATTTTAGCTATAGAAACAATGATCTAAAATGATTTAAAAGTGTCTATTATACCAAGTAAAATGAGCTAAATATTATATCATCCGTAAAAAAATACTGTAATTATTCGAAACGCCGAATATCTATTGAGTACTGTTGATGATAACTTAACCGAAAACTACAGCATTATCTATTATTATTAAGGAAATGAGACACGAAGACAAGTAGACACTTAAGGCACTTGTCTTTTTTTGGCACATGGAATCCAATGTTATCTTGGAATATTTTCCGAAAAATCCTCTGACGTCATCTATTCCTTGATATATATAATGTTTTTTATAAAATTTGTATAATGTCGCAATATTTTTATATTCCTGCGAGAGGTACACCTTACTCGAGTCTTGGCGACAGTAATGTGAAGGTACAGCTGGTAAATTCTTTATAAATCTGTGAACGGCATCTATAGTAGATTCTTTAGTCTTATTTGATGGTTCACATTTTTCTCTCATATCTTCTTTAGCACATCCCCAAGAAGATTTTTTTACATGACTGTAAATTGTTTTAGCAGATACATTCAGAGTGGCTGCTAAAAACTGTTGACAAACGTATCGTCTCCTTCATTGATAAAATATTTAATAGTATAGTTGCGCTTATCAGAGTTCGAGCGTTTCCGTTTAACGTGTTCCTTTTGAGACAGGCCAACTAGCCCATCACGATGACGAAGTATTTCAATATTCCAAAAAAAACTAAATAAACTCTCCCGTCTCTCTTCAGACACAGCACCACATTGGTTGCCACATTTCTTTCCAACACATGGATTAGCCAATACAGCTTTCGCTGGTATAACGACCCCTGTTTTAGTCGTATATTCTAAGCCCGAATTTTTATTTTTAGACCGTTCTTTTCTTGAATTTGTTTTCTTAGGCCGATTAGCAGATTCTCCGACTATTTCATCCTGGGTATCTGCTTCACTAACTTGAGTTTTATTCCTTTTGGTATACCTCTTATTTCTTATAACTTTATTTTTTCCTGATGATAAATTATCTTCGGATTCCAATTCTTGTCCTTCTGACCAATTATCTGAATCTGATATATCCCCATAAAAAGTAGAAAAATCCTCTTGGTCTGATATTTATTCAATATACTGAATATTTTTGTTTGTGTTCCTCTTACTAACTTTATTTTTTATTGTTGTTGATCCATTAGATTCCTTACTCGGGCCAGCCGATGTAGATGGTACATCGTATTCTAATGATAGTGATGAATATTGTGGATGTTCTACGAGTTGATTATTTATAGCAGGTTCTTCAAAAGCTGGCTCAACAGTTAAGCTAATATTAAAACCGTCATCAAGCGATATACTATTTTCGGGAAGCGATATTTGAGCAGCAGTTTCGTTTAACTGTGTTGTAATATTAAAAGTAGTGCAAATTTCAGATTTATAATAGTTCAAACTAGTGGTATCAGATGTGCTAGTTTCAATGTGATTCAAATTACTTTCTTCTTGAGACTTTGTTGTGCTATTAGCATTCCCCGAAAAGTCAGAGCATGTTACCTAAAAATAAAATTGTATGTAACAAGTAGTAGTAGTAAAGAAAAAATAAACTAGTTAAACAAGCTATATTGATTTTTTTTGCAGATTATGTATGCAAAATAAATTATTATTATAATTTCAATCAGCAAAATCGTGTAAAAAGCATGAAACCATTCCCATTTTATTAGCAAAGCAGAATTTTGGTAGTTAACAAAAATCACTGTATAGGTTATTTTCTATTCAATAGTATTAAAAATAAAATATAAGCCTGCACTATAATACAAGTTCAAGTGCAAGATTCAACCACCAAGTGCAAAAACCATAATTATGGTATGTATCATACCATCATGCGTATTACATCATTAACATTAATGAATAATTAATATTTAAAACAAGCATATTTCGAGATTTTACACACAAATAATTCCAAACCATGTAGAATTTGTACTTTGGCCGACCTGCTTTTGGTGAGCTTTCACCTCAGACTTGTTAGCCATTGTCACGAATTGCTTGACCAACAGGGCCGGTAGGCAACACTGTGTAAAATAAACACTTAGGTAAAAAAATATAAATGATAAATGCGTAAGTATTTCTTATAGTGTCTAGTACAAAACTCAATCGTTTACGACACTTCTTTTGTGCTACTCCGGCTTTCACTAAGGCCATCTCGAATATTGACGAACTTCGTTTCCGCACATGACTCATTGTTACCACTGGAAGGAAAAAATGGGTTTAAAATACGAACAAAACAATTATGCAGGTAAATAAATACCTACTATTTTGTAATACAACTAAATACGTCTACATAATTGTAAATTAATGGCACAATTTGAATAAAGTTACTCACCACGTGTATAATCGCTGTACAATTTGCGAAATAACGATACGCACAATCTTCATAGGCAACGCCTAACGCCCGAATGTCATCCCACATATACGTTGCACACGATTGTCGCGCATACTCAAGCGATGTAATTTAAAGTCCCGGCATTCGCTAGCGACGAAAAATAATATTATGTGTACGAGTAAACATATCTAAGCGTCATATATAGCCATCTAATTATATGAGTAAAATTACCTAACCGACATTGGTAAAAGATGATGTTATCAAGTAAAAATATCTATGGATGAAAAACTAATAATACGGGATAGAAGTAAAAGTGTCTAAGCTCCAATATTAGATTATTTTATTACAGGTTAAATTATCCAAGTGACATTGACACAATAAATGTCATCAAGTAAAAATATATAAGAGTACAAATTACGATTACTTCCTGTGGGTAAAATCTACTAATTGAATTGAAAGGCAAATTTAAAAACAAGTAAAAATACGCGAATGAAATTATTGAAATAAAAAAATACAGGTGAAAACGCCTAACAAAAAAATATATGTTAATAAAATTATCTAAATGCTGGATATTTTTTATATCACTTTTTCTTTGTCGGTTAGTTAGCACAAAAGTGCAGATTTTATCGAAATCACACAATATCTAAGCGACATAAAAATCGCCGTAGAGCTCTGAAACCTAGACTAAACGACGCAGAAAAGTCTGACGATTCCAATCATATGTATAACTCATTTTGCGTTATTTTGTCGCTTAGTCAGGATTGCCTTTCAAGCGTCGATATATTAATTTATTTAAATTAATATACATCACAATTTTTAGGTCTCAAAAAAGAAAATTACCAAAAATTCACAGTTTACCATTGGTATCTTTGCAAATAACATCCAAGTGATATAAATTAGTGACACTCATATATGTATAAAAATACATTTGCGACATAAAAAATGGGAATCCAAGAAGTGAAAGCGAAACACCTAAACGATTCAAATCCGTTTTTATTGGCTCCGCATACGGGAACGTAAAAGTTTATATCCCAGTGAAATATGTGCAGTGGATGGGGTCTCCTTACCCGGTTACTACCTGCGAAGTGGCTCACGCGACTGTAAATCACACAGTACGCGGGTAACATGTACATGATAAGCAACATCATCGTCCCACAAAGATCTTCCCCTAAATAAAAGGAGGGCAATAAGCCCACTGTGCCTCGCTGGTAAGATAGATTTGCCAAAGCTAATTCGATTTTACCTCATTGGATCCTGATGGTGTCGAAAAGAGTGACTACTTGACTGGATGGATAATAGATGGAAAACTTCATACAACCCGATTTCCAACGTACATAAATACGTTGGTACTCCTCATGGATAGCCGACCGCTAAACGCCAGCGGGTTATGTGGGACTCCGGGGCGCGGAAAGATGGTGATTGTGCTCCAACCTACCTACTAAAACCAACAGTGTCCCTTAAGTGCCTGAAACAGGGCCAAGGATTTTACTCCCCAATGCTCCGTGACCCTGGTGGGCTTTGATGGGGAGCTCTAGACGCTCGCCGGCCCACCGAGAGGCACATATGGGACATTGCGTGTGCCTCCGGCAGGCGTTGGATGAAGTGGCGATCCACGCGGCGCTCAGTTGCGGTAGCAGTCCTAGCCAGCCTGTTGGCCACCCCTCCGCTGCTAGCGGTGGCAGTTCTGGTCTTAGTGCCTGTCCCCCACTGCTAGCGGTGGCAGCCTTGGCCTCAACGCCTGACCGCCCTGTGTGTAGCGGCAGTTTAAGGCTCCCGGGGCAAATCGGAGGATAGAGGAGCCACAGAGCCAAAACCCACCACGTGGACTGGTCTGGCTTGGGTGGCAATGAGCCGGTATGGCCTTAACGGATCCTGAAGGCACGCAACCCCTCACCACAACAGGGTGGCAGCACGGTTGAGGGGGTTCATACAAACCCTGCGCTAACTCGTCTGACTAATTGCAGGAGGACTGAATCAGTTGGCCCATTAAACTGTGTTAATGATATTGCTGTACTATTTTTTGTAAGCCCGTTGTAAGTAATGAACAAGACTAAGTCTAACAAAATCTATTCAAAACAACACCGTAACAGATCGCATTAAATAAAACAATAAATTTCTGCCAACCAAATTCGTTCAAACTAAATTAGATTACTCCGAAACATAAAATCCAATTTGGAGATAACACAAAACAAATTAGTGGACTAGCCTCCAACAGATAAAACAAATAGGACGCTTAGAATCTACAACTGTGGAGATAATGCAATTAATACCTTATTGTTGTATGTAAAATTAGATTGAGGAGAACAAGTTTCCAAGTTAAATTCTCGAGCGTTTTGTGAGAAATGTCTGCGCGAGGATGGCTGTGAAAACATACGCGTGGAATATTGGAGCGGGACGCCTACGCGCCTGGTCGGGCCGACCTGTTTACTTACAGCAATGGTTTTGCAGTGTTTATTTCGGCACTCAAATTGTTTCATATCTACTATTTCTGTTTATGTGTATATTTTGTCGCCTAAAGCTCTTTGACTCTTTGTATTCCGAGTCTATTATCTATGATCCATTACTAATCAAGTTGGATGATTAGAGCTCTTTTGACAAGTAAAAAAAAATATCGCTTGTTTTCATAGGGTACCTATTTTTAACCCCCGACGCAAAAAGAGGGGTGTTATAAGTTTTACGTGTCTGTCTGTCTTTCTGTCGGTCTGTCTGTCTGTCTGTCTATCTGTGGCACCGTAGCTCGCGAACGGATGAAGCGATTTCAATACAGTTTTTTTTGTATGACAGGTGAGTTACGGGCGAGTGTTCTTAGACATGTTTGATGAAAATCGGTTAAGTCGTTTAAAAGTTATGGGGGGTGAAAGTGGGGAAGAATAACCGAAAGTCTGCAATTATAATCGAGTGGGGTCTCAAATGACACCTGTCATGTAATGTGCACGTGACAAATGTCACGTGCTCATTACAAAATAATATGTTCCATGAAAATCAGTTGAGCCCTGAAAAAGCTCTAGGGGTAAACGGGAAGGGGATAACCAATATCTGCAAATATATGTGGTGGGGAGAAAATTAGAAAGCGACTAGATTCTATGTATTGACAACTTATACATTTACATCATAATAAGCGTGTACCTATAAAAAGCAGAAAATAAAAATTAAATTAAAAATTTAAATAAAATTTTTTCAACATTCTGCATAGTTCATAATGTATGGAGTCACTAAATTTGTATATTCATTAGATATGTCTTTGTATTGAAACAACTAAATTCTTTTAATCCGTAGTACTACGTACATACTATCATAATTATAGCTTGGCGGCGCATATTGTGAGTCTCACCACCGCTATTAGTGTTTCACGTAAAAACTGTATCTATATATATATTATCACAAGTCTGCTAGGTCAATCATCTTGTTCATCATATCATTTCAAAAAGTTGACAATTTTCCGAAGGCTACGCAGATTTTCCACACATACAGCTAAACTTTTCAAAGAAAACCTAATGAAAATCAGTTTTTACGTTTATGATGATATCAAATCCTGTCACGTCAAAAATAACACCCCTCTTTTACACAGGGAATACAATCTGTATAGCGGGCTCGCACAGATCATCCTACTGTACATTCAATAATAGACTCCAGGCCGTTTGGAATTACATTAATTAAGGTGCAATTTTCAAAATTCTGTATTTATTTGCTTTTGATAATTTATTAAAAGTTTCAAGTACTGCCGCTACTGAATTTGGCTGCATGGCTATTGCCAACCAATATTTACAATATCATTTTATTCCAAAAGATTAATTTAAAACAATTGTAATAATTGGATAGTGTGTATTCCAAATCCTTTATCATCATCATCATCAGCCCACATTAATCCACTGCTGGGCATAGGCCTACCCTAAAGAGCGCCAAAAATCCTTTATATTGTCACCAATTCATTCCATCTTGAGCCCCACTTTGTACCAACTCGACAAGTAAATATGCCACAGTAGACGTGTTTACTTCCATGAAATTGAATAAGGCTCGAATAGGATGATGATGAAAAAATAAAGATTGAAGGTTTTGAAATGCCAATAAGAATTGGCAATGCTAAAGAAATGTAGTCGAAACGAAATATTAGGTGCTACTATAGAATTCATTTCACGTCCAATTTATCTTTTCAAAGCTGCTTTCTGTAAATCTGAACGAATCTCATTCAACGGAAATAACTATTGTACGAGGGTGTGCCTTTATGCTTGGAGAACCGGAAAATCTTTCGAGAGAATTTCTAACAAATTGAGAAGTTTTTGTGAAGGCACAAAGTCCATGTTTCTGCAAATGACTCGGGCAGATAGATACTCGTGGAAATCATTGGTAAGACTAACGTTTGGTTCGTATGTATTCAGAGCAAAGTTCTCGGGAGTCAAACTCGAATTCCACAAATTAAATAGCATCATCCTCTTGGCCGATAAATGATCTTCTGCTGAGCTGGGCCTACTTTAAGTTCATGAGAAATTAGCCTACTATGCTAGACGGATATCAAGTTTCCCTTCTCTTGGGACCAGGTAGTCTGCCTCTTGCATTCCTTTAGTTGCCTCTTAGGACCCCCCTAGCATGGAATGGGTTGGTGACATTATGTATTCTAAATCGGTCACTACACGGGAAATTTTGTTATTTGTATCTACTATATCATAAATGTGCAAAATCCATCTATGTACTCTCTACTACTGTTTGTACCTCTTAGCCAAATTCAGTAGAGTTATTATTTGTGGCATTTTCCCGTGAACCTGGTAGACAGCATTAACTGTGCACAATTTAACTGTTATTTTATTTTTCCTATATATCTGCCGCATTATTGCTTTCTTATAGATCTTTTTTCTTAAAGACAAAATTGAATAAGTATCTGCGCAGGTTTAGTATTTTCTTTTCCTTTACTTAACTTTATTATAGCAAGGTTGCAGTGCTGAGTGTCTCCCACTCTGCTAATGCTGAGACGGCGACCCTTTCAGCAGAACATATAGGAAACATTTCAAGTAAAATTGTTTTTACGATTTATACTAAAATAATATAAGTATTTATTGTTCTGTTTCTTGCATGTTCTTAAGCTGCTAGCTGAATGAAGTGTTTTTCTTAAACGGAGTATTACGGAAACATATTGAAAAAATATAATAATGGAAAAGGAGAGATATAATGATAATAATAAGGTCTGTATCTAACATACTTCTATTCGTCGACAAACAACAAAATGTACGGTTGCTCTGTCATTTTATTTATAACCATTTCTGCCACGTTAAGTGAACAACAGAATGAAGCCCTGCCGGTGGCGTGAAGGATGTTATCAACTGTGTCATTGATATGCTCTCGACAAATGAACAAAAATCCCTTTTCCTTACCCAAAATGAGGAAAACTTACTGAATATATGACGGTTTATCAGGTATTCGGGTTATTATATATAATATAACGTTCTTAAAAGACTTACTAAATTCGATAATGATTCCAAACGCCAAAGAGTTAATAATCAATTTAGACAAATACTTAACTGAACACTGAATTCTCCGTCAATTACGTACAGAATTTAAGGACCACAACTCTTTACGAGTTTTCGAGAAGTTTAATTTTACGAGCGTCACTTGCATCATTTCACTTTATGCACCACATTAAAGGGTTTTCTCTACTCGATTTCCCATTTTATGAGACAACAACGTAATTCTATATTAATTTGAATTTGCTTTTTTTACGGGCTTTTTAAAGTCAACTAGGAGATAGTAGCGTAAAACTGACCGATAGCTGGTCAACCAAATAATTATCAGTTGTCCCAGTAGCTATCAGCTAAGACTGGCCTCATATCATTGGTGAAAGACGAAGAAGAGCTCTAAGTAAATGTGCAATGGGCGGCGGAGACCGATCTCTGGCTTTTTATACCACTAGGGTGGCGCATATGGCTTGCATGCTGGTAAGCTTATGGAGGTTTGCATCGATCACCTTGGAAGAAATGAAAAAATGACGCCCAGCACACGGAAAGGGGTCCATCAGCTGCCAACACCATGCTCCTCTTATAAGAACACAACATCACCCAAAGGTGTTTCAGGAGATGATACAACAATGTTATTTGGCTGCGATATTCTGTCAGGTGGAGGGCATTCTATTAATTAAATTTGTCATACATTTTACAGTTTCTCCATTGTAAGAGTTAGCGTTCCCCAGAAATCGCGAAACGAATTGTTTGTGAAAGTCTCGATAATTTATCGTCTGCCGGCCTACCATAATAAATTACATCGTTATTGGATCTACGCGTATCTGGAACAAGATATAGAAAAAGCGGATAACTGGTTCTGAAAATACACGCGCCGATCTTCACCAAATATATCTTGTGGAGTGTAATTATTTGGGGATTAGGAGCTTTCATCCTGACGGCTTTGGCGTTAAAGTAAATTGGCGGTTTGTCATGTATTTATTAAAACATTCATTGCCTTATTATGCTTATTCGCAGTCTTCTAACTGTGTAGTGATATCCACACTTATTTTATCATTTCCAATGAATTCACCTGATATACAATAAATAGAAACCAATATTTTTTGGAGAATCCCATAAATGACCCACCCAGTGAGAAAGACCTAACCCACACTAGCCGGACTAGATGGCATTTTGTTTGCAAATTCCTTCTCTTGTGTCTAGGTTACCTACCGTTATCAATCCCTTAATTGCCTCATTACTATACAATGAGCAAGGAAAGATAAATAAAGAATCTACCAAGAGCAGAAAAACTTAAAGTGAATCAACGCGCCAACCTGTCTGACTAGTCATGCTAAGGCCACCGTGCTAATAACCACCGGATAAAAAAAATCATTCTTCGGGATAGGCAGAAAAGTTTACGACGCAACTTGTAGTTACAACAATTTTGGACCGTACAATTTGTTACATATTTTTGATGATACATGCCCCGTAGAAAATTTCAAGCTGCACATAAATACAGTACTCGACAACCTCAAAAGAATAAATGGAACATACGCTTACAAATCATAATAATAAACTAATAATTATCGTTGCGAATACGAAATTACATTGATTATAAATATCCTACTTTGCTCTTAAACGTTTTATTACTATTCACAGAACCTACGAATTGAAGCCAAAATGATTACTGAAAACAGATACAGTCTTCCAATATTTCAGCAACAAACAGAATTTAATGAATACTGAATGAATTTAAAATTAAACTGGTTTATCGCGGACGAAATTGAAATTTAACAATACGCAGCGGTAAAGTTAAAATCGTTAATTATAACTGACAAGTTAAATAATGGCGGTCCGTGTCGCGATAATATTTGTTTACGGATTTCAGCTTTGATCAAGTATCGGCAAGACTGTTCTTTTTTGCGGTAGCTAGAGTAGTAATTGCAAGAAGCATGCCAACATTGAACCATTGGCTTTGGATGTGGTAAGGGACATAGGATTATGTTTGTCTGTTCTTCACTGTAAATTAAGATGTAAAAGTAACTGACGCTGTCTTAGGCCAAAGCTAACAAGCGTTGCCTTTGGTTCATGGGTCAGTTCAATTCCAGGGTAGGGCTAGAATCCTTGTGTAAGCTAGATATATTCCTGATATAGTTACCTTTGTGTCGACGAATTAAATGTTTTTTTTTAATCCCGCGTGTGATAGGGATCGAGTACACGTACTTATCGTATCTTTGAAAAACTCTCCATAAAGCTTATTTTAGATCGTTACGAGACTGATACGTCTTTGAAGGCAACGGATTAGGGTTGATCGGGTGAAAGAGGTATTTCACCATAAAGTTTGTGCCCAAATTGTATCATGAGGGAGTTTGAAGGTTATCTAACATGTAAATTGTACCAGTAAAATTTCAGTGTACTTTCAATCACATAAGAATCACTGTTGATGGATTATGACAAGGTTTAATGATGTAATAACATTTTGAGAGGTATACTTCTTGGTGCGGGATATTGACGTTGAAAACCCACACGTTACTTTGTTTTGGAACGCTGCCCAAACGCAGTAGGTAAGTTGTCGGCTAATGTCTTTGTTAAAGCCAAGCTTGTCTACAACTTGCTTTAGTTCAATGAACATTCACTATAGAGCTATGTGAACCTTGTTATGGCAGTGTAGTTCGCGTAGCGATGCATTTAGTATTATTATCATAACTAGCTGACCCGGCGAACTTTATTCCGCATTATACTCGTAAATATTTAAAACAAAAAGAAAGTTGGACATAGGACACCTGAGATTTTTATCCCGTCCGTATAAAACCTACTTTAACAAAACGCAACTGACAGCGAAACGTTATGTTGTCTATAGTTTAATATGGCCGAAAATTTGACAATTAGAAATTTTGAATTCGACTTGTTAATATTGTTGTAATTCACATAATATCTTTATAACTTGTAGCCTATGTGTTATTCTGATGTATAAGCTATATTATTGTAAAGTTTCATTAAAATCCATTCAGTAGTTTTTACGTGAAAGAGTAACAAACATCCATCACTCCATCCATCCATCCATCCATACTTACAAACTTTCACGTTTATAATATTAGTAAGATAAGATAGTAAGATATCGCACAGAGGTACTTGTACAACAAAAGCATCCCACTCACAGGCCTCACGGGCCACGCTGTCAAAGTATTAAGTATCAAACTTCTTTTTTATGCCTCCTGAGACAATGAGGGGGAGGTTGGGCAAGGTTTTCAACGCTATTTATTATAAATCCATTATCATAAGACTTATTCCATCACTAGCTTTTGCGCGCGGCTTCGCCCACGTGGGCTTCGAACCCGTGCATATTTTTTTTGAACATAAAATCGGTTATTGTGACTAAACTATGATAGTTAGATATCGGCTCTCGCGGACTTTTTTGTAGATCTTTATAAGACCTACAAACCCGTAGTACATCATTTTGTTCTATTGTCAATAGTTTTTGCAGCGCACGCTTAAATAGGTTTCCGATTTTACACATTGGTTTACAAAATCGCCATTTTATATATAGCTTATAACCTTCCTCGATAAATGGACTATCTAACACTGAAAGATTTTTTTAAATCGGACCAGTCGTTCCTGAGATTAGCGGGTTCAAACAAACAAACAATCTCTGCAGCTTTTTAAATTAGTATAGTATAGATAAGCCTATGTTTTCCACCTTCAGAGTGTCGTGAAACCTGTTTGGTTACTCAGTACTGAAGGCTAGTTTCTATAAAAAAAAAAAAACAGGAATCTTGACTTGTATTGGTTCGTTATAGGCTAGACATATGAAAGTAATCTCCGAACTCCAATCAAGCTGAATCCTACTCTGCCAATTGTGAAACTTATTAGTTCTGACCAGCACTGAATTTAAGTAGTTAAGCCTACTTATTCCACGTAGTAGTACAATAACTTGACAACAATATATTTTAGAGAGGCTTTAAACATTTTCACACCCATTTGACAACCAGACGCCATTAATTAAAATAATGTTCTTTTTGAAAGACAACCGTGGTTTATCTGTTACCGTTTTACGTTATCAGATGTGGCACTCGCATATCGCCAATCATGTAAAGAGGGAATAAGGGGGAATCATCAAGTCAGACGAAGTGGTATGCCTGGCATTAGCAACGGCGCCTATCCCCCAATAACTGTATTCGGGAATTTCTTAAACGTGCGAATATTTCCCGATAGTTTCGATTTTTTGGGTAATTTGTGTAAAGTATGTAGCATGCTGGTCTAGCTTCTAGGAATCTAGGTTCTATAGAGCTCTAGAACTAAATAAAATAGAGGATGAATTCACGCAGACAAAACCACCTACCGTATAATAAACCTACAAAACCTAGGCTCTGTTCTCCAGGGACTAAGACGCAGGTAAACGTATTTCAAGGCCGCATAAACAAATATGTACTTGGAGGCTGAATATCCCTAAATTCAATTCCAGTTTTCATAAGCGATCCTCTAATCCCGGGTGGGCCTGCGATTTGAATAATCAATGAAGCTTTGGAGCCGTCGCTGGGAGCCTAATCTCGTATCGTAGGGGCTTTCATATTAGTGAAGAGGTATTTTACCGGTAGGGCTTAAGTGAAGTTTGGGAGAGGTCACGGATAACCTTCGTTCAAACTGCTGCTTGACAAAAAGCTTCTTCCTCATATTAGCCTATAAATGACCCATAATTGAGTCAGGCCTCTCCCAATTTCTTGGAAGAAAGGTAACGCAATATGCCAACCGGTTTGACCCAGTGCCAGTTGGTCAAACCGGTTGGCATATTGTTTCGTTTTAATTGTTCATTCTCTTGCGGCTAGTTTTCCTTGTTGTCTGTCGCCTGCTACGACATTATCAAGATAGAATAGGTTCGTGACATGATAATTCTAATTGAATGTATCTTCTATGCGGTAATGGATCTTGATCTGAGATGATGATGACGATAGCGTGTAATAAACATATTAGCATTTGGCCGTAAGTAGGAGAGGAATATTTCTTGCGCCTCAATAAATGGCTAAGTATCACGCAATGTATTTATATGTTCATCGTTATTGTTTTATAAGTAGAGATCATGACGTCACAGTTTTCATTCTGGTATAGAAATACCATTTTGTGTTATAAGAATTGAATTGTCTATATTTTGAAATGACTTATTATGTGGTCTATGTGACAAGTATCTACTTTAGAATACATGGTCCCACCATTCCGTCTTAATAGTTCTAAAAGGATTATAGGAACAACATACGCAGAAATCATAGCCGGAAGATAATAAAAGTTCATGTAAAATCTTTCGTCAATCTATCGAGGCAGTCAGGCATGGAGTTGGAAGAGGCCGTGCTTTGCACTGAGTCATTATGGACTGACTTGGCGGCTGACATCATCTTTTCCTCCAAAAGAAGTCCACTACTGGATATAGGTCTCCCACAAAGAATTCCACCATAATCGGATTTCGGTTCCAGTGACCATAATCAGCACGTCAAATAACAGTGACTAAACAGTTTCACTTAAGAACAGAAACTTCTAACGTGCTAAGTGCCATAAATTATAGACCTCTCTCTCAATCTCAAAGGTAGTTTAAGTGGAGGCACTTAACTAGTAAATCGCCTTATCGACTTTTGGGGTACCAGATCAACTCCTTGGCAGGACAAGTATGGTTGTGTAATATCCAAATTTCCATCCTCAGATAAGCAACCGGATAGCATTTATCCTAACGACAGTATCAGGATAAATTTTCCAACAAAATGACAAGCTTTATTAGGGGAATAAATCTTTTATTTATTAAAACTTTATGCAATTATAACATTTTATGGGTTTTAATGCCATGGGCATTATCTCCCAGTTAACCTACAAGTGGTGCAGAGAATTAAAAGGTAGGTGCACAGTAGACATTGATTTTGGAAACAGATGCAATTATATGCTCTAATTAAATAACGATAATTATTCAGTATATAATATATTTGTAAATTCAATTTAATTAGCGGTTTTCAAGTAGTTAACCAGTATTTTTAATAATTCACTTTGGCTGACACCTAGCACTAAACACTATGAAAAATATATTATTATTAATTTAAAAAGCAAATCTGATTTGGGTTACTAATTTTAACACTTCTCTGATTAATGATAGAGTTCTGCTTACAAATAAAATTATGATGGAAAAACGATCAGATTATAAACAATCTTATACGCTTGTTTCTCGGGTAGTCATCAACTTGTTTATCTGAGATTGGAGTAATTGAGACACAAACGTATTAAGTGCTGTTTAGTAGTAGAAATTCGTAAATAATTGAAATATATACTGTATGTATTGTCAAGGTAAAGATATAGTAAATTTAAAAACATGGAATGATACCGCTATTAATTGAAACAACGGACAAAAAAGATTTCCTTTTTAACATTTTCATGAGTAACTTTCTTTTCTTTGATTTGCATTCTTTAAACTGAGTTGTTCGCTGTCCGAAATTGAGTTTTGAAATCTTGAATATATTCACCAGGCAAGGCATGGCTTTCGAAAATTACTTTCATAGAAGTATTATCGTCATAGTTTAAATTACCCAATGAAAAATCAGGCCTCCTTCAATAATATGGAGGGAAATTAGCGAAATACTTCACAATTTCTGAAATGACTTTCTGGATTAGTTATCCGTGGTCACGTTTTACTAACTACTTTCTTCACTCTCATAAAATTCACAGGTTTTATTGTCATTGTTTTGGCTATTCCTACTTCTGCCACGAGCAGAGCCTATTCTAATACAATTCCCACTCATACCAGTTCTCACTTGCATGCCTCCCGTACTTTTATTCTCCATAATATATCTTTCTTACATTTATACACATTAATTCCAGGGGATTTTTATCCCTTACTGTTACTAATTATTACTTAAACTTTTCCTTATACTATTCCATATTCCGACAATTAGCTGCTGTTGGTATAAACACATAATGTCATGATTCTGATTAAAATGATTAATTAATTAAAGTGGTTTATTTGTTACTATTATACGCTTTTTGCTACACTCTGTGAAGGTTTATGGTTATTAAAATGTTCTTTCTGTTAGGTCCTTAAGTAAGCTTCTTTATTCGTTAAACCCATTGGCTAATATATTGGCTCAAACCAAATTGCCCACCATACCACAAACTAATAATCGTAACCAATGCGAATTATTTCGTTACATCAATTTTATTATTCTATCGAGCATCAAAATTTACGCGTGCTTTCCGCCACAAATCCGTTTTGCACCACAATTTTTCTTGACCCTTACAATTATAGTTTTCTCCATAAACTGTCGATAACATACCTTATTGCTTCGTGATAAGGTGGTAGTGGGTGCAGATGTATGTATGTGTGTAAGGGTCCGTCATAAATCGGCCCAGAAGGGCTATACGTTTAGCGATAACCTGTGTAACTCTATCCCACTACGCATGACTTCGTATACGATCAAGTTTTCTAGGAACGTGCCAAGTACAGCCTAAGTTTACTACAAAACATACATATAAACGTTCCTATTTAACTATTTGAAAGCATTCAAATAAGAATGTATTCGAATAAAATGATTTTGATTTCCAATTAGATATTTTAATCTATTATAATTATACGCATACATAATCTATATATATTTACTACCCTTCTTAGGAAAATTGCGCGGTCGGAGGAGTATGAAATTTTCCACAATTATAGTTTACTAGCTGACCGGGCAGACGTTGTCCTGCACGATATTCGTTTACCGACTGCAGCGCCATCTGTCGGTCTAATTTGTTAATCTAAACCATCCTCGGTGCCACTCAAACGCATACAAAAAAATCATTCAAATCCGTCCAGCCGTTTAGGAAGAGTTCAGTGACATACACACGTACAGTTGAATTATATTTCTAATCATATACAGAGGGATTATGCATATAATTATATTAAATAAAATTAAAAAAAAAACATTACACAAGCTACCATGTATTTGATACACACGCATATTTATATACTATTTTGTTTATTGTTTGTCTGTGGTCAAATTGAGAGTAGAACTATATTTATAGAAGTACAACTTAAATTAATTGTGGTCGGATTTCCAACGCTGGGCGAGTATAAATAAAAGTGTAGACGACTAAGGACCGCGCGAGGCCGACTAGCCGCACGATAAGACTTGATACGGCCCGTCTTGCCAGCGTGACCCAGCGGGATACAAACATTTAGAGGTGGCCTTACTCAGCATGGGCTGAACAGACAAAATCAAAACACATTTAATCATATGCATTAGAAGTCTTATGAAAAGTAAAAAAATAAAATTTAAAATGTTCCATATTCTACCGGTTCGGAATGCAGCTCTTCAGAAAAGCGCCGGAAATTCACCGAATATTAACATAGTAGGTTTTTTTTAAACGTCAAATATGACAGATACGAAAAGCAAAGTGGGGTTGGTGCCAACCTCGCTTTGCTTTTCGTATTCGCGGTGATTAAAGATAACAGCAATCACCATCATGAAATGTAATGTGCCCAATTAGCACGAGGTCCAGTGCGCGTGATTTGGCTCTACTAATTTCTAAACTAATTCTGGTCCAAATGAAGTCCGAGCGAGCACCTGCGTCGGAATTTATCGCTTACTTTACAACAAACTGGCTGCATGCCATGCCTTGGTCGGCCTCGTTGGCCATTTGTTCGGAGCAGAGCTTTGGTGAACGATCACGGCTAATCTTCATTGTCCTCGTGCGTTACAGACTTATTCTGCTTTCACAAATCTGTAAGACTTGTTTGTACCACCATCATTGTAATCCTTTTATTTAAAAGAGCAACCACAGAGTTTCTTGCCGGCTCTTCTCTGTGGAATGGCGTTCCGAACCGGTGGTAAAAACTAGATGATTAGTTTTTTTATATTTCTCTTAAATTTAATACTTTTTTTTTTTAACTATTTGAAAGCATTCGCAAGAATTTATTCGAATAAAAAACATTTTGATTTTGATTTTTGATTCCGTACCGAGTGTTGAACGAGATGACTAAAACAACTACAGCGGCAAGACTAACGATGATGAACTCTATGCCATACCGACTGGCCTCTGTGGCACGGGGTTTCGTATCTTGTTTTCTGCTCATGTGGCTAGGTTATCGGCCTTGTCATTTCCGTTTGTTGGTTCTTTCGACACGACCAGGATAAAATATGCTAGTGTTCAGAATCCTTCACGACACGATCTATCCAACAGACCGTTTATCAATCTGTGACATCATAGCTCCCGAAGAGATGAGCTGATTTTATTCAGAGCTCAGGACCGGCCTTTGTGAAATTCCTTGGGGGAGGCCTATGTCCAGCAGTGGAAGTCTTTAGGTCGAAAGGATGATGATATTTTATTTTGTCAGAAAGTCCTCTTGAGCGAATAGAACATTTCCATCTCATCCCTCCTATTTCTCTCCCACCTCCTAACTGTACGGGGCTCGTTAATTTTTAACCTACTTAAAAAATTCAGTTGCATTTTATTTGGACCTATCGAATTCCAATTTCATGAAAAAATCCAGAATGTCACTATAAAACGAATTTGGAATTCGGTTTAGATAAAAGAATTCCCCGGTATTAGAGAAACGAGTTCCAAATGGGATTGTGGGTAAACCGAGGCACGTTCGAGCGTGTTGTTTTGCTCAACAGATAGTTTTTACGTGACTACAATACTGTCTGTAGCCGAGCTGTCTTCGGCCGTTGTAGGTGCTTGCTTTATTGTTTCATATCCTCTGTTTCAAAACGCCACCAGCCTGTCGGAATCCATTTTTAGAGGGGCAATGGGGTTCCCATGGATATACAGTCAGGGCCCACGGGGAAGCAAGCGCGGAACGGTACACTCTGGGGACGTTTAGTGGGTATGCCTCCGTCTCCTCACAGAGGCGGAGGATACTCCCACACACCCCCTGCTGGCCATCTTCAGGCTGACGGGGATCCAAAAAGGATTTTAACCCAGGTAAAAAAAAGAAAGGGGCAATGGTAAGCGAATAACACTTCTGTTGCGAACGTTCATGGGCGACGATAACCACTTACCATCAGGCGTATGCCTGACCATCATCTTAGTGGTACAAAAGGAAACATAAAGAAGAGACAGCTGGCTAATTCTTAAGTGAATTTCAATTTTATTTTCTAAACTTTTTATTACTTTTGGCAATTTATTTATTTGGCGTGATGAAAGGGTGTTGATGATCATCCAGGCAGGTTATTTGGCATGACTGTCGGTAACCACAGCACCCATTACTGTTGTATTTAAGTTCCCTCCAGAAGTTTGGAGGAGAGCTGACTCCTTAATAGGTCATTTATAACTAAAATGCCGAATACCGAACTGACTGCCTCGTTGGTCTAGTGGTTAGATGTGCCGCCTTTGGATCAACGGGTCCCGGGTTCGATTCCCGGGTCGGGCAAGTGTCTTTGTCTAAACCAGAGGCACTGGCTCGGAGTCTGGGTGTCATTTCTATCTATAATATGTATGTATTTACAAAAAAAAATGTATATAAGTAGTTTATCATCCATCTCGTTACCATAACACAAGCATTAAGTTGCTTAACTTGGGACGAGATGGCGTTGTGTGAAATGTCTGTGAATGTTGTTGTTGTATTTTTTTAATGTTAAAGCATACATTTTCCGTGATTTCACAAACTGTAAATTACGTTATTCTGTCTATCTTCGAAAACTTTCCCAACACGTAATACTTACAAAAGTTTAAAACAAGGAGAAGAGAACACTCATTTAGAAAATTAATACCAACTCCACAATGTAGCTAATGGAAATCTTCATTTAAAACTAAATAAGACAACGCGAACTAAGTAGCACCTGGACTAACAGTTGAGAAAGTAATTTAACTTCTAAATGTACTTGGATTGAGTTCAAGATGGAATGTTCTTGACTTGTTTGAAATTGTAAAAGATACCTTCTAATAAACTAATGAAAACTGGTAAGATCTAAATTATGTTTTAACCACAGAGAAAAATGAGCGGTGTCATAAGTTTGACGAGTTGCGTGTCTGTGTATCAATCTGATTGTGATTGATATGCTTTGTAGCACTTTTTTGTATATTTTATACACACAAATATACATGAACGCAGAACGAGAATTGTGCAAGCTTTGTACATTTGAACTAACGCAATCGAACGCCTGGTTTTGTTGGATGTATGTACATCATTTGTGTGTGTATTTGCCCTCCTCTGTTCTTCGGAGAGCAAGTAAAACCGGCGATAGTCAGTAGCGTAAAAACTGTCAGCTGGACTAACCATATAACTACTGGTGGTCCCACTAGATGGGTCGCGGAGTGCACATGGCAATCAGTCCGTATACATATTGGTATTTAGCCAAATTAGCTTAGACCCGTGCTGAAATAAGGCCAGGAAGATGTATACAGGTGTAACAGAAACCTATCTATACTAATAGTTGTAGCCATCCAATGTAAAGGCTTGAGAAAGAAAACTAAGTAAATACTTTAAAGTTAATCAAATAGCAGTTCTTTATTTAAAATGTGTTTTTTTTCTTTCTTAGTATGAGTAAGATATCGATTTTTTTTCTAAACCAGAACTTTACTACGAAAGATGGGTTCCACTGAAAATCAACCAACTAGGTATCATGTTTCTCGGGATTTCTATGATCATTTCTAGTGATATTACACTTTGATATCGTCATCAGCTGATGATGACCAAAAATCAACGTAATAAACCGCTCTGTTTCTCCTGAAATTCTGCACAAATATTTTTATCGGCAGTTCTATCAATCCTCTCGTTATGGCTTTAATGTTTTGGTTACAACTTGTAAGTCTTGATTAGGTAGAAACTTAGCTATCTTCGATGAAAATCACCTTGTTGTGTTGGGAATTTCTTGAACGTTTCAATTTTAATTATGAACGTCACCTTTGTCGTTAAATCGTAGCTTCACGATATAATTTCTAATAAAAGGATTCCGATCGTGAACTGGAGCAAGGAAACCTCATTAGTGACCGAATATTCTATGAAGATTGGCACCATTTAGTGGGACCTGAATTAGTGAGGCTTTTGTGGCCCGAATTGCATCCATGGCGGGCGTCTAATGGGTTAGCCAAATGAGTTGCATTAAGCTCCATTCCTAGCCAACGCTAAGTGGCGATTTCAGTTCCCTGAATAAGTTAATTTTCATGTGGCCTGGTTTAACAAAATCATCACCCCATTCCCTCCTGAGGGTATCGTAAGATCTGACTAAAGGACACAATAATGCACATTTGTTTTCTCTAACTTCAATGAAATTGGGAAAAGTTGAGTTTGATACTTAGTTCTTGTAAATTCTAGACAATTAAAGTGTAGATATAATGGTACATACTTCGATTGAAAAAAAATATGATTTCAGAATAACGTTTCGCTTTACTTTTTCCATATAAAACGCTAATTTCATACGTAAGGACTTAATACTTCTCTACAAACGGAGAGAATTCAGAGATCCTATTTAATTAAATGTTATATTAGCAGTGTCTACGCGTTGTGTGGTTACGTCATTTCTAAACGTCGTAACCCTTGATGGAAAACTAATTGGAAAGTTGTTTAATGAAAAGCCTCTCTTGGTTCACAGTATGGGTACATTAACTTTTCCAATTTTCACAAAACCTCACGCAAGGACAACGCTCTGAAAGATAACTTTTCTGTTCATTGATTTATTCAGAGTCAAGAATATTCCAGATCACACAGACGCACTCCATTGTGTAGTGTTACTTATGTCAGTTACATATACATTTTCAAAGCGCTTTTTTAAGGCACTAGAGCTCAAGCCTGACGGTAAACGTCGCTTAAGGACGTTTGTAACACTGGAAGTGCCACTAAAATATCGCCAACCCTGTAAAAAGTGGCAGTGCTGCCATACATAAAATGGATTTCTTTATCTGCCAACAACAATCTTTCACAGAACTTGTCACTCGCAGAAAGGCAATACAACCCAAAATGAAAATAAAAATAGAAAATTCTTAACTTTTAAATTTCTCGAACGACCAATCTGGAATTACTTCCGGTACCTAATTCGTTGATAATTATTCTGAGACGTACAAAAGAACCATGTGCTTTTTGTAGTGGGTGGAATGGTCTAATTAGCTTTTTGGTCTGGATATTGGAGGACGAGAAATTAGTATTTTTTTAAAACAAATATAATTTGTTTGACAAACAATAGATAAGAAAGGATGTACTGTGACGCTACAGTTAAAATGCCTATCTCTCTAAAGCGTTCTCTCAGCGATTCTCTAGGATGTCGAAATCTAAACCCGAAGTAAAATATAATAGCCTGTGACTTGGCAGAATTCAGTTGAACCCATGAACTAATGCGGCATAGGTCCCTGTTCATCGCATAAATGGCATGTGCAATGGTATCGTTGGGCATGTGTATCGTTTTTAATATTGGTTCAAGGAACATTTTGGAACGTAGAGTCTGGATAATATTCACGATAGCTAGATGGCGTATTTTGGAAGAAGTTGCGTTAGATCATATAAATATCGAAAAATATCTGTTTCTCACTCATATTTCAAAATAGAACCACCTTTTGATAGACATTTTTGTTACACCCTGTATTGTATCCAAACTATTTATACGTCAATGTACAAACCACGCGCGTCGCAACCGTACGAAGATTTATTCTATTTTTTTCCATTATAAAAAGGAAATTATTATATGACTTTGTTTAAAAAGTTCATTTCAGGTTCTCGCGGAACTTCCACAATTGAGATTCAATGCTGACGCTTGTTTCAAACGGGAGAAAAAGTAAATGGACAAAACGACTTTAATCATGGATACACTTTGCTGCTAAATTTCATTCGAGTTTTCGTAACTGAATTAATAACTTTTGTTTTGTGAAGTTTAAAAATTCATTACCGAAGATCGTGACAAGAATTAAATGAATGTTTAATTAAATAACTTGCTGTGGCTCGTGGCAGATTTATAAATATTAGTTTCCTAATCAACGCGTTAACCAATAAATTATCCACTGCTGATTCCTACAATTTGGTGGAGAGAAATTAGCTGAACGGGCTTTCTAGGGTTTCAAATAAAATCCAAATTAACTTTATTCAAATAGGGTTTGGTTACAAACGCTTTCGAATATCATACCTGACATCGAATGGCCAGGTATGGCCAGATCATCCTAAAACATTTGTAAGCAACCGTTGTGTAAGCTGCCGCTGGTTCGGAATGGTACTCTATAGAGAAAAGTCAGCAAGAAACTCTGTAGTTACAGCTAGTTTTCTGCCTCAGGATAGAGCAGGTTGGTCTATATATTCTAAATAACAAAGAATCGGCACTAAACATACGTCAGTGCAAATCGTCCAGGCTTCGTTTCATTCAAAGATTACAGATTGCTGTGCGATTTACGATGGTCGCGACTGCAAGTCCAATTTGCATTTAAATTGGAACTTTGAGTTGAGCGGCACAAAGTTTTCGGTTCCGTAAACAATTGTTACTTGACTAATGTGGAGTCGATGTAGAGTCGATGTAGAGAGACATTAGGTTACACGCTCAAGTTTACGGCCTGCCTCGTGGTAAGCAAATATTATTAGTCAGTTAATATTAAGAACGCGTTCTGACAATACAAAAACCACATTAAAAAATAATGTATGATGACATACATATAGACACGTCAAACTTAACACCACTCTACTTCATCGGCGGTAAATGTACTTATTAAATTTGTCACCTTGGTGCTCTAGGTGAATGTGCCATCTTTGGATGACTGGTCCCCGGTTCAATTACGTGGTCGGCTCAATTACGATAAGCGTCTTTGTGTAGGAAAGCCCGAGACCTTGCTCTGGGTGTCATTGGTGGTCGTGAAATATGTGTTTGTAAAGTCCCAGGTATACCAAATGCTCCCACACTTTGTATACCCGTATCACCAGGAACGTTCCACGCATCTTATTAAAATTAAAACTATAAACTCAAACTAAAAAGGAACTTTATTCACGTAGGTTTTATTAAAAAACTCTTATAAATCGTCATATTTAAAATTACCATTATCATCTTACGACCCTTGTTCTACGCTAGGTGGTAATCTCCATACACACCTATCAGTCTTCATACCTACATTCACACCTTTCATACACAATGCCTCATTCTTACAATCCATCCATCTCTTTTGATCTCCCACAACCCTTGCGTCCACCCACATTCATGCTGAAACTACCATCGGTTCGGAATGCTGCTCTACAGAGAAGAGCCGGCAATGTAGTTGCTTTTTTCAAATCATTTGTCTTATTTACTTGTTATATTTAAATAGTTCTTTCTTTTTTTAGAAACTAGCTTTGTATGGCGGGCTTAGTCTACCAACATATAATACACGAATACAAATGACATCCAGTATAGCATAAATAAAGGGTTCGTTTTACGAAACCCTTTTAAATCGGCTTTTATTTGTATTTAAAACGAAAGTATACACAAGTGAAACGCAGAATTTTATTTAGGTAACTGCATAAAATCCAAAAAAAAATACTTATAATACTATGAACTCAGAATAGCTACAAAAATGAAACAATCTATCTCACTCGATGCATAAAATATTGGCCCCTATACGTCTTAATCTCCCCGCTACAGATATTCCCAAACAATTTCCATACATCACCGCACATGTCCAAACGTGAGAGATGGAAACAAAAACCGTAATGTATGTGGGCATCTATCATGCAGAGCGCTGTGCCGTCTAGTACTAAATGATAGACGTGCTAGCAAAGCTCCCAGGTATATTAAGTACATATAATATTTGTGGCTCAATTAAAAAAACATTAATAATGTGCATAGCGGAGGGCACATAGTGGGTGACCAACCGGTCGCTCCAACGAGGGAAGGATGTCCACCAGTGTCACCGCCCTATTCCAGCGTCAGGTGAAAACCCAGACGCAAGAGAAGGGAAACTTAAAACGAAACCCAGTGCCAACCCGTCCAGCCAACGTGGCACAGTAAGCTAATTGCCCTCCATGTAGTTGGAGGAGGCCCGACTTAGTAGTAGGTCATGGATAGGCTGAGCGGTAGTGCAAAGAAAATAAATATTTTAATCACTAAAGTACTTCAGTTGATTTATTTTCGTTAATAAAGCTTAATTTATTTATGCAAATTTACTTATGCTAAGATAAATCTTAAAAGGGCAATTTACGTTCATTTTATGTTATTAAAATCCAAACGTAATAAAGCCTCTGTAGGAGTCTAATCCACTAAAGTACAGTCAGCATAGAATACTTAAATAAAGACGACCGAATTTCTGATAATAATTTTCCAAGGACTTGAATTAGTTTTACACGAAGCTTAGAATAAGCTTGATAAATACATTATATTAATACGGAGACTACCCTTAAATATTAAGTATTAGGGGAGCGTTAATATTGGAGCAGTCTTCCGAGAGACAGTTGGGCAAAGTCCAGACGACAAATTGAAATTTTATTCGAGCGAAAGTCCGGAATAGTTACGGTTCAGCTGGCTGTGCATTTAGATTTTTAGCAACTTGCTTTCTATATTATAGAAATAGATGTGCAATTCACTATCTGGTGTTAATATTGTAAGTACTCTAAACTTTTTGTGTAGAGTGTAATAATAAATTACAAAAGCTTAGATAAAAATAATTAGGTTTATAGAAAACAACACAATCCGATAACTTAACTTTGTTTCATAAAGTGATTCAGAATTGTAATTTAAGCATTTTGGCATTCTGTGCACATCCAATTTTCCTTCTGTCTCAGCGTGATTTTTTTTATTCTAGATCCAGAATAAAATATAATAATTTCAAATATTTCATCTTACAAAATGACCCCAATTTGGACGTGACATTTCTCGTAGGCATAGCGATTACCGATCTAAGATTGCTATCCCTTCAACCGAAGCCTAATATGTGGGCTTATCGGTTCATTACTCGGGCTGGCCGCATCCGTACCGGACGGCCATTCAAATCATTACCTGACCCATTTTATGGAATTATCTATTCATGGGTCGTCAATTGGCTTCTTATAAGCGAGGATGAAAAGACCGGTGATATTAATGATCTTAATAAATTTATATTATACGGAGTTATTGACTATAGGCAATATCTCCCTTGCCTTTATCCTATTTTTTTATTGGAGTCATTATACCGATCATCATCATTTCAGCCAAAAAACGTCCACTGTTGGACCACCTCCCCCAAGGATTTCTTCGAAGGCTGGCCCTGAGCCGCCCGCATCCATCACCAGGTCGTCGGTTCACCGTATGGGTGGCCTACCAGCAATGCGCTTTCCGGAACGCGGTCGCCTCTCGAGGACTTCTCAGCCCCATCGGGCGTCAGTCCTGCAAACTATGTACCCTGCCCATTGGCACATAATTTGGCAATCCTGTGGGCTATGTCGGTAACTCCAGTTCTTCTGCGTATCTCCTCATTTCTGATTCGATCCCACAGGGAAACTCCGAGCATGGGCCTCTCCATTTCCCTTTGGGTAACTTCGAGCCTTCTGATATTGCCCATAGTAAGCGACCATATCTCTGTTCCATTATACCAGTAAAAAAGATCCATATTATACATGTGACTGCGATTGCGTAGTGATGTGCAATGAATCTAGTATTCAAGTGGGCAGTGGTTGATTAAGTTAGCAAGCGCTGGCCAGCGCTTTCGGCGCGATTTTAAAGTAATTGGCCGCACTAACTGCATTAGTGGCAGTCGAGCTGTGCGCGTTAAGAGCACTGCTTAAAACGCTATTTGCAGTTCTGCTAAAAGCGCTTTTAAACTATAACGAAAAATTTTAACATGGGCAATATTGAAAGTTGACCTAACTTAAAAACAACTTGGCATGCATAACTAGCAAATAAGTAATGATCAAACGGCTAAACAAAAGTTCTAAGACTAAAGCCTACAAATAAAGGAACGTGTTGTTATCGTTGCACTTCATTCGCCCCATAAGGCTATACTTTAGTATCCCTCATCATCGATCGCAGGTAAAACCCAGCTTCATTCAGGAACCCATCTCAATTTTAAGAACCCCTATTTCCGAGTCCGCTCGTTATCAAAAAGTATGCCAACCACGCCTGGCGACCCCCGGCCAGTTCCGGTAATCACCGCCCAGACCCGATGCGCAGGGAATATCTAACTTAAGCAGTAGCTGAAAACTAGCACACTTTAGCGTAAAAAATCGACTTTTAATCCGTATTGGACCAATTCATTCACATAACTGAATATCGGCGCTGCCGCGTCGTGAGTACATACACACACTCGTTTAAATGTATATGAAAATGTGTATTTTTTTCTGAATAATCGTATTTTATTTTAACGTCTTACCTTTCCGTGGTAATCTATAGTCCTTTTTATAATCGCTTTGGAATACAATAATAATACCATTCCATATTAAGGTTGCTTTTTGGAGGCGAATTTAAGTTATTGTAATTTTTTTTACTAGCGATGGAAGATGAAACTCATGAAAAAAGTTGGCATGACTACGGATAGTAAATCGTCAAAGGCACATTTTTATTAAAAACTTTCATCTATCTTCTATCTATACTTATAATAAATCTGTAGAGAGGTCAATTCTGTACATGAAATATTTTTCCAAAATAACTATCAGCGGGTGATTAGTGATCGATACTGACGCCAAAAATGCAATCAGTAAAATTTTTGTCTGTCTGTCTGTCTGTCTGTCTGTCTGTCTGTCTGTCTGTCTGTATGTTCGTTATAGAAACAAAAACCACTCGACGGATTTCAACAAAACTTGGTACAATTGTTCTTCATACTCCTGGGCAGGTTATAGTATACTTTTCATCACGCTACGATCAATAGGAGCAGAGCAGTGAAGGGAAATGTTGGGAAAACAGGAGAACTTACTCCATTTTTTAAGCTTCCGTCGCGTGTGCTGCCTTAATAGTTAAAGCTACACAGAAATCATGTATGAAGGAAATGTTCTCCTTAAAATTATATAAAAAATATTCTACGACAGCAAATGTCTATCTTTTATGGTTGACTCACAATAACACGTGTAACTCCCGATAGCTTAGCAGTTCAGAGCTTTCTGATTATATTTGTCTACTCTTACGTTTATAACACTCTCAATCATCCCTAATTTATAAATGTTAACATTATTACCTATTTAATAAAAAAAGAATCATAGAAATCGGTACAGAAACACCAAAGTTATTCATGAAATACGCTAATGAACCATCGCGCGTGATTACTGAATCATTCTTTAAGGATTATTTTTGTGTAACCGTCGCATCGGGTCGTCGCGGGAGGTTTAAAAGGGCGGGGGATCAAAACGCGAACTTCATACATAACAATATTTGGATTTGGCTGATGATGCGAGTAGACGTTCCGAGTATTCGCCCTTATTGACAGGCAATATTGTATATCAGCGCGACTTTTAGTCTTTACAATAATTTAGTTTATTTAATTTTCTTTTGTTGTTATTTCATAAAATAGGTATTAGTTATTTTGGTGGCGTGTTATATTCGTTCAAATTACAAATTATTAATAGTTAACATTTTATTTCTTTTTAGGTGAAGTAGTAATAGGTTAGTAGTAGTTAGTTAGTTGTAGGTAAGTTTTGGTTAATTTATGTTCGGTTTTTTTAATAATAATAATAAGTAAGTAAAAGCGTAGGTACTTTTATTAATTAAAGGTATAGGTATTATTAATTATGTTATAGATATTTAGTTTTAAGTGAAGTAGGATAGTTTACCCGGAAGCTTTGCGCTGAAGTATTTTCGTTGTCTAAGTACTTAAGCCTCATGTGAACGTGATCTAAACAATATTACCAATACATTAACTTAATAATACACAAGGAATTACACACTGACGGAGTTGCGGGTACAGCTATCTTTATTTATATATATAAAACTCTTCCGTTACTGAGTGACTGACAGACAACGCACAGCCGAAACTAATGGCAGTAGAGAGCTGAAATTTGGCCTGTGTGTTTGTTGGGAGGAGTAGGCTACCACTAAGAGAGGATTATTGGAAATTCCCTCCCAACGGGGAGAAAACGGGGATAAATTGTTTTTTTCCGGAAGTCATTATTCCACGCGGACGAAGTCGCGGGCAAAAGCTAGTAAATAATAAATAAATATACTTAGACATTTCACACAACGCCATCTCGTCCCAAGCTAAGCAACTTAATGCTTGTGTTATGGTAACGAGATGGATGATAAACTACTTATATATTTTTTTTTTGTAAATCCATACATATTATAGATAGAAAACACCCAGACCCGCAAAAAATACTTGTAGGTCGTACAAATATTTCTTCCGTGCGGGGATCGAACCCGCGACATGCTGCGCAGCAGTCGATCGCTCACCACTGCGCCAACTGTGTCGTCAGCTTGTATACTGCTTATAATATATATTTGGAATCCAATGAACACGTAATTGCTTTCTAAATTGGCCAATAAAACGTGACACAAGCGCGTTAACAAGGCCATCCCGAGCCCATTTCTGGGAATTACACGTCATAGCTGAGAACTTAACTTGAGCTGCACTTTATAACATGAATTATACTTTAAGTGTTGTGGTAGTTATTAGTACTTTAAAATAGTAGTTATGAAAAACGGGAACAAATTGTATTATCGTTATCGTTTCATTCACATGAAATTTACAGTGGAACATTTTTTTTTTTTTTTTTTTTTTTTTTTTTATGGAAGAGGTAGGCAAACGAGCAAGCGGGTCACCTGATGGTAAGTGATCACCGCCGCCCATGGACACCCACAACACCAGAGGGGTTGCAAGTGCGTTGCCGGCCTTTAAGAAAGGAATAGGCTCGTTTCTTGAAGGTTGCCATGTCGTACCGGTTCGGGAATACCTCCGCTGGTAATTGATTCCACAAAGACGTTGTGCGCGGTATAAAGTTTCTTGAAAACCGCACGGTGGTGGACACCCATTCGTCCAGATGAAATTGATGGTATTTCTGGCGGGTGGATCTGTGGCGGAAAGAAGCGGAAGGGACAAGATCGAACAATTCCTCAGAACACTCTCCGTGATAGGTGCGATAGAAAATGCAGAGAGACGCCACGTCTCTTCGCAGGGCTAGAGTATCAAGCCGATCATTAGGACTATCGCTATTGACGATTCGAGCTGCACGACGTTGGATGCGATCAAAAGGAAGGAGCTGGTACTGTGGAGCCCCGGCCCAGAGGTGGCAGCAGTATTCCATGTGTGGCCGTATTTGCGCCTTATATAATTGGAGGCGATGTGCCGACGTGAAATACCGCCTCGCTCTGTTGAGGACACCCAGTTTTTTGGAGGCCAGCTTAGCTTTGTCTACCAAATGACCGCGAAATTGAACGTCGCTCCCTACGTCAACACCGAGAATCCCAATACTCGGCTTAATATCAAGAGGAGTGTTTTGAAACTGAGGAGGCACGACCATGGGAGCTTTTTTGGCAGAAAACGCGCAAACTTGTGTCTTTAGGGGGTTAAACTTCACCAAGTTGTGATGACCCCAATGCGAGACTTGGTCTAAGGTAGCCTCGATTTCAGACACAATTTTGCTCCGACACTCAAGGATGTGCGCCTGAGAAATATTGGGGTGGCCAAAGTATAAGGCATCCACCGTACTGTCGTCTGCATAGCAATGAATGTTATCAGCATGTAACATATCATTGATATGCAGAAGAAACAGAGTTGGGGAAAGCACACAGCCTTGTGGGACACCAGCGTTCACGGGCTTAACGTTGGAGCATGTCCCGTCGACAACGACTTTGATACTGCGCTCCGTGAGGAAGCTGGTAACCCAATTGCAGAGTTTCTCAGGCAGCCCATAAGACGGAAGCTTCGAAAGAAGCGCCTTGTGCCACACCCGATCGAAAGCTTTCGAAATGTCCAGACTAACGGCCATGGCCTCCCCCTTGGTCTCTATCGCCAATGCCCAGCGATGGGTCAAGTGGGCTAGAAGATCGCCAGCCGACCGACCCTGACGAAACCCGTATTGGCGGTCGCTAATTAGCTGGTGTTCTTCTAGGTATTGTAAAAGTTGGCGATTAATAATGGATTCCATTATTTTGGAGAGCAAGGAGGTGATGGCAATGGGCCGGTAGTTACCCGGATCAGAGCGATCGCCTTTTTTCGGGACGGGGTGCACAACAGCCATCCTCCAGGAATGAGGGACTACGCCTGTATCGTAGGAGAGTCGGAAAAGGCGCGTTAATATTGGAGCCAACTCTGGAGCACATGTTTTCAGCACAATAGGAGGGATGGTGTCAGGCCCACTGGACTTATGGATGTTCAGGGAGAGAAGCTCATTACGGACCGATTTTTGGGTAAACCGAATGCCCGACAAGGCGCTGACGCACCGGGGGATGGTCGGCGGTGGTTTCTCCCCGTCGTCCAAAGTGGAATTGGATGCAAAAAGAGAGCCCAGAAGATCGGCTTTCTCCTTTGCATCGTAGACGAGATCACCATCCTCCCTGCGCAGAGGTGGAAAAGATGGTCGACAGAAGTTCCCTTCGACAGCCTTGGCGAGGGACCAAAAGGCACGTGTACCCGAGGGAAGACGAGCCAGTCTCTCACCAATCCTGCCGATGTGCTTTGCCTTTGCCATGGCCAAGGCTCTTTTGAGGGATCTGGAGGAAAAGTTGTATTCCTTTTTCAGGTGATCAGCTTTCGGATCCCCAGTAGCTATTGCATTTGCCCAGGCTTGGAATTTCTCCTGCTTTTTACTGGTTGCCAGTTTGCAAGAGGACTCAAACCAGGGCTGAGACCTGCCGCCAATGGGCACCAAAGTACTTGGAATGAAAAGTTCCATGCCTTGGAGCACCACATCAGCGACAGAGTCAGCAACAGCACTGGGGTCTTCCAGTGAGAAACAAACTTGACCCCATGGGTAGGATGAAAAGAAGATCCGCATTCCATCCCAGTCTGCTGACCTGAAATGCCAAACACGCCGGAGGCCCGCGGGGCGAGACCGCAATCGACGCGTAAGTGGCATGACGCTCCGAATTAGGCAGTGGTCCGACGAGCCCAGCTGAGCACCGACGGACACCTTTACGCCATCGGGATGAGAGGTCAGTAGAAGATCCAGCAGTGAAGGCGTATGGTTTTCCACATCAGGTATTCGAGTGAACGACGAGACCATCTGTGTTAAACCATAGGCCATGGCAAGGGCATGAACAGTTATACCCGCGTGGTCAGTTTTCTGTGACCCAAGCCATTCAACGTGATGTGCGTTGAAGTCGCCGAGAACCACAATTTTGGCGGACGGGGTCTGTTCTAGCACGGAGTCAATGGCCGTTTCGACGTGCTCGAAGAGTCGGTCGGTTTCTGCATCGCCGCTGTGGGACCTATAGAGGCATGCGAATATGCGCGGATGATCGTCGCAATCTATACGCAGCCAGATGGAGGAGAGGTCCCTGCCTTCAAGATTGCCTAGGCGGCGGACGCAGATATCGTCCCTCACGTACACGCATACACCGGCTCGTGACACAAATTTATGTTCAATTTTATAGCCTGGGTAATTTAGGTATGACGCATCCGTGGGGCACGATATCTGAGTTTCCGTTAAAAAGAGCAACGCAGGCTTCTCTGACTCAAGATGGTGGTGGACAGAGTTTAGATTAGTATGCAATCCCCTGATGTTGCAGAAGTGTACATGGAGTTCAGGTGGTGGTGCCGTGTTTATGTTGCTCTTGCCTCGGGCAGGTGTAACGAGCGGGATTTTGCCCTCCCCAGAATACGTAGGGCAGCCTGAGCGAGGATGCTCAGGGAGGGATTCTCCAGTGCGAAACGCACTGGTACCCTCCTGGGGTACTCTCTCTTTAAATTCCGCTGCCATGGTTGGGGGGGGGGGGGGGGGGCCTCCGGCCCTCTCGCTCACCGAACGAAGCGCAGTAGCTAAAAGCTACTACTCAAAAGTCGGTCTTCTGCGAGAGTGTGGTACTTACCCGGTACTTTCCTTAGGGCTCCATATGGTCCCTGATACTTTAGATTCCGGCGACAGTAACTAGTCTACTGTATGGTAAGGCCACTTGTAGTTGCCATTTCGGGAGTTTCTATCGTATTGGCAAAATATTATAATGTTTGTTTTGTTAATCTCGGTCAATAGAACATAGCCATCAAACTACGTCGTAGTGGTTGCTACGTGATTTTTCGTAGCAATTATGCTACGACGTAGCCCAATTTCCCTGCGTTGGCCTGACGGGCTGTCGGATTTTGTTGTAAATTGGTGAAGGCCCGACTGTAGTAGGTATTAGAAGACAGTTTTGTTCTACTCCAGATATTAGATTAGAAAGTACATATAAGTAAAATTAGTCCTTATTAACTTTGATAATATTACTGGATATGAAATATACGTCAGTTCCTTAATATGTTGGCATGGACCCACTTACTTAGCGTCCACCAAATTCGTTAGACTCACTATAGCTTTAACTTGGGCAGAAAGTCAGATTTCATCACTGCGTCCGTAGTTTGATCTTTAAGTTACATTGGCAAATCATTACTTCTAGGTGACATTGCAGTGTGATGATGACCATTATGATCTCCATTCGTCTATGTGCGGATAAAATAAGAGTATATTGTATTACTGTTAATCATGCTATAAATTATCTAGTGTTGAGTGGAGCCACTATATCAAGACAGGTTAGCAAAAGGTATTATATAAAGTTTACCTTATCTAGAAGATAGGTCTATCATCTATCATGTTCTTATATGTTTTTTATGCATTTTAAATACCCGATATTATAATATATATTCCTCTTAGATTGTTTTCCTGCCACGAAGTTGGAGGAGGCATTTCTAAGCGTCTTCACAATATTAAGAGCGCGCCCTTCATTACATTTAGTAAAGTGAAAGCCTAATCTCTAATAAGCATTAACTCAGTGAAATCAATTACTTACCTTAAAACCAAATCAAAAGTGGCAGCTACGAATAACAAGATAGGAACGAGGCTCTTCTAATCTTCTTGAAAACCCTGACGGCCATAAAGGCGCACTTCTAAGACTTTTCCTAAGTAAGAATCCATCTCCTAATTGCATCTAGCCTCTACGAACCACGTTCAGACAGTCTGGAGTCAACCTTCCACAACAAGCAGGTGGAAATGCCATTCTGAACCCTATTACTGTGATATAAGAACTATGAGAACTGTATTCAATCTTGATTTTATATGGTTTATTGGTGAACTGCAATTATGAACTTTATTTCTAAGGTAATACGCGTTGTCAAGGATTAGTTGAAATGCGGTCTTGATTGGGTGTCAGTCCACATACGTTCTTTACAGATGTACAACAAATTGATGCGATTAGTTTCCAACAGGATACAGATTACTCTGATCTTTTAGTGAATTTCAAGAGAATATTTTTTTTAAATGTCTCGTTTCGTACTTATTAGTAACATTGTGGCTTATATTTTGAGTTATCACTATCACTACATAGTATAAAACAAAGTCACTGTCGTCTGTCCGTCCCTATGTATGCTTAAATCTTTAAAACGACGCTATGGGTTTTGAAGCGGTTTTTTTTAATAAATAGAGTGATTTAAGAGGAAGGTTTATATAAATAAATAAATATAAATATCCTTGGACATTTCACACAACTCCATCTCGTCCCAAGCTTAGCAACTTAATGCTTGTATTATGGTAACGAGATGGATGATAAACTATTTATATACATTTTTTTTGTAAATACATACATATTAAAGATAGAAAACACTCAGACCCGGAACAAGTACTTGTAGGTCGTAAAAAACACTGATAAATTTAGATGTTCATCATTGCACCCGCGCGAAGCCGGGGTGGGTCGCTAGTATTTTTATTAAAGGCGTTTATATGTAACTCGATAATATCCCTAACAAACCTTCAGAAAAAGGTTTTCTTTTATTTATTCTAAATTAATATAAATTCGTCCTCCAAATTCATGGAAGGAAATTAGCCAACTGTACCACGCTGGCAAGACGGGTTGGCACAGGATTTGTATCAAGTGATTTGCCTCCGGCATTCTCCTAGCTGCCTCTTACGGTACTCTCAAGACAGTATGGGTTGGTGACAGTGTGTATTCTTAATCCAGCACAGCTCCTATCAGATATGTTAGGAGCACCGTTAACTTGTAAACTGCCTTGATTTTAAGTGGGTCACCAGATGCACCTCACTTGTACCTATTAGTGAGCTCATTTAAATTAGGCAAATCACGTTGCGGTGGTACTCGGGAGAGCAATGCAGTGATGGCGTCCTACATTCAATTATCTGGGGCCAAATTAAGCTTTCGCAATTTCATTAAGATAGTGGCACGCTAATTTGACTTGTATGTTTATTACGAGTACTTTCACTAAGTTGGGGCAGGAAAATGGGGAAGAAAATGTTGATTTGAAACTATGTGTGTATTAGCTCAGATGAAGCATGAAGTTAATATTTAGAATATCACAGTACTTTACTGCGCCAAGTTTCCTGTTGTCAAAACCACATGAGTGACTTGGGGATTTTCATATAATGCCTTCAAATATTAGCTCGGGGCTTACAGGAACATATTATTCTTTCATCCCGCCGTTGTTTGTTCTCATTTTTTCCATAAATAAACAAAATTGAATGTCCGCACTATGTGTGTTTAGGTTAGTGATCCGTCAATATTTTAAATGTATTACGCTTCATCTTCAATATCGGCCAGACTCGATATGAAATGGCAGTTTCATATTTCTTGCTCATTGCTTTATAATCTGAACTGTCAAAAATATTGACTTCGTCAGTTAAAATACCTATTACTCCAGACCTTGGGTGACACTACATTCTTTAGTGCACCAAAACAAACATTGCCTATAAAATATTCCGCTAGGAAAGGTCCATGGCAGATCAATTCTGGAGAATTCCCACATATGCGCGAGTATTCCATATCATATGCGCTCAGAATGTAGGAAATATTCACTTTTGAAAGCCACACACATCCCACTGAACGTTTTATTTGAATTCCGCTGGAGGTGCACGTTTTCATAATATTTGCGCATCGGTACTTTTCATGTGACACATCCATGTCCAGAATGCGGGTTACGTACAAATTTAGTTACTTATTACATTCACGTGGTGAAAGATTAAAATACATACTGGCAATAGCCTATTTCATCCTGAACGTGTAATAAACGGAAACCTTGTCAACCTCGAAATACGGTAACACTAAATTACATACATTCATAAAGTTACGTCTTTTTCCACTTCCTACGATCCTGGCTCACAACTTTCGCTTCTTCGACTTTCATCAACCTCTTCATGCATGCTCGTCGGTTTAGGGTGCTTCTTATTTGGTCATGGAATGTCCTTAGTAGCCTGCCCCTTCCAACGTTCCGATTCACACTCCCGCTATATATTTATTTTGGAAGTCTACTTTCACTCGTCCTGTCGATATGACAAACACTAAATTAGATGGTATTATTTATATGTCGTGGATTGATGGCGTTATTACTTAACAGACAGCGCCATCCAATAGTTATTTAAATGAAATAATAAATCGTCACCGGAAACGCAAGCGGCGCAGTACCTTCCGCTTGGACACGATCGTCGATAGAGCGGATGTAGCTAGACGGCGGCTAGATGTCGCTAGTAGAACGTGAACCGGATGCACCACTGACAACGATCGTCTTTATAAGAGTCATGCAGAGCATTTCTATCTGAGACGTCTCGGGGTACGGACCACTGCCTTAGACAATCAGTACAGTCTTTATTGTGGTGAACAGTCTACTTCGGAGGATCTGGCATTACGCTCGGTGTTGACGCACGTGTTTGTTTCATTAAAGTTATTTTGAATTAAATTATCTTTAGTTTGAGTACCCAAGCCAGTGCCCACATCAATCCAGTTAAAAAAATGGCAGATCATGATGAAGACCTGAACATCTCGGCCACTGCGACATTAATCTAACAGGACACACAATTAAAAAAAGATTTATTGTACCATATTATAGTACAATAAATCTTTTTTAATTGTGTATAGTACAATAAATCTTTTTTTAATTGTGTATAGTACAATAAATCTTTTTTTAATTGTGTGTCCTGTTAGATTAATATTTTATTTTATTTGTGTTGATATATTGATATGGACTATATGGGCACTAATGTCAAATAGATTACAGTTTAGTGCAATATTTCAAGGGATCGCTAGAGAAAAATAATTTCAGTATCGTTTATTTTGTAATGATTTAGTTATTAATTAAATTTTAGTAGCATTTTATTTGGTGCCTGGATGTGGGAAATATCGTATAATAATATGTTCTTCACTTTTGATACTACACATTTCAAGTGCTAAAAGTAAATAGCAATCTGCGTGTCAGCGAAGAATTATTGAGCCGTGACCAAGAACGGCGTCGACATCTCATTATAACTGTCGTCTTGACCGTTCCACTCATCGCCTAGTTTGACACAGAGACAAAGGTTTTTCCTGCATTTTCTCGGAGAGACAATTACTTGTGACAGTACAATAATACTAGTGAATTGAATGCCGTGGGTTCATTACATAGCTCAAAATTAAAACAGGTTTTTGAAAAATAGATAGGCCTTTAAAGTTATCAGATACACTATTTATTTTTTGTTCATAATTTAGGGGGGAGATTTAAACTCAGAATAATGCAGATATCTGAATTATCCATTTGTTTCTCTTGATCTGGGTATAACATTTAAATAAATTAGTTTTTACCAAAATTGTTGTATTTGTTATCAATATAATATAATTCCTATCCTGCTTATAAATCGGAGGAGGCCCGACTCATCAATGGTGTTTGCGGGCTGAAATGACGGTGACACTGCTTGGATTCATTAATTTTCTATAGGCTATAGGGCCTTCTGGTTACATCATGTATGGTTTACTGGTTTACGTAAAATGGTATTAAAAATATATATGTATACAGGATGAAATAAAACTCCCTACTACTACTTCTCAGCCCATAAATGACCCACTAATGAGTCGGGCCTCCTCTCAGCACAGGGAGGGTTAATTAGCCTACTGTGCCACGCTGGCCAGACGGGTTGGCACAGGGTTTTGTTTGAAGTTTTCCTACTCTTGCGGCTAGGTTTTCGGCCTTGTCATTTCCTTTTGTCGGCTCTTACGACACCCTCAGGATGGAATGGGTTTGTGACACTATGTATTCAAAATCCGTTACCACACGGATATACACAACACACGAACTCTGTGCTCATTTCTCGAAAATAAGACTCGTCAGTCACCAGATACAATGGTAAAAAAAGTTAGCTTTTTCTCATGTATCAGATACAGTATTTTTTGTACACATAGTTTAGTATCAGTAGTAACTACAACCTATTTCTTCGTAATGGATTCAGTCTTTCTTATATCTTTTATGAAAAGCCAAACAGAAATAAGGCTCGCTACATTATTCACATTTCCATATGGATCGTCATTTTTGTCTCAAATAAAATATTCTCGCCATCCATCGAATGTTAGATAAGAAGTTTCACAAGAGGAATGAAGTTTTCCATTCCCTTTGTCTTCGCATCCAATTTCTCGTTACATTATTTTACCTTTAGGCAAATTATTGGTCGGTATCGCATAGTTATACCCCCTTCCTGCGTAAGTATAATATACTTAAGATAAATAAATAAATAAATAAATATCCTTGGACATTTCACACAACGCCATCTCGTCCCAAGCTAAGCAACTTAATGCCTGTGTTATGGTAACGAGATGGATGATAAACTACTTATATACATTTTTTTTTGTAAATACATACATATTATAGATAGAAATGACACCCAGACTCTGAGCCAGTGCCTCTGGTTTAGACAAAGACACTTGCCCGACCCGGGAATCGAACCCGGGACCCGTTGATCCAAAGGCGGCACACCTAACCACTAGACCAACGAGGCAGTATAACATACTTTTTGTATACATTTTCTGTATATATTTTCAGAACATGTATTCTACCCACTATTTAATTCCCATCTAAAATGGTGATATAAATTATGAGTATCTTAACGGCTTAAATAATTTTGTTTCAGTTTTGTCCTACCAACCTTCTTTCCCAGTTTTTTTTAAAAAACGAAACCCCTGCTCTAGGTAGAACCTATATCGCGGGGCAGCTTACAATCGAGAGTGTTATTATTGTGTTTTCAATCAAATATACTGAGCTCTGAAATGACAACCCCCTACTTAACGGAAATTTATTAAAATGTTTGTTTTCGTCTTAACAGAAAATATCTCATCGGCATTAGACACATACTTGTATTGCTGAGACTCTTCCGAAACATACCATTCAAGAACATAAACTAGTCGGGTCTAGTGTATTAAAACAAGTTGCCAATTAAAACTAGACAACATGGTAACTACGCTCATTTTTACTATTCAAAACACTAAGACAAAATCGAATTGGGGTATGAGGTTTGTAGTATACTATTATTCACGTTGTATTCCGTATTTAGTATATCCTATATACCGTATCTAATTAGTGTTGTTTATACGCCGATATTATTGGGTCACCATTAACCTGTTGCTTACATATCGACGACGTGTTGTGGTCGACTAATTGGCTCAATCAATAACAGGGCTTAATGTTCCCAGACTTCGGTAATAGTTCGGTTGACTTTGGTGAGGTCGAGACTTTGGCTGGGTGTCTTCACTATCACTATCACTACATAGTATAAAACGAAGTCGCTGTCTTCTGTCCGACCCTATGTATGTTTAAATATTTAAAACTACGCAACGGATTGTAGCGTTTTTTTTCAATAGATAAAGTGATTGAAGAGGAAGGTTTATATGTATAATACATGCTTAATATTGTAGAGAACATTCAAAGCACCTTCGAAAGGTCAACAAAAAAGTCCGCAATGGTATATATGTCTATCTCTTAAGGAAAGCCCACAGTAACGATTTTTTATCCTTTACATTTTACGCAAAAAAATGGCTTATATACGAAGTGATTTTAAGCAATACAGAATTAATCCTTATCCAATTAAGTATCTTAAATACATTGTCCATTTAATATAGACCAATATGGCCCTGGCTTACAGCATGTAATTTTAATGAATATTTCCGAAGATAGTTATTGTAGATTTAAAATGTGTTTAATGTTGTATAAGAAGGACATTCTGTAGTAGATAGGTTTAGTATCAGCATTGCACCCGTGCAATTTTCACAGTTCGTTTTATAAGAAAGTCTTAGCTTAGGAAGCGATATCCGGGACTGTTGGCTGTCAATTATTTGTAAAACCGGATGTTCTCCGTGCTTCAGCAGGGGACGGAGAACATCAGAACATCCATCATGGCAGTTGTAGTCAATAGCGTGAAAATAGACAGCTGGTCTTTCCAAAGAATTTATGCTTCACTAGCTGGTTCAAGGAGACGAGTAAATACTTGTATGCTGGTGCCGACCCCAATGAAATTGAAAAAAAGTGACGAAGAACAAGATACCAAGTGTTATTCACGAACGCCCATAATAAGGTCCTACTTTACAATAAGGGTAAAGTATGATATTGGAAACGAAGAAAACTGGGTTCTTTCCGTTAACAACAATGATTCCGCGATGGAGCTCTGACAATCTCACTATATACTCTGAACAGCACTTAAGGCTTGTAGATCATCAAAAAGTGTTTATTATTGCGGTGAAAGTTTTTCACACAAAATAGTAGGGCTTCCCTCTATTTTATTACTTACTTAATATTCATATGTTTTTATATGTTTTTATATGTTTATTTATTTATTTAATCCTTTATGCAAAAATGTACATTTCTCTCATCTTGCGAACTTGCTCTCACTATGCTGCTTAGTGCTTTTTGTAAACAAGACCAATAATTTAAAAAAAAGTAACTACAGAGTTTCTTGCCGGCTCTTCTCTGTAGAGCAGCCTTCCGAACCGGTGGTAGTTTCGGCATGAATGTGAGTTAACGCAGGGATTGTGAGCGATCAGGGGAGATGGAGGGATTGTAGGAGTGTGGAGTTGTGTGTGAAAGGTGTGAATGTAGGTATGACGACTGATAGGTGTGTGTGGAGACTACCACCTAGTGTGGGACAGGGGCCGTAAGATGATAATGGTGTTTATAAATATGACGATTTATAAGAGTTTTGTGATGAAACCTACGTAAATAAAGTTCCTTTTGAGTTTGAGTTTGAGAATTCTTTTACAAGATGAAATATAATGATTGCATCATGAGAACTACAGGCGGCATCTTTGGCCAGCCTGGCAATGCAGGCTCCTTTCCCTCTGTCTGATTAAAGGTGTACTTTAAATTAACCTTTGATGATGAACCCATACAATAAAACTAGTGGTCGTCCAGCGGTCGAGATTCGACCACAAATAATTTAAATTTTACTTCTATAAATATTCTTCTATTCTTAATTAGACCACAGAACTTTAACAATAAACAAAAGATATGCGTGTGTGTCAAATAAATGGTAGTGTGTGTAATGTTTTTATTGATTTTCATACCGTGAGACAATATTTTCATACCGCATGGAATGAACCACAGTGAATCACATAGGTGTAAAATATGTTCACCTTATAATAACAGCGTAGACACGGACATTATGAATGAGCTGGTATAGCAAATTGATATAAATCGCGTCTCTCAGGACATTATCGCCGGCGGCTGACATCATTTCTCTGAGAAATTGCTTAAAATTAAATGCTGGTGACACTGATTGCTCCTGATAACTGTTTAAATATTCAAATCGTAGTTTCCTAATTGTGCGTAGGCCGAAACGCCGAAATGTCCGTAGAGTTGGAATAGAGTGTCGGCAATTTATTCTTTGTTAAGGATGTCATAAGAGATAGATAAAATAAGAAGAATCACTGATACCTATTTGGGCAGTAACAAAATATTCCACCGCCAAAGAAATACCGAATAATAATTATAAAAAATAGCGTGAGAGATAAAAGAATGGGTCGAAATTATAAAATAAAAATGTTAAGTATATTATAATGCTAATCAACAAATAGCCTAGCCTATTGTACGGAATGCAACGTTCAGCTGGATCTGCCTGATGTTGGATGCTGCCCGTAGCTTTCCACATCTACCCTCGTTTGTGCTTGGAGCATCCCTTGAAGCAAGGAGGTATATCCATCGGTCCCGGATTTCACTCTAATATCTATGGCAGTTGACACACAAAGATTGTAGTGTCAACAGATACTGTAATTCGTCGCCTATTACTTTTAATCCCACTTCTCGGTATCTAGCCTAAAATCTCTACGTGAAAATTCTAGTAGTTAGCTTAATCAGTTAATATTGGTGAGATCCCAATGAAATGGGGATAGTTCTGCCTGTACTACTTTGTAAGAACACAGAACTAAAAACCATAGAAGAAGTCAGCAAAACTAATTCACTTCAGCTCAAGTTCATCGGTCTCGTAATCAATGTGGGCCTGAACTAGTTACACGTTTTTGCGAGCGTTACTTAGCAGAATCTCGTCTAGCCGCCATTAGGCTTGAGTTACAGCAACTCATCGTTTGATATTCCTAAAATATTACGCCTTTAGTCTGGGAAATATCGCAGAGGTGCCGGTTATATTAAAATTGAACTTGGTTGAGTATACTAAACTACCACTAAACTAGAGGCCCCCCACCAAGTACATATTCACCCCCGTCCTCAAGCCATAATCCAGGCTCACTACCCAATAATTTGTTGAAGGTTTTTCACAGACTATGTATGGCACGGCAAGGTATAAGGTTTGTTTACCATAAATGTAGAAGGAGGGAGCCATCTATACTTATAATAAATCTGTAGAGAGGTCAATTCTGTACATGAAATATTTTTCCAAAATAACTATCAGCGGGTGATTAGTGATCGATACTGACGCCAAAAATGCAATCAGTAAAATTTTTGTCTGTCTGTCTGTCTGTCTGTCTGTCTGTCTGTCTGTCTGTATGTTCGTTATAGAAACAAAAACCACTCGACGGATTTCAACAAAACTTGGTACAATTGTTCTTCATACTCCTGGGCAGGTTATAGTATACTTTTCATCACGCTACGATCAATAGGAGCAGAGCAGTGAAGGGAAATGTTGGGAAAACAGGAGAACTTACTCCATTTTTTAAGCTTCCGTCGCGTGTGCAGCCTTAATAGTTAAAGCTACACAGAAATCATGTATGACGGAAATGTTCTCCTTAAAATTATATAAAAAATATTCCACGACAGCAAATGTCTATCTTTTATGGTTGACTCACAATAACACGTGTAACTCCCGATAGCTTAGCAGTTCAGAGCTTTCTGATTATATTTGTCTACTCTTACGTTTATAACACTCTCAATCATCCCTAATTAATAAATTTTAACATTATTACCTATTTAATAAAAAAAGAATCATAGAAATCGGTACAGAAACACCAAAGTTATTCATGAAATACGCTAATAAACCATCGCGCGTGATTACCGAATCATGCTTTAAGGATTATTTTTGTGTAACCGTCGCATCGGGTCGTCGCGGGAGGTTTAAAAGGGCGGGGGATCCAAACGCGAACTTCATACAATATTTGGATTTGGCTGATGATGCGAGTAGACGTTCCGAGTATTCGCCCTTATTGACAGGCAATATTGTTTATCAGCGCGACTTTTATACTTTACAATAATTTAGTTTATTTAATTTTCTTTTGTTGTTATTTCATAAAATAGGTATTAGTTATTTTGGTGGCGTGTTATATTCGTTCAAATTACAAATTATTAATAGTTATTTCTTTTTAGGTGAAGTTAAGTAGTAGTTAGTTAGTAGTAGGTAAGTTTTGGTTAATTTATGTTCAGTTTTTTTTAATAATAATAATAAGTAAGTAAAAGCGTAGGTACTTTTATTAATTAAAGGTATAGGTATTATTAATTATGTTATAGGTATTTAGTTTTAAGTGAAGTAGGATAGTTTACCCGGAAGCTATGCGCTGAAGTATTTTCGTTGTATAGGTACTTAAGCCTCATGTGAACGTGATCTAAACAATATTACCAATACATTAACTTAATAATACACAAGGAATTACACACTGATGGAGTTGCGGGCACAGCTATCTATATATATAAAACTCTTCCGTTAATGAGTGACTGACAGACAACGCACAGCGGAAACGAATGGCAGTAGAGAGCTGAAATGTGGCCTGTGTGTTTGTTGGGAGGAGTAGGCTACCACTAAGAGAGGATTATTGGAAATTCCCTCCCAACGGGGTGAAAACGGGGATAAATTGTTTTTTTCCGGAAGTCATTATTCCACGCGGACGAAGTCGCGGGCAAAAGCTAGTTACAAATAATTGTTATAATATAAAATGTTTGTATTTTTTCATAACTTATTTAAAAAAACTTTTACTATTGAAACATTTCAATGGTACATTTTAAAGAAGTGACAGCAGCATTCGTTCTAACCTATTTGTGTGTATTTTCATTTGTTCTTGAAGTTTATTATCGATATTACGTATGTGCTCTTAGATGAATTTCTACTACTCACTACTCAAATCTGGTAGGCGTACTACTGCTCAGCTCATAGCTGACCCACAGCTGAATCGAGCCTTCTCAAATCACCTGCAGGGTAATTAGCCTACTGTGCCACGCTGGCCAGACGAGTTGGCACAGGGTTTCCTATCAAGTGTCCCTTCTCTTGTGGCAAGGTTTTTTGTCATTTCCTTCTGTTTGATCTTACTTCCAACTCGGAGGATGGAATGGGGTGGTGAAACCATTGTAGATTGAGCCCCGATTTATTTCTTAATGTATATTTCACCTGCTTTGTGAAGAGGGGATCGTTTAGTATACCTATAGACTTTGGTGTTTTTTTTGTCAAATTTGCATGTCTAAATATAGATGGAAGGCTAACATAATATTTTATATACTTTTGAAGAAGCAACTGTTGGTGTCTTCAGTATTAGCTGGGATTCTTTCTTCAGTTTTTTTTAAATTTCTTCTTTACATTGAAAACTATGGCAGTCATCGCTTAGCTCCAGCCTCCTCTAATTTCATGGAGGGAAAATACCTTTCTGTATTATGTTTTCTTTTAATCTATTTTCTTTAGTAGCCTCTTGCGAAACGTAGTGATGGAATGGACTAGAAGGATGTCTGGCGTACAGCAAGATCCTTACCCAACCTCAGAATTGAACACAAGACCCGTGTCTCGGACATCGTTTACAAACTCTCGACTAACAAATTCAACATACACGAGTACCATTGTGATTTTTTTCTTTTTAAATGGCGACCTCTTTCTTTTCTTTGTTGTTTTTATTAAATTAAATGGCCTCAACAGAAAGATATCAAACCAAATTACGCAGTCACACAATGAAACTCTTGTCCTTTCTTTTGTGCCTTTGCTGTTCATTTTAATAATACTCATATTAAAATGGCAACTGAGAGCATTAAGCGAAATTATGTGCCAGTTTTTGCTGACGCTAATTATAATTATTAGTAGAAGTTACCTGCTTATTATATTTTTTGAACTACCAATTCTTTCAAAAGCTTTGACCTAAGTTTGTATTACCTGTTTTGATTTAGCATCAGTATTGATAAGAACAGTTTGCCATACGGCGTACGAGGCCCTCTAATGGAACTACCGGTCATCGTCTAATTTGCTGCCAGGTTTAGAGCTACCGAAATCTGAAACACACGCAGGCGATGGTAGCCACATTAATAATAATAAAAATACTTTTTACATTTCCCGCCCAAACTTCTCTCCCTTGAGTGGTAGGAGTTTGAGTGGTATGTGCAGTATTTATTTGCAATAAATTGTCCATCGGTATCTGAAGCCCCGAGACGAAGTTGTTAGGGGTTTCCCTTTAAATCTTATTCCCTCGGTGAAATGTTTTCGGGACTTTTCCTTATATAACGCCTTTATTTATATCACGATTGAACTCAATCTCCGAACATACACGACCCCTTCTTATTTACAATACCTCGACAAAAACAGGTGTAATATTAATTTGAAGTTAATGTGTGTCTGTATGTGGAGTAATGGATCCTAAACGAATAAATTTAGATTAACGTAGATTTATTTTTATTTTGAGAATTCAATTTAGCAAATTGGTTCAGCCGTTCCAAGACCATCAGATTTTTCTTATTTTATTAGCGGTTCCTTTAAATGTCCAATTGCGTAATTTTTTTACCACAAAAACATCGTTATTTTAGCATTATATTTCAGAAGTTGACTGACGTAAAGCCGAAAAGTGCGATGAAAAAATCCTTAGCAAGTGACAAAACTGTTTGTGTGCCGAATATCATCAATCCATTTACAACATCTAGACTTTCACATTTATAGCATTAAAAGTAACTGGATAGGACTATCCTACTTTCTGTTTAATATCAGGATCTAGTGCCGTCAAAAGGCACGAACAGTATTATATAAAGTGCATAGTAAGGGTGACCAAGCAAACGTATACTTACAGCCTTCATGAATAAATTGGTGCCAAAACAATGTTCAAACGTTAATGTTCACTAAGAGTCTTATTCACATATTGGTTATTGTAAAGTATTTTAACTAATTCCAAGAAAAACGGTCTCATCTATAAGGATAATGCAGCACCCAAATACTGCTTACATTAAAAAATTGCAACTAGCATGATCAAGCGTGCTTCGGTTGTTCGTGAACAACCATAGACAGTTGCCGCCGACCCGGTTAAAAGTGAAAGCATGACGTTGGCAGGTGATAGGAATGCGAGTATTTTTTAAATAAGGAATATGGAAAATTGGACCTCAAAGTAATAAACAAATTACAAGCTTCTGAGTTTCTTCCCACTTTTTCCCAGCTGCAGTCCCGTTCCAAACTGGTAAAATATTGTATTTTTTTAAATGTTTTACAAAATAAATGACTGGAGTTGACGCTTTTTCTGGATTCAGTCGATCAGATTCCGCAGAGTGGGAGCACCCTATCCGAAGCTTAATAACGTCTCCGAGATGGCGTCACGTAGTTAATATGCGACGGAATCAGAGGCATTGACTCATCGCACGGGTAATGCAATATAGAACCAAATAGAATTATTGTCATTCGCAGGAATAACGTCACTTTAAAGTTAAAGTGCCTTGACAGAGCCAACTGAAGATCCAAGAAGTAGTTATCAGGTCCTTACATTTTCCCAATTTCATTGAAGTCAGCCACCGGCTTATACTGATTTGACTCATCATGCGATTACCATCGACCTATCACCCACTACTGAGTCAGGCCTCCTCCAAGTATATGGAGGGTAATTAGCCTACTGTGCCACGCTGGCAAAACGGATTGGCAGAGGGTTTGTTTCGTGTTGTCCTTCTGGTGCAGCTAGGTTTTCGTTCTTGTTATTTCCTATTGTCGGCTCTTCAACACCCTCAGGATGAAATGGGGTTGTGACCACAACAAACAGTGAATACAATAATAACAATCAATATAAAAACATATCTTAACTAGAATTTACTCACTGTACCACCAGCACCGTTAACCTCAATCTACATTAAAATCATAATGTGATAAAGGAATAAAAAATACATAGCAGTGAAAATAACTGAAATTAACATAATATTTGACATTATAAACATGTCAAAATTCATGTCAAAGCAATTCATGAACAGATAGCGAGTAATAACCTAAAAATAAGAATTAAAGATTTTTGACAATATCGTGAGTTATGTTCTTATAGCTGAATTGAAAATAATTGATTTGGATTGTGGAGTGAATAACTGATTTCTTAATCTGCTAAATTGGCACTTTAGGTTAGGGCAGGCGGCAATTTATTTCGTGTCAATCAAACCATCTCAAACCGGGCCGACTTTAACGAAAGTGGAAGAAGGCACGGAATAGTAATGAAGTTTATTATCCAGCTATAAATAAGTCACCAGTGCTGAATATTCCGAAATTGACTTACTCAATATAAGCCTGGGTCTAAAAGAGTTCACCGCGCCCGTGCTCGAGTGACCGTGTAATGGCTTTAAAGCTGTTTGCTGCGCGTAAAATATACTTTAAAGGTCCCGACATCACTTTGGGGAGCTTTGAGAAGTTGCCTCTGAAACGAACTCTGCCTAAACCTACTTTGGACAACAACAAGAAAACTTTGATCAGTATTCTTTCTTCATGTAACATCTAGTTTATTCACATTAACATAGTAAAATATATGTATATAAATGTATTTAATAATACGTGGAGCAAAAACTTTGTACCGCTTTTTATGAAAATTGAGAAGTATGCAATTTCCCACACTCAAAGGTTAAAATTATGCGTAAATAATACATTGAAACATTTGACACGCACACACATATAGATATATTATCTATCTTTTGTTTATCTATTGTTAATGTATGTAGTCAAATTAAGATTAACTTTAACTAAAGAACTATAATTCAAATTAATTATAGGTATATAAAAACTAGCTGACCCCGCAAACGCTGTTTTGCCATATTGATATCGCTACTAAAAATAGGGGTTGATCGTAGAGGGGTGAAAATTTTGGATTGTATGTATTTTTTTAAGCTGTATCATAAAAAATAAACCAAATTTTTTAAATCTAAAAATTTAAAATAAAGTATGGTGGACCACCGTTAACATTTAGGGGGAATGAAAAATAGACGTTGTCCGATTCGCAGATCTACCAAATGTGAATATAAAATTTCATCAAAATCGGTTGTGCCATTTTTTAGGAGTTCAATAACAAACACTGTGACACGAGAATTGAATATATTTGAAGTAATATAATATATGAATTTGAACATGAATTTTTTTATTCAAAAATATACTTATCAACGAAATAATTCGGCAGGTAGCATGGCCTGCAAACCTGGCAAAACATATTCGACATTTTTATCCTCTGACCAGCCATAGCTTTCAACCGACGCATAGACTTCAAAAGGTAACTGGAACAAAATAGTTGAACATTAAGTTTTTTTACTGAACTGAACACGTGATCCGATTGCCAAATCTCTTTGCTGTTTCCAAGGATGTCACGCCGTAGTTTTGTAGTCATGATATCATATATCGGAATAGGACCTCCTTCAAATTCGTGTAGGTAAAATTAGCCCACTGTGCCATGCTGGTAAGACGGGTTGGCACAGGGGTTTGTATCACGTTTTCCTTCTCTTGCGGCTAGGTGATTTGCCGCTTTCGTTCCTTTAGTCGCCTCTTACGACACCCTCAGGATAGTATGGGTGACAGTTTATATTATGGACCAATCACCACACGGAAAAGACTTGTATCACATATGAGAGACACTTCAAAAAGAAGATAGTAACCTAGTGCATAGTGTGGAATGAAATTGAAGTTCAGGGTAAGCAACGTATGGCACAGCCGGTTGATACCACCTCCTCCGTGTCTTGGAGGGTACGCCAAGTCATCGGTCCAAGCTGTCAGCCGAATATCTATGACAGTCGGTGTACACATTCAGTAGCGTGAAAACTGTCAGCTGCTCAAACCCAGTAGCCCTCCATATGGGTCAAATAGGCCAGACTGCAAAAAATCACACAAACAAGCAAATTTCGATACATTGAACAGACAGACAGCCCTATATATTTTAACAGTCTTGTTCCCCATTCTTCAGAGTGCTTGACCTACTTACAGTACAGGTATGGTTGACAGACTCTCAAATACATTACAAGTTCTTACAATGAAACTTTCAAATAGTACTGTTGAGTGAGCTTATTGAGTTTGTGAGGAATTTAAGTCAAAGAGAAAATTCGTGGAACGCTTCCAATGTCAAGGTTTCATTTTTAATTAAAATTTATACCACTTCCGAATTTAGGTTAAGATTTTCCTACTTTTGGAAGATTCCCGAAATTCACCAAAACACGCGTTTAGTCGCAATTTCTACATGAGAATACGCAGGTAAACAGTTTGAAGGATTGCATGTTATCTTTGATGAAGATGGAAATCCCTTTTACCACGTGGGTAGGCAGCTGTCGGCAAAGCTTCACTGGTGGAGGTAGTTGGCTTAAACCAGTACTCGAGGGCACTGTATCAGCGAGGATATGGGCGCCATCAACTTCCTAAGCCCCTTCAATGTTCCAGCTAGCATCTTCACAAATCGTTGCGAAAACTTGCATATTCCACAGGACTGTTGCTCAAAGAGCTTCTACTTACTATCCCCTATCACTGGCTCCATGTTACGAAGGTCAAAGACGGCACCTATCCAAGTTATGGGCATACTATCGCGCCACTAGATAAGCCCACTGTAGAATGGCGTGGAAAACTTTGTACTTTTTCTTGTCAAACAATAAATTGGTAGGCTGGAACACGCGAGGTGGAGCGTGGGCTGTGATTTCCATGTAATATCCGGTTCGTATCCGCCGCGTGAACGATCTGCTGAGCGCGGCCTACAAAATTGTACCTAGCCTTTGAACAAATACTCAGGAAATTACAATCGATCATTGAAAAGAGATGATAAGAAAAGATGTACTGATCAGAGTAAAACAGCGACGGAGCAGGTTCTCTTCAAAACTAAATCAAAATTGTTTAAGAGCTTTAATCCCACAGACACAGAATATAATAAATAAAACCCCTTTTTTGTCTGAGGATAGATTAAGACACAGTTACGGTTACGAGAAAAGTTTTGGGAAACTTGGCAAAATATTTTCAAATCTTAATATTAAATTTGAGTAGGTTCATGTAGCATAACTACCTTTCATATCCAGACTTTACAGACTTCATGCTTAACTGCTTTTAAAGTGCAGACTAAATGCCGTTTTAGAATTTCAATAGCATCAAATTGAGTCCGAAGATACGACGGCAACGGGCAGTTTTTGAATTGCCAATTCAGTGCTCAATTCAGTACGTGATATTTTGCGAAATCGCGACAACACGTACAAATAAATAAAAATAACTGTCTCGTTCGACTGTTTTTGGACATGTCTCAAAAACGATGAAGCGTTGATTTGACAAATATTCGAGTTTTTTTTTAAATTCGTTTGTGAATCCTAAATATTTTTGTTTGAGCAGTATTTTGTGTCGTGATAACGGTTGGCTACCTGCAATGATGTTAAACAACTGTGTTTAGATTTGTTTTGACAAAAGGGTTGCGTGATTTCGGTTATTTTATTCGTGGAATCGTATAAATATACTAGTAAAAACAAAATACGGTGAATTATGGGGTTCTTGGATTGAGAGAGGGTTGGAATAAATGAAACAGAATATCTTAAGTGCGACGTCAAAGTTTCCATTTTTTAAAAAGAACAAATTTTTGTATTGAATCTTAAAGATTTAACCGAAAATACACACATGTCTAAAAAGGTGAAAAACGAAACTAAAAGCGATATTTTTTTATAAGGTGTCCTGTCTTGTTTGGACACATTCTTGAAGTCTAGACATGCTTTCAATCAAATCCCGCACTGTTACTTGGGGCGTTTGCTCACAGCTTTCAACTCGTTTATAAGTTGTCTCTTATTTTAATTCTCTTTTCAAAAGATCCTACAAGACTAGGTGTTCAAAACAAATAGATCTAGAAAGTTCGGTAAAGCTTCCTACAAAGGAGCGTCACTGGTGGCTCTAGCTTTAAGATCATTATCGTGCGTCAACTCAAACCGTAAAAGGTTTAAGTTCTCGCTGTGCAAATGACACCACATGGTGCATTGTGACATACTCAACGTATAATAATTTATGTATAATGTTGTCTACACGTTTTAATGGACCAACAACCTGTTATTATAATCCTTTTTATGAAGGATTTAAATTCATCCAATATTCGGATGAAAAAGATTTTTGGGAATATTTCCTTTATTTCAATGACTTCTTTCTTCTTCTTCAATTACCCTTGTAGATTTAAGTTTAAAAGGTTTTAACCATAAATTTGTTAGCCATTTTACTAAATTGAAGTAGCCAAGCTTCCTGCATTATCTGGAAGGTTACTAGAGATTGTTTTCTTGAAATCAAAGGGAAGCTTCGGATGTGCCGCCTTTGGATCACGGGTCCTCGGTTCGATTCTGGCTGGTTGAGCTGTGAGACAGAAAATTGCACCAGACAGACACTTCAATATTATTGGTGTCACGGGTACCGGGGTCGGGCAAGTGTCATTTTCGTACATTACATGTTTGTAAACAACCCCCGCGATTCAGGTTTATACTCAGAGCAAGGGTATAGTCGGTTGGCTCGGGCATTAGAAGGTTACTATTGTTGACTAGATCTGGCTGATGTGTGGCCCTTTGCAACTATTGCGCGAGTTTGCTCTCACAAATGTTATATCCAGTCTTGTACCCAAAAATGGCGATCTAAAAAGAGCAACTACAGAGTTTCTTGCGCCGCTCTTCTCTGTAGAGGTGCATTCCGAACCGGTGGTAGATGGTAAATAATTAATTTTAAATGGTAAATTTTATAATATTTTATTTTTTGACTTGTCAAAAGAGCTCTAATGAGCCAACTTGATTAAATGAGTTTTGATTTTGATTGCTATAAAGCAATGGAGGAGGCCTGAAGCAGTAGGGAGTAATTTATGAGCAGACATCATTTAGACAAATATACCATTGCCTTTTGAAATAGAGCGTAGTTAATTAGGTATAGTTAATAGTATGAATAACCTTTTCCCAAAATTACTGAAATATGTCCCGTCCCACAAAATTCGTGTCACTCAGCCATCTGCAAGTTTTATAGAGACGCCATTTTGAGTCGTTTGACAGACGATAACGTAGCTAACAAAGTTATCGGTACCTATTAAATTTTCATGGCAACAATTTTGTTACACTTTTGTTACGTATTTCGAACCTTTGTTTTAAGAAGTATTCAACTTCATTTTTACGACTGTTTGTTTTTATTTAGCTGTCGAACCATATTCGTTTGGAACGGATTACGTTATTATTGGTTTCTTCAACATTGTTTATGAAAAGATGGCTAGCTGATTGCATACATATTTTTCCTCTCAGCCAATGACATACTGACAGCTCGAGCCTGCTCCAAATGTATGGGGGGCGCCACATCGGCATTGTCCTTCGCTTGCGGCTCAATTTTTCTCAGGATGACAAAATTAATTAAGACCGCTTGTTTATCCGGGGGCTGCTAGCGCTGCGTTAGGTAGGTTAACGGGTCCCTAATTCGATTCCTAGGTCGGTAAAGTGTATTTATGTAACCAGATATAGCCCAGGCCTAGGTTTCATTTGTATGGGTGAAACCGAATATCTACTATTCCGAAAACCTTTCACTTACAAATATTTTACCATGGACAGCAGAAAATTAAGAAAACGAGTTTAAATTTAATGATACTAAAATGGTCGGCTTGATCGTGAAAATCCTACACATCTGTAGTTAAATGCAAACAAGGTCATATTTCAGAATTAATAATCGTTTTATAACAGTAATTTTACTCAGCCAGCAGATTAATATTCATGTTCGCAGCGGCGCTTCATTAACGTGCGCTGCCATCAGTTTCCATTAACATCACAATTTCATTACGGTAATCTGACAATAAATGATTTAGAAGGTTTGCTCCATGATTAAGATTCATAATTATACCCCATTCCTTCATCGCCTCAGTCCGGGGGCTCTGTGCCATGATGCTGGCTGGCATATACGTGGCCCATTTCATGGAACATTCTTCCAAATTCAAATGGAGAGTACAGCGGATAGCCACGCCCCAAACTGAAAGCTGCCCAATTGGAGTATGACCTTTATGTTACAGAATATTGTCCATGTGTCACCACCTCATTCCATCCTGAGGGTGTGGTAGCCGACAAAAGGAAATAAAAAGCCCGATAACCTAGCCACAAGACAAGGAAAACTGGATAAGAACCCTGTGTCAACCCGTCTGGCCAGCGTGGCACAGTAGGCTAATGATCCTCCTTCTGATGGGGATGGGACCACCGGCTCAGCAGTGGGCTGAGTAGTAATAGTGACCCTGCGACTTAAATATAAAATATCCTTGGACATTTCACACAACGCCATCTCGTCCCAAGCTAAGCAACTTAATGCTTGTGTTATGGTAACGAGATGGATGATAAACTACTAATATACATTTTTCTTTTTGTAAATACATACATATTATAGATAGAAATGACACCCAGACTCCGAGCCAGTGACTCTGGTTTAGACAGACACTTGCCCGACCCCGGAATCGAACCCGGGACCCGTTGATCCAAAGGCGGCACATCTAACCACTAGACCATCAGATATTTGCCAAACCAGCGTAATGAATCTCTTCTTCTCATTTAACAGGGCCATTGACGGCTTTAGGACTGTGTGTTTTTTAAAATTACTAAATTAAGGCACAAGAGACAGTGTTACAGGTAATATGTTTAATTAACATTTGATAAAAACGGTGGTTTCTACCTAATAGTTCAAGATGTAACATAATTTAAACATATCACTATTTAGATCAGTTATATGTCTTACTCGGAATCCACATTCGGGTAAAACTGATTCAAGGAAAATAATACGTATTGTGCAAAGACATATTATTATATCAGCTATCTTGAGCAACAGTGACATTTTTTGTTAAGAAATAGACAAAGGGATTCCTTGGAAATGAAGAATAGCTCAATAAAATATTGTTATTAAAAAGATAAGGACGCTGCGCTGGTCATCGGGAAATAAAGAAAAAATTAGAGCGGGTCTGATAGTATATTCTCACGGAAAAATGATCTCAAAAAGTTCCAGAAGAAATTCTATCATGTTATTTATTAATTCTTTATGCAACAGTAAGTTTAACATAGGTGGACTTTAATGCCTTGGGCATGTTACCATTTGGTTAATATACTCGTATGTGCTACTGATTTTATCTTTTAGCCCTTAAAGCGCAACTTCTAAGTCGGGCCTCTTCCAATTTGGTAGTGGGAAATACGCATACCATACTTATTAGCAGCGCTGGCCAGACTTATTAGCTTAAGTTTGTCTCTAAAGTTTTCTTTCTCTTGTAACTACATTTTCCAGCCATAAAAAGGAATTATTTTTTACACTTTGTATTATAAATCGAAATAGATATCTAACATACACAGAAATCTTAGCCACAAAAAAATAGGATGTCTGAGAATCACAGCACAGGATAATTTCACTCCGACAAAATACCCTAATATAGCAGTGGAATGTCGTAAGTTATCTAATACGTAAAGGAAATGGAGAGTGACATTATGTATTCCGTACCCATCACCACATTCATAAATTTTGCATATATAACAGAAAGAACGATCACATTGTAACATCTTTGAAAACTGATCTTGGAATAAATATGTTTGCTTGGGTATCTGATATCTAAAACACGTATTCAAGAATAGTTTTCAAGCTTGTAGCTCGCGTCTGAGCAGCCAAGGCGTGAGGAAATTGTGCTATTTGTCGCCCGCGGGCTGCTACAAATTTGCGAATCGTGTCGATTTGTGCAGCAAGTTGTTGTTATATATTTGCATTGATGTGTTTACTTGATTCGATAGACATAACATAAGAATCTTGCCGACAGTTTTATTGTCAACTATTTAAAAGAGTTTTGTAAAAAACCTTTAGAGCCAAGTCCAACTGCGATTGATTTTAACAAAATAGGTACGAGTATATAAATTAAGAACGGTTCAATAGATACGGAAAATAAAAATATAATCAGAAGGATCATCTTTTGCTAAAATGTTTTTTTATCTTGAAGTATGAGATATAGCCGTTAAAATTAGAATAATATATGTAGTTAATTAAATTAAAACGCCAAATTATCTTAGCCCGTTTAGACTGGTACCAATCCCAATGAATTTGGGAAAAAGGCGATGAAGAAGAAGAAGATTTCAAATGTAAGATTGATTTTGAAAATAAACTGACTTGCTATCGTGATAATTATCCTACAATGCCAGTAACCTGAACGCAGGTTACTGGCATTGTAGGATGTTTGTTGTCTTCTTGCAATTACTTTCCTACAACATTGCTATTTTTGAATTTAGGTAAATTTTGGGTTGTTTTTTATACATTTTAATAACGAATATGCATTATGCAATAAATAACGAAAGTGTGTGTGACACTTTCGTTATTTATTGCATCTGTATATCATAATGAAGTGAATTTTAATGATACTATTCTAAAGTCATACTACTTGATTATCACTGCATATAAAATGTCACCTGCGTCTTAAGGAACGCAAGAGGCAGATCATCTAGCCGCAAAAGAAGGAAAACTCGAAACAAACCCTGTGCCAACCCGTCTTGCCAGCGTGGCACAGTAGGCTAATTTCCCTCCGTGAACTTGGAGGAGGCCCGACTCAGTAGTGGGCCATTTATGGTTGAAATGATGATCACTGTTTAGAGCTATCTGCAAGGTGACTGTTTGGCAAATAATATGCCATGCATATAGACATTACTCACCTATCACCCCGAGCACGTGTACTTGGCGCCCTCAGATGCAAGTCACGGCATGAATATGTATGGCAGACACCCCTGACACTTCCCCGTGCGTTTTGAATCATTAATATTTTATGTGTGAAACCGCCGAGATTCGCTGTGAATTCAAATGTGAAAATGTTGTTAAGCGTCAGCCGCACTCATCCTATTTTATGATAGCAATCGAGTGTAAAATCACGGTGGCAATACAAACTATTTGACCGAAAACATAACCGACTTCAACGTCTTAGAAATAAATAAACATTTGAAGCACATACCTACATCCTAATTAAAGCCAGTATCAATTGAAGTTGGCATCGACTTTGAATGTTTATATATTTTCACTTTTAAGTTTTTGTCGGTCAGTCGGTTTACATTTTTTTGTCATATAGTTTTTATTTTTTGTACATATAACTCGGAACCAACGTCATCCATGATTACCCAAATTTGCCTTCCGAAAAAAGGGTTTGTTCACTATAATTGCAAACTACTGAACCGATTTCGATACAAGGAAATGGTTCCGCACGGAAAGCTCCAACTTGAAATAAAAAGGAATCATCAAAATCGGTTCACCCAGTCGAAAGTTCTGAGGTAACAATAACAACATCCTCGTTTTGAAATCGTTTATACGAGTATACAAGTGATATTTTACAGGTGCTTGTGGGACGGGTGTCCGTCATTTGTAACAACTGGCCTCTTCCATGCCTTAGAGACAGGTGAGCGCGTCGTTCCCGGCTGCCATTCCACCATCTAAAGCAGTCGTTATATCACACGTGGTCAGTAGTATAAACACTAACAGCTGGTTGACTGAGTACTTTTGTAAGGGTCTCGGACTGAACGGACTAACCCGCGGAAAAAGGGAGCTTCATAAGTTTGACCTGTCAGTCTGCGACTTTACAGCTCCGGCTAAATTCATTTTGAATTAGCTATGTTCAAAACAGCTTATAAATACAGTTCACAGTGAAAAAAAATCAGAACGCTTTTCTTACAAAATATTTTATTGCGTGTGTGTCCATAGTTTATGCGTTGCCGTGAACATGAGTAGGAACACGCACAATTAATGTACCGGGGGGAGTTATTGCTGACGTCACGGCTTCCATCAGTGGTATTTGCTGTTTAGGAGCAATATATAGATGGAACATGCAATATTTGTTCATAATAAGGTTCCAAGTAGGTAGGGTCGGGTAATGTTCCCGCGCGGCATTTGGCAAGAGTACGGACTTTGTGTAGTAGGTTTTAGTGTGTAACCCAATGAAGTATAGAGGCACTGGAGGCATGTCTTCCAAGTGCCCATGGGCACAGAGGGCTTATCCTAGCAGACAGGGCGAGATGCTCTTGGTCTGCTGTATGTCGGATGAGTGCTGTTGTCCTTTGCACATGGGCAGGCTTATGAAGCCATGGACGTTGGCTGCCATTTTATGATCTATGGCAGTTGTCTCACGTGGTCAGTAGCGAAAAACTGATGGCTGGTATTAACAATAATTAACGGTTGTCCCGCTAGTTAGGTCACTTGACTGCTGGTAGTTAACCAAAGCAAGTTAGACTGGTGCCGATCCCAATGGAGATGGGAAAAACACAAGGAAACAGAATCAGCTGATACGCAGATGACAGCTGGTACCGAAAATAGACCGGATTTCTCTCTTTAACTTTTTTGCTTCCTACGAATGTTTTTCTCTGTTTTTGGAAGATCCAATATTGTTTTCGGCAAAAACGCTGTTGCCGTGAACAAATAACGAGCGCGCTCTTCGCGCAAAAACTGGCAACATTGTTCCAATATTTCTTTTGCAAAGCAAATAAACTTCCCTAACCGTTCTTCGCTGCCTAGAATTAATTTTGTTAATCTTTAAACTATACAAATTAAAGTTAATAATAATCTATATACCTACTATTATATTATAATATTGTCTTGAATCAAAATGTTTACCTTCACTAATTGTTTCCGACCAAAATCATATATTATGTATCAAATAAAACTAAGTTGATAAAATGTGCGTGCCGATAAAACAAAAAGGAGTCCCGACACGATAAAGGGCCCTATATAAGGGTTTTTCCAACCCTTCAACTAATCTAACTAATCTCTGGAACGGCTGGACCGATTTTGACGGGACTTTCACTGATAGGTAGCTGATTTCATAAGGAGTAACTTAGGTTACTTTTTGACTAGCTTCGCCCCGGCGTCTCCTGCAGTACGACAATAACCGCGGGTAAGACCGCACCCGTGCGAAGCCGGGACGGGCGGCTAGTACTTTATGAAAACATTTAAAAAAACAGTGGATATATTTAGTAACAAAGTTGCGTTATTATCATAATAATTATATATATCTAATTTGTAATTCTGAAACTTTCCCGCAGTTATCGTGAAATATGAGTTCTCAGATTGTGCCGTAATTTATTCTCATTTACTAATCTGAAGTGTTCAGGTTTCCAAAAGATTCGTACGCTTGTGAATAGGGTGGCAAGTCGTGATTTCCAGCTTTATTCAACTTTCAACAGTCTGCCTTGTTGGTCTAGGGCTTGGATGTGCCACCTTTGGATCTCGGGTCGCCGGTTCGATTCCGGAAGACACTTGGTCTTTGTGTAAACTTTTGTATAATAAGAGTTTATATTTATAGCAAGGATTTTATTTTTAACTAGCGACCCGCTCCGGCTTCGCACGGGTGCAATGATGAACATCTAAATTTATGCATGTATTATACATATAAACCTTCCTCTTGAATCACAAAACACCACTTCAAAATCCGTTGCGTAGTTTTAAGGATTTAGGCATACATAGGGACGGACAGACGCCAAAGACTTTGTATTACCTATACTATGTAGTGATAGTGATAATAAAAACAAACTGATATCGTGAAAAGTGTTCAAAAATGAGTCACTTGCGAACTGCCGACTGCGTCAGTCTATACGGATCGTAGTCAAACGCACTGCAACTCCTGATTTGGATAACTACTACACTACACTAATACATTGACGTAGCTGAGTGGTTACAACTCACATTTATTCTTGAGTTGAGCGTAAGCTTAACTTGGAATTAATTTTAGCATTCGCTCAGTCACAGTTAATGTTGCAAACATTTCTCATTGTAGGATTAGCGTTACATGGATCGCGACGAACGTACGCAGGCTGATTTGCATAAAGATTATTGTTTTAAACGATCCAACGACGACTGAGCTGGTAACAAGACTGAACTTGCCAAATTATATACAAATATAATAATATACAAAGAAAAATAATTATTTATGTCCTCTCAGATGGATTTAGGCTGGGGATAGGGCACCATGGTGCTCATTAGTGAAAGCCTATTTCCGGTAGTTACTCCCTCGACCGTGCTGCCACCTTGTTGTGGTGAGAGGGCTTGCGTGCCATACCGGCTGAGGGTCACCCACGCCGGACGGGCCCACGGGGAGAGGCACTCAGAGGCCAGGATGTCTTTTGTTTAATACCGTATAGCTCGTAACTACGTTGTTTGTAAATTCTTTCTTTATTCGATTGGTATTGGTTCTATTGAAATTTTATAGAAATCTAAACAACTGAACCGTTTGGCGAAAACCGTATTTTATCAGCACTAAACATCTTAAAGTAAAACCGACTTTAAAATAGGCACTAATCAAAAGTCGGTACCATCTTAAATTGACACCAACGTTAATTGGTTATTTATGTTTAGTTTAAGTCACATTTTTGTTACAAAGTTATTGATGATGCAGTATAATAAGTTCTCATTCGGGAAGAGGTAACTTCTATATTTGATCGTGCTTTCCTCATCGTCATGTCACTGAGATTGAAATAATAAAATTGTCGAACAATTTGGTACATGCCGTCGTGTGCTCCATCCCGGAATACATGTTTCCCGAAACGTCGCAATGTCGCTAATTAACTCTAATTAATATGCAAGCTTTGAAAACACGTAATGCTGTTGAGTGGCAAACAAATAACATTTCTCCAAAGGTTGTTTCGGCTAATTGGCATTTTTGTTTTCTTTATTACGTGCAGTTGTTTTCACAAGTCCCTCTTAACTGTTGGTTATATTTCGTTTTTTAAGTTCAGGAAATTATATCTACGACGTTTTGTCAGGCTATATGCACTGACCGCCTCCACTGTACTACCTTGTTTTGGTGAGGGAGACCTGCTCAGTGTCACCCATGACGGGCGGACCCACGGGGAGAGGCCGGACGAAGGGCAGCACACGGTGTCGACGAAAGCCTCAATGTCTCAGGCAACTAGAACGTCCTCCGATATTCGCTTGCCACGTCAGGGCATCACAGTGGAATGCGTTTACGCGAGCCTGTGGCGCCCCAAGCGTGTCGTGTGAGGTTATACCGCTGGGGGTTTTAGTGGGTAGACAAGTAGTTTCCGGAGTCCCACCTCGCCAACCCCACCCCCGGGGGAAGTGGTATGCATAAAGCAAAAAAAAGGTATGTGGGCTTAGATACATGAAATATTCATTAAAATTCATTCCTATAATTATTCTAAAAGTGCTAGAACCAATATTCAATCCGTTTTAGGTAACGTTCTTCGAACAGCTATTACGCTTATCATTAAAAATTGAAACAGCGACATCTATTTGCAAAACAGGAATTAGTTCCTTGTTTAGCCAATTTAAAGTGATTATTTTGTTGAAGATGACCATTAAATTACTGGTTAGAGAAACAAATATCCTTCTTCGAATAGCTATATCGGTTTTGTTACACCCTGTAGAATATTGTACAGCTAATAAAAGAACGGAGACAAAACATATTTAAGCTATTTCACAAGAATTCCATTAGTCTGCTCACGACATCCAATATACGATCATTAAACATACAAAGAAAGCATTGGCCTCTTTGATAAAACTTCCAAATAACTTTGCCATCAATATGAGGCCTATGAAATATACGTCGAGCATGACGTTATTTTATGTCTCGATAACTTTCAATTTAACTTAGTATAGACGCTTGCAAATAAATATAATGTCTATCAAGTTGTAGCAGCCCGATTGATTGCTTAATGTAGCAGAATTGACGTAGACTTTGAACAGCGACTTCAATATTGGAAATGGAAATGACGGAATATATTTGCTCAACAATTCTTTCAACTACTACTTACTTACGCGGAGGGTAATTAGCTTACGCCACGCTGGCCAGACGGGTCGTATCAAGCTTTCCTTCTCCTGTGGCTAGGTTATCGACCTTGATTTCCTTTTGTCGGCTCTTGCGACACCCTCAGTATGGACTAGGGTGGTGACACTATGTATTCTAAATCCGTCACCACACGGATTCTTTCAACAACTTATTGTATTTTTTTTTTAAAAAGCGTAACTCGCAGGGCAGTCTAAAACACGAACAGAAATGACACACAGACTCAGAGCAAATGCTTCTGGTTTACACAAAGACACTTGCCCGGCCCCGGAATCGAACCCGGGACCCCGTGATCCAAAGGAGACACATCCAAACCCTAGGCCAGCAACGCAGTCGAGTATTGTAAATTTCTATCAGTACACTGCAGCTGGATTTCAATTTCTACTGTCAGCCCATTAATTACCTCCCGCTAAGTCGGGCTCATTTCAAAGTAATAGAAGGAAATTAGTCTTCTGTGCTATGCTGGCCCCATGCACTGGCACAATATTACATTTTAAGGTTTATTATTTCTTCTTGGATAACTGTATATACCTATGTTTTAATTTTTTTATTTTTGTACGATAATTGCAACGCAATATCCGCTTACTAGACACAGTTTCTCTTCTCTTGCGACTAGGCTCTATGCCTGTTGCGTTCCTTTTGTAGCCTCTTCCTTTTGTAACCCAGAAAATAATAGATGAGTGGAATTATGCATTCTAAGCCCATTACAACACGGACACAGTCAAAATCAAAATCAAAATGTTTTTTAATCGAATAAATTCTTGCGAATGGTTTCAAATAGTCAAAACAATAACACTAAATAAAAATTTATCATTTAGTTTTTACCACCGGTTCGGAATGCCATTCCATAGAGAAGAGCCAACAAGAAACTCCATGGTTGCTCTTTTAAATAAAAGGGTTACAATTATGGTGTTACAAAGTCTGACAGATTAGTGAAAGCAATAAAACGCATAAACATGTAAAAGTAAATGCTGGAATTTAACGTGATCCACAAATACTCATTTCACTAAGTACAATTATTTGAACAAACTGGTAAATAGATAATAGCTTGAACCCATTTCTGAATTAGAAGCAACACAGTGATCCCACAAATATAATTAGCCTGCGTAACTTAACACCAAATTGAATTTCTGTTAGGAAAGTAACACGAAAAGGCTAAGTGTACTGTTACAGCGATCTCGCAAGTCAAACAAACGAATCAAGTCAACGCGAATGGACTAGCTCTTGGCCTTCTCTTGATCACGAAATCACCATGGGTATCTATGGTTTTTTTATGTAAGTATCTAGAATATTTTTTAGTGATCAATTGAATCAAGCGATTTTAAAAAGAACGATTACTGTAACGTGGTTTAGTTTATGAAGAACTTTTTAAATGCGACTTATTTTGACAGTTTTATAGTGAGATATATTATGTAAAAGAAATAAATCTGGGCATCAGGTCGCTATAGGTTACTTCATCTTGATAGTACAAACCTGCAGGACCACAATTATTCAGTTAGGCTATCAAAAGCCATACCATACTTGTGCTTGAAGCTTTAAACGGCAGACTACCAAGTCGGTCCTTCTACAACTTGATGGCGATAATAACCTACCGTGTCGTGCTTGCTGTATGTTACGGGGTCCCAATAACAGCCATACTATCACTTCATCAAACGTAATAGACATCGCAGAACAATACCTTTTCCAAAATTGATCCAATAGACAAAGTATGAAGCTCGTATTCGGTATTATTTTCTTTAGGAAAACTTATTGTTTATGCTTATATTTACCCACCCAACGCTATGCTGTTATTCTTAACTGCTAGGCCGCTAACACACGGTCGTTCCCGTATCCTACCCGGCTCGCTGCCAAATTGCATCAATGCAAATGTTTCTACAAAGGCTATGCACAGCAAGCAAAGCTGTTTCTTATCTCTCGTGGAAGATTCTAGAAAACAAAACATTTTACGGGGCTTGAATCTCGGTTCGGTTCGCGTGCCAAGGTGAGTTTAATTTAGTAGAGAAATAAAGAATTCCTATATATGATTTGATTATATGAAAATAAACAAATTTGTAAATCTCTATAAACAATACACTAATTTTATTATACAGTAAGAAACGTAAATATACTGATTTAATTGTTAATACCTGTATTCGTTGTTTATCTTTTGTTTTGTATCAGATTGAAAAAACTACTGCAGAGTTCTTTACCCACGTTTCTCTGTAAAGCAGCATCGGTTATAATAAGAAAGAAAACTTTATTTTGCTCTCTATATAACCAAATTGAATTAATAGTAATCTCTAAACAAATGGATTTTTTAAATCCGTTGTTTTTTCGGAATTCATACTCTATCAATACTAAATTTCTATCTCTCCTTAAGTAACCTCACTCAGTTATTATTATGCTGAAGTTTTTACGCCTGGCAAATAACAAACTCATCCCACTAAATTACGACCGTTATGCAAATGAAGTCGAGAGGAAGTTTATGCAACACGAGACTTGGCGCCTTTACCGTGTTTCCCTTTTAGTGGCTAGCCGCAAGATTTAGTACAAAATAGGTTAAGCTTAAAATACATTTTTAAACCTTGCATGATAATGTTTCTTCTTTGTCATCTACGTATATTTCAAGGGACACCGGGTTACAAATACTTCGCAATTAAGGTATCTAGCTCATCCAACAAATCAGCCTATGCGTTTATATCGTTTTATTTTTTTGAACAATTAAATAAGATCCATTCGGTATTGTGACACTAGATACTTATTTAGTCAATTAATATTTTTTAAAGCTAATAAAATTAAATAAACTACAATATAATATTATATTTGTTAAAACAAGCATCCTATACACAGATTTTTTTCGTTTGATTAGCTTTACACCTTTACTTCAGATGAACCTTCATGTTGATCTATGACCCATGATATGAGTCCTCATAATACAAAAACGTACAAAATTATGAAAGCAAACTGTACAATCTTCATTTCTGTTCGATTCATTGTAACTCAGTTCTCACATCTGATCTGATTCGCGAGGTACAAAGGGGCTCAAATGACGTCATCAAAGCCTCGTGTGAACCGACCCTCCGGCACAATTGATCATTTCATGTCTGTTTAACAATTTCACAGCTGAGCACTCTACTGGGCGGACACTTCATACAGTTACTAAATTACTGAAACCTTTCTGATATTATTCATTATGTTTCTGGATAAAATAACGAACATCAGAATAGCCCACACACAGGTAAATCGTCAGCGGAGAGATGCTACATGTACTTCATAAGGCATATTTTTAAGGGCATAAATTGGCTATTGTCTACGCATGTACGACACGAGGGCCTTTACTTCAACAACTCAGTACTTTATGTACGTACTTATATGCCATAGAATAGAATAGAAAATGCTGTATTGTATAAACCAAATATGGCGTTCACAATCTACTATCACTAAAACTACTACCAGGTTGGAACGCGGCACCAACTGAGAAGAACTGGTGGAAGAGACTCAGGAGGTTTGTGTTTTTAACGCCTGATGGCAATGCCCACGTGTGTATGAAAAAGTTGTTTTTTGTTGGTTTTGAAAGACACTCAACTGAAGTATGAATTTTATAATAAATTAGTTATAAGAGAAATGGAATAATAAGTCTAATCGCTTTTCGCGTGGTGACGGATTTTGAATACATAGTCTCACCACCCCACTTCATCTCAGAGTGTCGTAAGAGCCGACAAAAGGAAATGAAAAGGCTGATAACCGTCCCTCGGCACAGTAGGCTAATTACCCTCCATGTAACAGGAGGAGGCCTGACTGCTGAATAGTAGTAGTTGTATATCTAAGGGAAGTTGCTGACCTACCACACGTCGCTATCACTGCTCGAAGTAATTTAGTGGGCATGCCAACTCACAAAATTTACGACCACGATTACTATAGGCTTAAGACATAAAGTTACCCTAAACCTTATTCAAATTCAGTAGGGTGGGTATGTGAAAACAAAACAACAGATTTTGTAACTAACGGAGAGCTCCAAGTTTATTAATTGAAAATTTGCCTTGGTAAACTTTTGAATACGACTATTCGCTGTCTTATTTAATTGGCTGGAGGCATAGAGTGTCGTATCTGTAACTAGCGCGTTCACTTAATCTGTACCACTAGCTAAACGTGTTGGAAAACAGAAACAGTAAACGGATATGCTACATACAACCGACAGCAATTCCATTACACGTTGAAAGTGTAATTTTATTTGGAGAAATTGTGTATTTAGGTACAATATCACGATTGACGCTGATCGCGTAATCTTAAGTTAGTCAAACTCAAAAGGAACTTTATTTACGTAGGTTTCATCACAAAACTCTTATAAATCGTCATATTTATAAACACCATTATCATCTTACGGCCCCTGTCCCACACTAGGTGGTAGTCTCCACACACACCTATCAGTCGTCATACCTACATTCACACCTTTACCACACAACTCCTCAATCCCTGCGTTCACTCACATTCTCACACACATTCTCACTCACTATCTAAGCCTGTTTAAAAAGATCGATGTTTTTGTTATTTGATCAGTGAGTGTGTGATTGATCAGTTGTTCTTATCAACAAACTAAGGGTGACAAGAGAGACCTATTGTGGCCCTCAGTTGGTTGATAAGATTAGTACTGGATCATGCGTGGAAATAGCTCTACCATGAAGTTAGGGCGATAACGATAGTTTAACAGATTTACTTGAATTATGGAGCGTGCAATATAAAAAGTATCGTCTGCTTACCTTGACCATCCCAGAGCGCCGTATGCCTATTGCTCGTCATCAAGACAGACGATATTGCCCGACATCTCAAAGTTAAAGAGGCTTTAAAGTGAAAAGTTACATTTATTTAAAATACATAGATGGAATGATTCTTTATGTGTAGTAGAAGAAAGGATATCAGATAGATTGCCAGGTTATTGAGGCAAAACACTTTGTTGTTGTTTCATCGTCATGATCTTAGCCCACAAATCAGCCACTGCTGAGTCGGGCCTCCTTCTCTTAAACGGAGATCAATTACTAACGATGGCCAGACGCTTGGCATAGCGATCTGCCTTATTGTTATTCCAGACACTAGCTTATGTGCGCGGCTTTGCCAGTGTGGGGTTTACACCAATACTTATCTCGGCTTCGGCTTCGGCTCGGTTTTTGATTCGTTGTAACAAAAATACGATTTGTACTTTATTGTAATATTAGTATAGATTTATCTATGTTTTACATAAACTAAAAACATCATCAAATAAAAGATACCATGTCAGCCAAAGAAATATGTTACTTGCGTGTGCAATTTAAAATTTTGTTAATTGGAGATTCGCTCTTTTCATTAAATAATGTATGTGATATAAAAAATACGCATAAGCTATATTATAGTTTCATTCCGGCGTTTTAATGTAAATATGGATTTAAATTGCTTAATTACGCACACAAAAATAAATTAACCTCTGAAATAACACGGTGGTATTTTAATATTTCGTAAAACGTACAGATCCCGAGACTAATGAAAATGACTAATAATGAAAGTGACTTGACAATATTCGTCAAAACGTCTATTTCGCCTGGCCATACAGTCGAAAGTACCTTGTTAAGGGGTACTCAGAAACGCATAATCTTACCCCATAAAGCCGTTCCACACGAAGCGGCAAACGAGCGTATTAGTCACGGAGACGGCCGAGACGTTTGGCTCCCTCATAAGCCAACTTTCATGCTCATTATTCGGAGGAACTAAACCGTTGCCCAAGATAATCAGGCGTGCAAATTGTGTACTCTTTGACCTTTGCATATTGTCAAAAGGTTATCAGTCAGCTACTGGTGGAGGCAGCAGAATAGCCCTACTCCATAGACTGTAACAAAGCATAGACTGTATCAACAGTCACTCATTGGCCATTATAAGGTCGCTCAAATAATCTGAGGCGCACAACGCTTTTCCATATGTGGTACGTACAACAAGCGTATAATAATAGTACCCATTTGGCTGATTATGTAACACACAATAATCAATTTTTATCCGTCAACACCAATCTATTCGTAATTTTAATATAAAAATTCTGATATTTAAATGTTTCTTTTCATAACTACAACATGGCGGCGACCAATAAAATGGCGGACGCAAAATGGCGGCTACGGTGACAGTCAGTTTTCGTGTTTGGCGCGCGTTACGCACGATTTAGTGTCGCGACGCACTTTACAGGCCGTTATTCAAGCCTCGCCACTACACGTATTTTAAACAGCTATAAATGTTTATGGTTCACAACGCAGTAGTCATAAAACTGAACCTTAAATTGAATGTTCTGTTAGGCCTTCTGTTGGGGTTGGCCTTTGCAATTATTATAGAAAATAGGCGACGCCCGCGTGAAATCCCCGCTACCTCAAGAAATTTTTTTTTAGATGTTGTATGACTTAGGTTAATGCATTAGGCAAATAAATTTTTTTTACTTACACCAGGAAAATGCTAATAGACACTACAAAATATTTAGTGAGTTTTATTAAATAGAATTTATTACAGGGTGTTTTACTGTCCACATGCCTATTGAAGCCAGGATCCGTCTGATTCACAAGTATTTTATTTACTTCAAAACTAAGAGATTTCCAACAACGTCTGTCCTCCTCCGAGCAACTAGGACCGGCGGATTCACGTGCCCTACGAAGCACGTGAATCCGCCGGTCCTAGTTGCTCAGTACCGTGAAAAGTGGTAACTCATTTAACAATATAACCACCGGTTGTTCCTCTAGATAGGTCGAAGAGGGCACACAGCAGTCACTCCGTGTATATACTGGTAGCTAGACTGGTGCCGACTCTAATGAAATTGGGATAAAACGCGATGAAGACTAAAATATATCCGATTAATGCCGTCACTAAAACAGTTTTTTTTCTAGCAGTATGCTATAAAGATAATTTACGGTGTAAGTTAAACATGTTTTCAGTTCAGAATGATAAAGTTAGTTTCCCAAAAGGAAACCAGCTTGCGTTTCCATCGTGTCCTAATGAGGTGCTTGAGGAAAGGAGTACTCTCAGCGTTATACTCCGCTATTTACTGTTTGTTGCTCCAGCTCCGGAGCTGAGGATTTCAATTTGTGAATCGTATGACAAATGTTTTGACTTTTCTTCTACAAACGTGCAGAAAGGTGTTTCAAGAGCCGATTAAGAATTCCTTTCTTCAAAATATATATAATACTAGCTGACCGGGCAGACGTTGTCCTGCATGATATTCGTTTACTGACTGCAGCGCCATCTGCCGGGCTGATTTGTGAATCTAAACCATCCTCGGTGCCACCGGAACGCATACAAAAAAAATCAATCAAATCTGTCCAGCCGTTTAGGAGGAGTTCAGTCACATACACACGCACACAAGAAATATATATATTAAGATATCACAATTTATGGCTTAATTGTTTATATATAAGCTTTGTTGCTTGTAAGAGTATGTTATAGTCACTACGCTTGATGCTTGTGCATTGCTTCAATAGAGTTTTAAAATTCCATGCCTAGTTGAAATTTCATGTTCATTGTTGTGTTTGAAGATAACTTTCGTTGCGTGTTTTAAATCAATAACGATCTTTCCTTCATGAAACTCCGTCGGCTCAAATAGCTGGAGACTTAATATAATCAAAGCTGCAATGACTAACCGCGCGTTTCCCCAAAATCCTACTCGCAGTATTAACAATCTTCTGACACTAGTAATCCTTCCTTCAGCAAATAATTCTTTAAGAGACAACAAGACGTTTGCACGCATTGTATCTCATAATACCGCAGCATAAGGTTTAAAATCACATTGATGCGTGGTTTGGATATTTGTCAAGAATTTTACGACAGGCAGCGTTTACATATGTCTTGGAGAATTGGGCCCATAAAAGCCTACAGTGGGTGGATCGTGGATTCATAAAACCTTGGATGTGATTTGAATGCCAATGAAGATAGATCTGTATCGTTTTGTGCGTCTCTAAGGATTTAAACTTTTTATTTCACGCTTGACGTGGGAAAAAAAGTGTGAGGGTAGAGGTCACGAAATAAAGTGCTCCGTTAGTTTATCTTTAAATTAAATAGTTTTTGCAATATAAATCGCCGGAAACATATCAAAAGTGTGATCCAAACAATATAGTGATTAGTGACATAACAGAGAAAGAATTTGAAAACTTTTAATAGACATTACTCGGTATCAAAACTAATCAGTGAACACTTTGTTTACAAAACAACAAACATTTAGACATCGAAGGAACATATTATGTGAAGTGATCACTCAGTGACGAACGGAGTGTAATATGTGAATAGTGATATCATAAACTGTTTATCAAAAATTACCGAAGAATATCAAATTACATAAAAACATTGTGATAAGTGCCACCTCGTAGAATTGACTTGAACTACATACTGAATATCGACTAACTTATAGATCAACTATAACGCCATCTCATGAAATCATCGTAAATAATTTATTTAATTTCGTAAAAATTAATTTGCTCTCACGAATTTTAATGCCATCCCTCGGAATGACGAGGAATTACATGCATACATGAACACTCGTCAATAAGTTGGGAAAGAAATACAGTGATATTCACCAGGGGGCGACACTACCACGATAAAGATAAAGGTTGTTATATTTAAAGGCTGATAATCACCCTACTACTCAATAGAGGGCACTACCTACAATTTAGTCGATAATTGTAATATACAAGGAGAAAAATGGCAACAGAAACAAGTCAATTAATGAAAGCTTTAAAAGAAATGGAAGAACGAATAACCCAAAAAATTAACAGCAACACAGATGAAAAAATTACTAAATCAACGCAAGATATGGAAAACAGGATAATTAACAACATTAATACTAATATAGATAAACAATTCGACTACATTTGCAAAGAAGTTGAAGAACTAAAAGCGGAAAATTTAGACAAAGAAAGGCGGATTTCGCAAATTGAAAAACAGTTAAGGGAGAGAAATTTGATATTTTTTGGTATTCCGGAACAAGAAACATCATACGAGGGACTCGAAAATAAGCTGCTAGAAATTATCAATACAAATCTTAAATTGAATTATGATAAGAGAGATCTTGTCGCAGTTCAAAGAATAGGTAAAAAGGACAAGGATAAAATTAGACCAACTAGAGTTACCTTAGCTACACTGGGTGAAAAGATAAATATTTTAAAGAATAAAAGAACTCTTGCACATCTAAAAATTTATATCCACCAAGACTATCCACGGGATATATTAAATAAAAGAAAAGAACTACAAGAACAAATAAAGATTGAAAGAGAAAAAGGAAACACTGCCATAATAAAATATGATAAACTTATAATACTAGACAAAAACAGGAACACAGCCAATAAGAGAAACCTCTCAATCTCTCCTGACAATGTTCATATTCAAGATCATAAAACAAAAAAGAATAAACAACAGCAGTCTGGCTCAAAAATCAAGGCCACAAGCTCAAATAGCGTCACTGAAGGAGTTATAAAACCAAGCATGTTGAACTTCTTGACAAATAAAAATACAACACATAAGAATGCATAGCAACTAACCCCCTCGCCTCACACCGATACCACAAATAAACAAACTATATTAAACAACACAAAAAATCTTCCAACCCGGCTGGTCACCGTGGAAGATTATGACCAAAACCCTCGAAAGATACAAAACTCAAAATCAAACTCAACCATAAAAACGTCAAAAAATTACACAAATTTTAGCTGTCAATTAAAAATTATAACATACAACGTCAGAACCCTATCATCATACGACCGACTAATAGAACTGGAAGAATGTATAAGTAAAATTAACTATGATATCATGGGAATTTCGGAAGTTAGACGACAGGGTCACAAAATAGAAGAACACGACACCTTTATACTTTGCTATATGGGATCAACACCCGGAAAATATGGAGTGGGATTTATAATACACAAGTCACTGAAGAACAATATTGAGAGCTTTGTAGGAACAACAGAAAGGGTGGCAACTCTCAATATGAATTTTGAAGGTAACAAGATATCAATAGTACAAATATATGCACCTACAGAAACAGCAAACGAACTCGAAATCGACGAATTTTATAAGACCATGGAAAAGGCCCTTGAAACAGCACATACACACATTATCCTGATGGGAGACTTCAATGCAAAAGTTGGAGCCCCTCGAGAAAATGAATACCTGGTCATGAAACAATATGGATACGGCGAGAGAAACAATAACGGACAGAGACTTGTAAACTTTGCGCTAGAACATGAGCTAACAATTATAAACACTTGTTTCAAGAAAAAACAAAACCGCAGATGGACTTGGCGATCTCCAAATGGACAATACAAAAACGAGATTGATTACATTCTTTCAAATCACCCGAAACTGGTCCAAAATATAGAAGTTTTGAATATAAACTACGCATCAGACCACCGTCCTATTAGGTGTAAAATTAAGCTCATCACACAAAAGAAAAACAGGACCAAGTTCACAAATAATAAAACAAGTCAACTCAAAAGCGAAGATGAAATAACAAAATACAAAGAAAACCTATCAAGCTTTCTTTCGGAGCCATCGAGTCAACCAGCCAGCCAAGAGAACAAACTGGTGCAAATCTCCTACGACAAAATAAAAAAGGCCATCCAACAAAGTTTGATCCGCGCTAAACCTAATTTAAACAATAACAAAAAACATAAAATACTACAAGAATGTACACTACAATTATTAACAAGAAGACAAGAACTACAAAAAACCAAAAATAAAACACGCTCATTGAAAAATGAACTCTCCGCACTGTACAAATTGGTTAATAAATATATCAAAAGAGACTATGCGAAATATAGACAAGACACAATAGAAAAAACTCTCCAACTTTGCGGTAGCTCAAAAAAAGCATATAAAGAACTGAGAACGAACCGTTCTTGGATAGAAGGACTAAAAACCATTAATAAAGATCTATATAATCGAACGGATATTGTCAATACAGCGACAGAATTCTACAAGAAACTCTATAAAGACCAAACACGAATTATCACTAACAAACTTGAAACAGCTATTGCAGACTGCCACTCTATACAACCAATCCACGAAGCCGAAGTAATAAACTCAATTAAGAAATTGAAATTTGAAAAAAGCCCGGCTTCGGATAACATCACAAACGAATCACTAAAATATGCACACCAAATGTTGGCAAAACCATTAACTGAATTGTTTAATTCTATACTTTTAACATCGGAAACACCCATAGAATGGTCTGAGGCAGATATCATACTTATATATAAAAAGGGCGATCCAAAGAATATCAGCAATTACAGACCAATTAGTTTGTTACCAAATATATATAAACTTTTCTCATCGATTATAAATAACAGAATAAGTCCGATAATAGAAGCAAAACAACCTATAGAACAAGCAGGCTTCAGAAAAGGGTACTCTACTATCGACCATATCCACACCATCGAGTTAATTATAGAGAAATACCAAGAGCTCCAGAGACCCCTTTACATAACTTTCATTGACTACCAAAAAGCCTTCGACTCGGTCACACACTCAAGTATATGGGAAAGTTTAAAGGAACAAGAGGTGCCAGATCAATACATAAAGGTGATTAAAAGTATATACAATAACAACAAAGGAAGAATAAAGCTCGAATCCTTAGGCCCAGCCTTCCACATAGAAAGAGGGGTAAGACAAGGAGATCCGCTCTCACCTACTATTTTCATAGCCATTCTTGAAAACATCATGAACAAGTTGGTTTGGAGTAAAACAGGACTCTACATAAAAGGCGCCTATCTCAGTCATCTGAGGTTTGCCGATGACCTGATACTGCTGTCAGAGACAGCTAACGAGACTCAAACCATGATAGAATCTCTACAACAAGCGAGCGCGAAAGTTGGATTGGAAATGAATCTAACGAAGACTAAGGTAATGACCAATACACGAATAATACCTATAACTATTAACGGCAACCCCTTAGAATACGTGGAAAATTATATCTACCTGGGAAAAAGAATAAGTTTCGAGAAAAATAGCAACATCAACGAAATAGAGAGAAGGATTCAACAAACCTGGAATAAATACTGGAGCCTAAAAGAAATATTTAAAAACAACTTACCAGTAACTCTCAAAGCTAAAGTTATGAACATATGTTTAATACCAAGTTTAACATATGGAAGCCAGACTTGGAAATTCTCTACACAAGTTAAGAATAAAATCAATACATGTCAAAGAGGTTTAGAGCGAAGCATGTTAAACATAAGGAAAATGGACAAAATAAGACATACAAAAATAAGAGCCATCACTAAAGCTACAAACGCTTTAACCGTTGCTCAAAAACTGAAATGGCATTGGGCTGGACATGTAGCGAGAATGTCCGACAGAAGGTGGACTGCACGAGTCACCAATTGGAAAGGTCCACCAGGCAAGAGGGGGAAGGGGAGACCCTTAGCCCGCTGGGAAGACGATCTGAAAAGATTGGTCGGCATAAACTGGCGCTCCATAGCACAAGACGACAAAAATGGGCATCTTTGGAGGAGGCCTTTACCCAAACCGGGATTCCTTTTAATTAATTAATATTTAAAGCACATACTTATATTATTACTAACATAATCTAAGTCAACTTACTAACACAAATGTAATTTGCGTTCACTGTAATCCAACTACCAAATACTGTAAAAAAGGAATAAATAAGGCTTATTATTATTATTCAGTATATCTTTTTATTTCATATTTTTTTACATATATTCTTAAAAAAAAACATTGTTATTCAAAAAATATATATAAAATAATAGAAAACCCGTCGACAACGAGGTCGATGACCTAAGCTACCGACGGTTCAGGGCTCCAGAGAGAGGAACCTCCTCACGATCCTTGCCGAATCCAGGATGACTGCCTTTTGTATCAGGCCCTTAATCCAGCAACTCAGCGAGAGTTTCTTGAGATGTTGGTCGAAACTCTTCGCAATAAGACCGTTTACTGAAACGACTATCGGCACAATGATTGTTGAATCAACATGCCACATTGCGGTAACCTCGTGTGCCAAATCGAGATACTTGGTGAGTTTATCTTTTTCGGCTTTAACGAGGTTCTCGTCATGCGGGATAGTGACGTCAACAAGCATTGCCCGGCTCGCCAATCGGTCAATTATCACTATATCAGGCTTATTAGCGGGAATAGTCCTGTCAGTGATAATTGATCGATCCCAGTAGAGCGTGACATGACCATTGTCGAGAACTGGCGCAGGCTGGTATTGGTAGTAGGGCACTTCAGTATCCACAAGACTATATTTAAGGGCAAGTTGTTGATGGACTATCTTGGCCACTTGGTTGTGTCTGTGCAAGTATTCTCCGTTAGCAAGACGAGAACAGCCAGAGACGATATGCCTAATGGACTCTCCTGGACGATGACAGGCTCGACAAATGTCGGCAGTCCCGTCCTTTAGGATATGTCTCCGGTAGTTATTCGTCATGATAACTTCGTCCATAATTGCACAGGCAAACCCTTCAGTCTCCCCGAAGAGGTTACTGAAGCGTAGCCAAGCCACAGAAGCAAGTTGGTCTACGTCCGGCCCAGTGAGAGCCTTGTAGAACCTTCCGTGTAACTCCTTGCTCTTCCATATAGTCGTGCGGTCCGAAATGCTTAACACCTGGGGCTTGCGCCAATTCTGTTTTGCCAAGGATAAAGGTGTGAAGGAATTGTCAACATTGGCCACATCTCGGTGCACATCCTCGGTTGACTGTAGGAAGTATTCCCGCAGATTGCATACCTCGCGGTTATGTAGGTTTTTGACGTTTAAATAACCACGTCCCCCACATTTCCGTGGGATATACAACCTCATAACAGACGAACGGGGGTGGTGCATTCGATATAAGGTCAATTGTCGACGAACCTTTCTATCCAAGGCGTCTAACTCAGACTGAGTCCACCTTAGAATGCCAAACGAGTAAGCAAGTGCAGGCATAACCCAACCATTGACAGCGCGCGCCTTATTACCTCCAGACAGAAGACTTTTCAGTACTTTTGTAAGGCGGCTTAAGAAACTTGCTGTCAATGACTGTTTTATCTCCTTGTCAGCTATACCTAGTCCTTCTGCCATTCCAAGGTACCTATAGGTTTCCGACTCCGAGAGACATCTGAGTGACATATTTTCAGAGAGTTGTAATTCTTCCGAAGTTACAACTCTGCCCCTCTGTACATGAATGGCCGCACATTTGTCGACACCAAACTCCATTTTAATATCCTTACTAAAGTTTTCTGTGATCTTTAATAATGATACCAAATCAGATTTCTTTGGTGCATACAACTTGAGGTCATCCATGTATAAAAGATGTGATATGACCTCACCATCTCTGCGGAGTCGGTAGCCTATCTTTGAATCCATTAGTAGCGTACTTAATGGATTCATAGCTAGGCAGAACCACAAGGGACTCAGGCTGTCACCTTGAAAAATTCCACGCTTTATCCTTAATAAGCCTGTGGAGTCAGAAAACCCCGCCATGTCTGGCAGACAGAGACGTGTGGTCCACTGGCTCATGCATACGCTAAGAAAAGAGCATAGATTTGGATGGAGACGGTACAAATCCAGTACTCTACTTAGCCATGAATGAGGCACCGAATCATACGCCTTTTTATAGTCTATCCAGGCCATGGAAATATTTTTTTTGACTCGACGGACTTGTTGGCAAATAGTCATGTCAATAAGAAGGAGTTCTTTAGTACCCCGAGACCGTGGCTTACATCCATTTTGTACAGGCGCCATAATATTATTAGCCAAAATGTGCTCCATAATTTTGAATTTTAAAATGGAGGTAAGCAGCTTGTAGGTGGTCGGCAAGCAAGTAATTGGTCGATAGTTTTTCGGTTCGGAGGTACTACCAGATTTGTAAAGGAGGTATGTGACACCGGTAGTCAAAAACGTAGGCAAAGATCCAGTTGCAATAGCGTTTTGGAATTGTGTTGCCAGACGCACGTGTGAACTGTGAAACCGTTTCAGCCAGAAATTGTGTAGACTGTCCGGTCCCGGACTTTTCCAGTTTGGGGCCGAACTAACTGCACGAGCTATGTCAGCTTCGTCAACATTAATTGGCCCCATGGCTGTGATAGGTTCACATGCGCGTCTAACAACACTCATCCATTCGCCTTCGGAGTGTATAACTGGTTGTGACCAAATATCCTGCCAGAATGAGTACATTCCGACAGGGTCAGGGGTCACACCAGGACTCATTTGCCGACTATTTTGCTCCCAGTTTCGATATACCTTCTTCGCATCACTTTGGAAGAGGCGATTCTGATTATATCTATCAGAGCGCTTCTTGAAGCGCCTTATGCGTTTTGCCCATGCCTGTACTTTTTGTTTATAAAAGTCCATGCGTTCCGTAACCGAAGCAGTATATTCTTGGGGTCTGATCCCAGTCCCCTCAAAAGCTTGATGTACGAAACGCATGACTCTTGGACGATTATTACCGGATCTAAATGTTAATAATTTTGCTATTATTGATCGTGCTGCATTAATTCGCTTCTCAATTCTATACTGCCACGCTGGGGTAGTCGTTGTTTGTGGGGTAGGCCTGTTATGGTTTGGAAACCTTACTCCGCCTACTCGACAAACGGCAACTGCGCCGCAGTATAGAATTGAGTGCGTTTCTGTTAAATTTTCGGTTGTACTAAAATAGGGTGGTAAAATTTTGTCAAGAATTGATGTTAGAGCCAAATTGTGTTTAGTCATGGGCAAACGAGGTAAGCGCGGTCGATCGGATGGAGGGACATCGCGGTATTCCAGAATCGCATCATCCAAAGCCCTTCTTAATTGCTCATTATACTGGTTGTTAACATTTACCTCCTCGTTCTGTAACGATTCCACTAGCGCGAGTGGCAGTGGGTCCGGCTGTTCAGCAATAGCCGGTACCGCCGGATCAGGCTGCGGGCGAACAACAGGATGAGAAGATAATGTTTCCAGGCGTAGTCGATCAAGTACAGGCTGTGCAAGCAGTTGAAGCCGCTGGATAGCACGCACTTGGTCCGACAGCCGTTGTACAGTAACAGTCGTTCCTGGGTTAAGGTCCTGAAACAAGGTAAACATTCTGGAACGGTAGGCAGTGAGGTTGGTTCCCCCCTCTGTCGCCCCATAATACGCTCGCATGACATTCTCATTGAGTTGTTGAGACCATCTCATGCGGCGCACTGAACCACCGGTAGCGGAGGCCATCGACGTTGCATTGTGCTCCGTAGACCTCAAGCTTGCCGGCAGCGGGCGACCCCTACGCGCAGAACTTTGCGCAGCAGGAGGCACTGGAGATCCAGCATCGTCACTGGAAGCCGCGGTGACTGGCGGCGTGTGGTACTCATTTCCCGACGTTGGTGACGAGCTGGATGATGGTGTTGGTCGTGCGCTATAAGTCCCGTAGGCAGCACGCGAACGGCAACGTCTCGATGGGTTCCTTCTTGGAGCACTCATTTATTTCCAAAAATAGTATCTGTATTGTAACACAACTAATTTTTTTACTATAAATAATCCAAAATTCCACATATTTGTATATAAAATACCACATTTTAAAATAATTTTGCAATATTTTTTGCATTGACGGCATATTTTTTATTATTATTATTATTATTATATTATTTCACGCTTGTTGCAGTTTTGAATCGTTATTTCCTTATGTGTCCCTTGGTGATGCAGAATTTCCTTGTTTTATCAATAGTATTTTGGGAGCGTGGCGTCTCCTGTGATCCGGCTACTCGGAGATCGGAAATCTGCAATGAGCCTAGTGCTGAAAATTGTCGTCGCTGTCATAAAGTACGGCGATCTTTATAAAATAACATCCTTCAATTTTTAGGCTAAACCGCTTTCACCTTCCTATACGCAGCAGTAATTTCAAAACCACTGGTTCGACTAACGTGCGTCTTTCAGGTTTCGTGATGTCTTCTACTATTACGCGTATGCAATCCTATTGGCTATGTCAGCCAGTTTAGTTGTGTCACAGTTTTATCAAACAACTCAAAATTAATTTTAATTGGAACAAACACGGAACGTTTAACACTCTTTTGAATTGTAAAAGCACAGTTACCATGAGTTTGAAAACTTTATGTGGTTTTTAATCTTGTTGTTTAGAAACAGTTTAAAAATAATTAAATGAATGATTTTTTGTTTTTCTGGTAAATTTAATTGACTGTAGAGTGCAAATGAAGCATTAATACCAAAAAGGGCATCAAAACTGTAATTAAAATTTGTGCGTGTTTTGACCTAGTGACCTATGGACCGCGAATAATATGATCAACGAAAACAAACACAGTATAAAAGTAACAGTAACCTTCTTAATAATTATTATCTAGATCTAACAAATCTATATTAATATTTAGTTCAAGTTCACTTGCTACGCTTCCTGCCACTGACGACCAGAAAGACTCCATTAAAACTGTACATGACATATGAACAATGCAAGCATAAGCTTGTGCCTAGTTGAGTTTGGCGAGACTTTAATTGGATAACTTCATATGAAGCGTACTGCTACACCTTCTGGCCAGTGTGACAAAGTACTATAAATCCCATTCATAAAATTGAAGGATGCTTTGGATGGATGGATGAATGGAGGATGGATTAAGGATGCCGAACTCCATGATGAAAATTGTTGCGAAAGTAGATGGTATCCTTTTTTTCGTACCTTCATTGCTGAAGTACGTGCCCTACCAGAAATATCTTAAGTATAATGATTGCTGAAAGACATGCGCATAAAGTGCCGTGGTGGGAAAAAGTTTGCAGTTGTTATCGACCAATCACGTGGGTTATGTATATGCGCCTCAAAAATCAAACATTAATTACTGTTCATATTCTTTAAATAATATTTTAGCATTGATTCGTTTATCATTCAATGGCTGAGGTGAGATCATGATGGGAATGGTTTAATTCCTTTGTACAGACAAACTAGGTTTTTGTTACACCAGGAACAATTGTGATGTAACTATGTAATCTGTTTAATATTTAAGCAATACGGTTTTAGTATAAAATCATCAAAGAAATAGAACAAGTTATTTCGCGTACTGCTATGGCAATGTCAAAATGTAGGTCACTGTAAACATAATTTCTCAGCTAAGAGATACAAAGTGGTTTTATTGTTTCAAAGTACTCTATGTAGCTCTTCGCAGCGTGCTCTAGTACATAATTATGTGTCAACATCCAAAAACCCGTCGGCCACGAGACACCCCACTTAATTTCACTTTCATCCCTAATATTTTTGCGTTTATTTTTTAAGGCGGGCACGGTGTCATATAAATTATAATTATGTTGATTTTTGTTTTTGGTACACAGATAAAATTAAATGTTTCTTTTCTTGATAATAAAAATATTGTCCGGCTGTTTGATCCGGTTAATCTCTGAACCAGGTGGTCATGTTGGGTTTTTTTTAACAAATACAAAATAAATATAATAAGGAGCAGCTTACGTTTTTATTTTATCGTCCATGGCTACATCACTAAACAAAACCAACGTTTTATATAACAGTATAATTGTGAGTGAAGCCACGGGCAGCCGCTAGTATAATTTATAATTATCTCCATTTTTGGGTAATTAAACAAAGCGGAAAAATAAAACACCCTTTAAATTTTCCCTTTGTAATTAGCCGCGGATGTCATGCGACATTGGACAGGATGATTAATTACCGTAAAATTGTATATTGTTTTTAGGTAGCCATGAAATGTTTCATATTAAATTATAAACTAAGTAATAATAAGTACTGCCTGTCATTCAATTCTGGGCTTGGGAAAATTTCATGGCTACCTAAAACCCATACGTGTACGTATGTAAAGAGTTCTCGTTATACTTTATTTAGTTCAGAGGCCATTTTATAAATAAAAAAAACTTTAACTACTATTTTTATATTTAAAACAAAGAAACGCCTTTTTCAAATTTAATTTTAATTCAGACATGTTCTGATCTGGATAACTACCAGTATAACAAGGACTGGTTGGCGTCTGCCTTCTACCCCCTATCTACTGGGACCGCCGGTAGTTTAATTATTTGGTTAGATCAACTGTCCGTTTTTACCCTACTGACTACGTGCATCGACTGCCATCGATGGTAGAATAGCAGCCGGGAAAGGTGGCTGCACATGCTGGATACCAATGCAATTGAGCCAGACGTAGCTTCACTGCATAGTGATTGCGTTCGACATACAATACAGCTGTTATTACCAATACTACGATCCTAGTATTAGGTCCTTACATATGAAATTGGCGTTTTACACGGGAGGAATAAAATCTTTCTTTTTGTAAAATATATTTAATTAATCAATGTATGCACTTTTGTCTACTACTTGGTTATCGGCCATTTCTTTCGTTGCCTCTGACGAAACCCTCAGGTTGGAATAGGTTTTAGAATACCTCTAATCGTAAATATAACTATTTATCTGTCTATCTTTATATAACTACATCTAAATGGCTATTTACTCTAATTGAAAAATGTCAATTTATTTATTTGTTATTCATGGTGCCATCTGACATTATTGTTACGCTAAATTTGCATTCAGATTGAAAAAGCGTTTCATTAGCATAATATCTATTTGCAGTGGGAGGGTGACACGCGATCAGGCAAGTAATTGCACAGACGTTAGTTAACTCTAATGCAGTTTGCGCAAACATAATTCACAATAATCGTAAATACTGTCTAACTGAGTGGTTTGTTTATCTGCGGGCTTTAGCTTTAAATGTACCGTGCGTAGACAAATGCTTGGGCACGGAATTATGGAATTTTATCGCCATTTTTTTATGTATCAACTGAAGTAACTAGAAATTATCTACGCTATCGGCTCAGCCACCTTTACATTAAAGAACCAAACCAAAATTACTTTATCCATTCAGAAACTATGAACTGACAAGTGCATATTCATATAGTCATATTCATCAACGTCAATAAGGAAGATGTTATATCTTCGAAATTTACCGCGAGTTGACGAATAATTCAAATTCACCACCTCATTCTGTCCTGAGGGTGTCGTAAGAACCGACAAAAGAAATAACAAGGATGAAAAGAGAAGGACAACTTGAAACTGTGCAAACCCATATGGCCAGAATGGCACAGTAGGCTACTTACCCTCCATTTAACGGGGGAGGCGGTTGAGTAGTAGTATATCTCCGAAATAAACTACATATACAGGGTTGATACGACATAGGGGCATTTTTTTTACTGCCTATACTTGGTATCATTTCCAGGCTCTGTACCAAAAATCAATTAAATTGGAGCAATAGGAGTTTAGCCGCAAATGATTTTTTAAATCTTTGTCTCATTCGAACATGTTGTATCTTTCCTAACAGATTTTTATGCCTAACGCATAATTATTAACCTTAGGCTGTCCATTAATCACGTGATGTTTTTTAACATTTTTAACTACCCCTCCACCCCCCATGAAAAATCACGTGTATTTTTTTGTATCGTTTCGAATTCATACTAATCACCATATAGTATACGTAGTGTAATTTAATGCCCCTCTGTCATATCAACTCTGTATATAAACGAACGCGATGCTCGTTTTAGCATCCGATGAAGATATTGTACATACGGTTCCTGTTTCCACTGGCCTGGTGAGTGTGCACAGGATTTTCTTGTACCAAAACTTTCTGTTTGCCGTATCGTCTCCTACCACACATTAGGAAAGTTCACATTACATATTCCTAGATATACATTGTTGTGAGATAGTAGTCATAAGGCCGGTCTAGACCGTCAGTTTAGTTGTAGAGTTAGTTATCTGTAAAAAGTTTCCACTATTTTGTTTTGAACTGGCTCTCAGCGTCTTAAGTCCATTCAAACTCAAACTCAAACTCAAATCATTTATTTCAATTGAACCTATTTACTGGTGTTTTTGAAAAGTCAAAAGTGAAGTTAGGAATCTAGTTGCATGTTCCAAAAAGTAGATCCTATGGAGAAGAACAGGCAAGAAACTCCATGGACACTCTTTTTATCATATTTTCTGTTACAAGCATCTGATTGGGTTACATTGATTTCGTGTTTATTTATAGTAAGCTAAGATGTGAGGACAATGTAACATATTGCACAACAGAAGTGTCCAGGAGATCAATATAAAGCTATGTAGGTATGTCAATAGCAGTTAAGGGATGACCGGCCCCAACTGGCGGCACCCGATCACGAGCATGACGCATGTGCCAGCCATCCCCCAGCTCAACCATATTTTAGGGAACCGAAGGACCCGACACACACGACACCACCAGCATGACCTTTAAGCGAGCATGACATACTCTCAACTGCTTGTTTATATGATAAGTTATATAAATACGGTGACTACATAGTGCTCACATTTACAATTCCAAACTTCTAAACAATTATACAAAATAAAATGATAAAGGTCCTGTATAATACGAAGGTCCTGTATACTCGATATAAAAAAAAACAAAGACAAATTAGTCCTACTCAGTGGTAAAAAAAAAAACAAGGAACATGAATATTTAATAAATCCATGATGTCAAAATAATATTATGAGATAGGTACATGTCAATAAAAGACCTAGTGAAAGTCCGGAATTAAATAATTATTACAAAAAAAAGGAGTAGCAATATATGAAGACCACATAAGACTATTTCAGTGTGGCTGCGGAGCTGGACCAGCATTTCGCCAAGCATTTTTATCATCTAGATATTCATCTAATTTATAATAAGCCTGCCTACATAGTGTGCGTTTTACACATATTTTAAACTTCTTCTCGTTTAATTGAAGGATGTTGGAAGGTATTTTATTGTAAAATTTAATGCAGTTCCCCATAAATGAAGTTTGCACTTTTGATAATCTAAATTTTGGTTGAACTAGTTTATTTCCATCTCTAGTAGTATAATGATGTCGTTCGCACTGTTTACTAAATAAATGCAAATTTTTCCTAACATACATGATGTTTTCATATATGTACTGACAAGGCACTGTTAGGATGCTGATTTCTTTGAACAGATCCCTAAGGGAATCGCGACTGCGTAGATTGTAAATAGCTCTAATAGCTCTTTTCTGCAGAATGAAGATTGATTCAATGTCTGCAGCACGTCCCCATAGCAGAATACCATAAGACATGATACTGTGGAAGTAACTAAAGTACACCAGTCGTGCAGTGTCTATGTCTGTTAATTGGCGGACTTTCCGAACAGCATACGCTGCGGAACTTAGCCGCTTAGAAAGAGATGTTATTTGGGGACCCCATTGTAATCTAGAATCAAGCGTTATCCCTAAGAAAACAGTGTCCTCTACTAAATCCAATTTATCATTATTCAATACCACATCACACTCACTATGTTTAACATTAGGTAAAGAAAATCTTATACATTTTGTTTTATTCCCATTTAATACTAAATTATTCGCAGTGAACCAACCATGTACTTGATTAATAATTTTATTTATATCGTCATAGTTTTTAGCACGTCTATCTACTTTAAAAATAAGTGAGGTGTCGTCAGCAAACAAGACTATCTTGGGTTGATTATGCAATGAATGGGGAAGGTCATTAATGTAAACTAGAAAGAGAAACGGGCCTAATATAGAACCCTGTGGTACGCCCATTATTACGTTTGAGCTCCTTGAATTGACACCGTTTATCTGAACCTGCTGCTGTCTATCACTCAGATATGATTTAACTATACAAATGGCCTGCTTACAAAAGCCGTAATGTTCAAGTTTGAGGAGCAGCGTTTCATGATTTACACAATCAAATGCTTTCGAGAGGTCGCAAAAGATCCCAAGAGCATCATGTGCTTCCTCCCAGGCTGTAAAAATATGCTTTAGCAAGGACACACCGGCGTCAGTAGTGCAACGCCCTTTGGTGAAGCCGTATTGCTGATCATGCAGGATATTGTTTATGTTGAAGTGCAATAGCATTTGATTAAGCATGATCTTTTCGAAAAATTTACTGAATACTGGCAAAACCGATACCGGCCTATAATTGTTAGAATCTCTACTGTCCCCAGATTTAAAAAGTGGTATAACTTTACTATGTTTCATAAGATCAGGAAATACTCCTTGATCTACACATAAGTTAAACGTTAAAGCTAAGTAGGGAGCTAAAGTTTCAATAACAGATTGACAGGTTTTGATAGACATTCCCCACAGATCCTCAGTCAGTTTGATCTTAATATCCTTGAAAGCTTTTTTAACAGTTACATTATTTATATGTTTAAAACTAAATGCTATGGGACAGGTAGTAACATTTTCTCTGAGAAGGGCGATAGAAAGGGCAGGTGAGGAATCTAAAGTTTCTGTCGTTTTAATCGGTATATTTGTGAAGAAATCGACAAATTCCTGAGCTACGGCCTTGTCAGTATTTACAGTACCGTGACTAGTTTCTAGTGTGTAATTATTAGATGGTGTATTTTTCCTGCCAGTTTCATTATTAATAATTTTCCAAGTTGTTTTAATCTTATTATCCGATGCTTTAATTTTACTACTTATATATTTAGATTTAGCTAACCTACACACGCTTCTAAAAGTTTTTGAATAGATTCATTAACCAAGTCGGCTCGTTTGCAAAGTCACAATACAGGAAAACGTAATGTGAATAAATCTATACTTATAATAAATCTGTAGAGAGGTCAATTCTGTACATGAAATATTTTTCCAAAATAACTATCAGCGGGTGATTAGTGATCGATACTGACGCCAAAAATGCAATCAGTAAAATTTTTGTCTGTCTGTCTGTCTGTCTGTCTGTCTGTCTGTCTGTCTGTATGTTCGTTATAGAAACAAAAACCACTCGACGGATTTCAACAAAACTTGGTACAATTGTTCTTCATACTCCTGGGCAGGTTATAGTATACTTTTCATCACGCTACGATCAATAGGAGCAGAGCAGTGAAGGGAAATGTTGGGAAAACAGGAGAACTTACTCCATTTTTTAAGCTTCCGTCGCGTGTGCAGCCTTAATAGTTAAAGCTACACAGAAATCATGTATGACGGAAATGTTCTCCTTAAAATTATATAAAAAATATTCCAAGACAGCAAATGTCTATCTTTTATGGTTGACTCACAATAACACGTGTAACTCCCGATAGCTTAGCAGTTCAGAGCTTTCTGATTATATTTGTCTACTCTTACGTTTATAACACTCTCAATCATCCCTAATTAATAAATTTTAACATTATTACCTATTTAATAAAAAAAGAATCATAGAAATCGGTACAGAAACACCAAAGTTATTCATGAAATACGCTAATAAACCATCGCGCGTGATTACCGAATCATGCTTTAAGGATTATTTTTGTGTAACCGTCGCATCGGGTCGTCGCGGGAGGTTTAAAAGGGCGGGGGATCCAAACGCGAACTTCATACAATATTTGGATTTGGCTGATGATGCGAGTAGACGTTCCGAGTATTCGCCCTTATTGACAGGCAATATTGTTTATCAGCGCGACTTTTATACTTTACAATAATTTAGTTTATTTAATTTTCTTTTGTTGTTATTTCATAAAATAGGTATTAGTTATTTTGGTGGCGTGTTATATTCGTTCAAATTACAAATTATTAATAGTTATTTCTTTTTAGGTGAAGTTAAGTAGTAGTTAGTTAGTAGTAGGTAAGTTTTGGTTAATTTATGTTCAGTTTTTTTTAATAATAATAATAAGTAAGTAAAAGCGTAGGTACTTTTATTAATTAAAGGTATAGGTATTATTAATTATGTTATAGGTATTTAGTTTTAAGTGAAGTAGGATAGTTTACCCGGAAGCTATGCGCTGAAGTATTTTCGTTGTATAGGTACTTAAGCCTCATGTGAACGTGATCTAAACAATATTACCAATACATTAACTTAATAATACACAAGGAATTACACACTGATGGAGTTGCGGGCACAGCTATCTATATATATAAAACTCTTCCGTTAATGAGTGACTGACAGACAACGCACAGCGGAAACGAATGGCAGTAGAGAGCTGAAATGTGGCCTGTGTGTTTGTTGGGAGGAGTAGGCTACCACTAAGAGAGGATTATTGGAAATTCCCTCCCAACGGGGTGAAAACGGGGATAAATTGTTTTTTTCCGGAAGTCATTATTCCACGCGGACGAAGTCGCGGGCAAAAGCTAGTTTTAAATAAACAGAAAAGATCAGATATAATAAATTTCATGCTCGTCATCCCAAATCCCCGATTTTACCATTTTTCATAACAAAACGTGAAAATGGAAGCTCTGTCCGAACTCCTTATCAAATTTCGTTCCGTTTTATATTTGCTCGTAAAATTTTTCATTAAGGACTCTATAGGTACTCGCAGTAAAATGGCAATCGAATAAAGATAGAGAAACAAAGGATCGTCGTAAAGATAGATCGCGCCTAAAGGGTATATGCAAGTCACAGGGAATGAGCACTGTGCCTTATTCGAAAGCAATATTTACAATGAGAGAGTTTGTTGCCTTATACATAAGGCAAATAAAACATGTATAGTCCTCGCCAAACTTTATGGCCGCTCTGAATGTAACCGCATTTCGCTGCGCACAACACAAAATTAGGTATCAGCGGGACGTACGCGAGGCGGGAAGGCAGGGCAAGCCCGCGCGCGCCGTTTTTCACCCGCAAGCTTCTTTGCCACCCGCGTATTTGTGTGAGTGATCTTTGTATTGGTTATGAAATGTACGATGCGCAAGTTCGTACCCACGGCTACATTCAGAGCGGCCATAAAGATTGGCGCTGACTGTACACGAAGACAGGTTTATAATACACAATAGTACCAACCATCCAATCCTGAGGCAATATTAAAAACAAGCCCTTTTTCGTTTTCGCTGGGGAATGCTTAATGCATTCCGCTGCCTCTCATGGGTGGTGCGGGGTTATGTGGGACTCCAGAACACCCGACTATCCACTAAAGCCCCAGAGGTATAACCTCATACGTCTTTTTTAAATGGAACATAAATATGACATGTGAATACTTTTATAGCTTAAAGATTGACAACGATAATCACCACAAAGGCGTCGATCGAATGAAATGTCACAGCAGAGCGAGCTTCAAAGGAAAACCTGTGCCAGTTTACCTGGCAAGCGTGGCACATTAGAATTTAGTAGAATAAATAGAACATGAATTCATGTAGTAAGGTTTTCCTCCATATAGCTGGACGAGATCCGAATTCTTAATATGAGATATCGCCACAAAACGTGCTTCGTGTAAATGGCGCTTAACGTTCGATTTTGTGTCCCAGAAAGATTGTCCGATTTCATTCTGCTATTCATGTACTCGTATTTCGACAATATTTTACTGCGAATTGTGGCGAATTTTTGAATAGAACATCGCGAAATCAAGTTCATGGTATTGGAAATTTTGTACAGCTGAAAATATATTGACGATCCAGATTTGTGGCGACAACGCTTGAATGGGCAGCATTATTATACCAGCTGCTTTCTGCAATTTCATCTTTATAAATGTTGAGCCACCGATAAATGGAGGGATGTTAAAAATTTACGTGTAGTCACTAAATGGATGGTACGATTTTGATTTGGTTTCTTTATTTTAAATCAGGATTTTCAGCGGCAGTTCTCAGACACGTTTTATGAAAATGGGTTCATTAGTTTCAAGCATAAGATTTCATCTAGTGTACCACTAGTCACACACACATCTAGTGTTTACAGAGATCTCTTAAAAATGTTAATTTTTATTATACTACGTAAGCTGAGCCCGTAAATTACTCACTTTTCCGTTACTCCTCAAATTATGGTGGGAAATCGGAAATATTTAGTTGCATGAAGATGAGTGGAATGTTGCCATCATTATCACAAACATTTAGTGACTCACTCAATCCGAAAACATTTAGCAAATTCCACTTTAATTAAAATTAGCGTTTTAGTTTACGCTCTACGTACACCAATATGAGCCGTTTGTTTAATAATGCGATTATTTTAATTTATTAAGATTATTTTAATTTTTAATTTATTAATTTTAATAAATTAGATTAAGCTTACTGAGTTTCTTCCACAAGGTCTTCTCAGTTGGTAGGTACCGCATTCGGATTTAGTGAAGTTTAAAAAATGTTCCCAGTTTGACGATTGTAACCGAAAGAATTGGTTAAAAACAATGGAGCATTTTTCTATTTGATAAGGTAAAATAGAAAATCGATCAGTTAACTAATTGTTCCGGCTAAGGACATCGTGAAACCCAAACGCTTGTTTGAAACTTATTAAGTGATCAAAACAGTGGTGCCACCTGCAGGCCACATCGGAAGTTTACGGCGTACCTTTAAAACTTCAGGCGCAACTGTTGATCTAGTTTACAAACTATTGATGCGATATGAGATAAACTTTTACTAAAGTGTTTAGCCAGCACCAAGTTTTTATCTTGTTTAAAAACTCGTACCCCGCACTACTTTGTCAGTGAATGTATTGCAACGTTCACTCAAATTGAGAAGTTTCTTGGTAACTTTTGAACAGTGACAACGGAAACTTTGTCGCCCTCATGGTTAAATGATAAAAAAGATTTCAAGTTAGCTTTACAAAATAAAGACATTAAAAGTCGGTCTGTGCGGAAAAAGTCGGCTTAACCTGCAGATCGATAAGATCTGCAGGATAAGTTTGGCTCATAGGGATGTCGCGCTTCGGACTGTGCGCAAACCCGTCTGTCCCGCGTGCCATTCTACTACATGTCATTACGAGTAACTATATTGTACACTGCGGATTTTCATTTGATTGACCCTGTCAAGGCTGTAATGTAATGAATGACGTAAATAAAGTTCCTTTTGACTTTGAGTATAAATGGCAGCCAAATATATTCCGGTTGTACTCGCACTGTGTGGGTCGCGGAGAGCAGGCGATCTCTCTGATATCTCTCTGACTTTAGGAAGATGAGATTAAAGAAAAAAACAAAAAATATGTTATATTGTCTTTAGATCGCGGATCCCTGCTTCGATTCCGGAGTCGGCAGTGTCTAGTCTGATTTTAGTTAAAAAAATTACGATTATTTAAAATACCCTTATTAACCCTTATTAATTCATGTCATATTTATATTTTGTCCGTATGATGACGGGCTTTAAATATATGTGTGTGTCACTATCCCATTCCATTTTATAGGTGTCGTAAGACCCGACTAAAGAAAATGACAAGGCGGAAAACCAAATTGCGAGGGAAAAACTTAAAAAAGAACCACTTTGCAGGACAAGTAAAAATGCAAATCGTACTATGTAATTTGAAAACGAGAGAGCTTAATTAACTTGCTATAATATCGCACTACTCCTGTAAAAAAGACGTAAATACACTTGCGCCTAAAATGTTTTATTGCATGAGCGAGCATCATGGTTTACACCTTCTGTTAAAATCTCGTGAAGCTATCGACAAGAATACAGGAATAAATGCAATAATACTAAAATTTTGCGACCTTATAAAACATAAGATTCAGCATAAAATAGAGGTACCTATGCATATTTACATTTATATGCTTTACAATTATCCCGTTCATAAAGTTATAATTATGTTTACGTAAATTTTAGAAGTGGGTTTAGACTACTTGTTCCAGCATTGTACAATCTAGGAATTATGTGTAATTCTAATTATACCCTGTTCAAGATAGCGTGATCGATTTGACAGATGTCAATTTTTCTGATCGGAATCATACCTTTACTTTGCAATGACGAATAGTGATGGGAAACAGATAATATCTAGTAGTCCAAAAAATAATGGTTTAAAATACTTGTAACTCTGACGAGATGATGTGGGTGTATTATGTGTGAAATTCTTTATCACTTTTTCGTCACTTTATAAGACAATATTCGAATAAAAAACATTTTCATTTCGAAATAAAATTCGTTGGCTTTAGCGCATTGAAATTTAACACTTTCATAACTATTATTTTCTTTCCTTTTTTGTTTACTTTCATGGTCTGAACCACCTATTTAAATTTAGTAAAAGGTCCAAAAATAATCCTGTAATATTAAATAGGAACTTATTATGAATATTGACCCACCATCGCTTATGTACCCAATGTATTATATATTATGTCTAGTGCAATAAATAATTTCACACATTATACACCCACGCCAACTTGTCACTGTTACAAGTATTTTAAAAAGTATTTTTGTGACTACTAGATATTTTTTGTTTCCCATCACTAGCCCGTCTGTCAAATCGATCACGCTATCTTGAACTGGGTATAGGTACGTATTTCAAAATGATGTCTTAGGTTTTCACAGGAAATTATTTGTTGACGGTTCATATGGTATATATTTTTTTTCCCAACGTTTCAGACTCGTGATCGCGGACACTGCAAAGTGTCTCAAACGTGGGGAATAAAATACAATATACACCATCAGAACAGTCAAGAAATAATTTCCTTCTTATTAATTCTACGAAACTTTTAGGTGACAGTTTATGTGTAATTATTATACATATTACGTAAGTGTTTGGCACCGACACGATCTGGATCTATCTACCGTCAATGATATGGTTAGACCACCCGTTAGTTTACACGCTACTGACTACGCTTAACCACCGCTGAAAATGGTAGCATGGCAGCCAGGACCAACAGCGTTACGTGCCCGCCAATGCACGGGACACCCATCCAACAATATGCGGAATGAGTGACCTCCGGAAATCAGGATAGTCAACATGACGGTCGGGACACTTTTAAGCATAGAATTCGTAAGCATTTCATCTTCATCATCGTTTCAGCCAAAAGACGTCCACTGCTTAACCAGGTCATCGGTCCACCGTGTGTGAGGCCTACCAGCAGCTACAGTTTCATACCTACCACACTTTGTCTCTGCACTTACTTCTCTCTTACGTTAGTTGTGCAGAAGTGTAAATAAATAAAATCCTGAAGAGCGACGCTGCAATTTGCGTTTCGTATAGTCCGCTAGGAAACTTGTCACCATTGTAAGTGCAGACATAAAAATCTATAACAGACTCCATGGAAAGCGGTGATATTAATTCCCTGTAGTGCCGTCAACAAGCGCTATCTATTCAATATCCAGACAAACGGTTCAATGAATAACTGTAATTGGACGGCAAATTAACTGCCCGGTGTAGAGGGATACATAAACCGAGATTAATGTTACCTGTTACTAAATTGTACTTAATATATTAATTAAATACGCATCATTTAACATTTCACTGTTTTTACTGTATGAAATACGAACAATTTCATTGGACTCGGCACCAGTGTAACCCGGGTTGGCCCTATGAATATTCACATTGAATGATAGCCAACTACTTTCGGGTATCTGAAGTAAGACTAATTTTAGGGTTAGACTGAGCCGATGATGAACACAAATCCAAGAATCAGATGACCATAATGTTGCGTAGTCAACCTCCTCAATTATGCCGTAAAAGGTTTTGTATATGTTTTCAAAGTTACTTACATAGTTGGAGGTAACTAGTGATAAAAATAAATATGGGATACGGTATGATATGGCGGCTGCATAAAATGCTACAATAAAAATTTAATCACATCGATGCGAACTCCGCCCATATTGCTTTCGCTGCGAAGTTGAAGGAAAATATTACCCGTTACGTGAACGTATAGATAAAACACTCGACTGTATCTCCGAATCCGTTCCCACTTATTTTTTTACTATTTCATTAAATTGCTTTTCAATTATTCGTCTTTTTCATTGTGAACTGAACTTATTTCGTGGAAAAGGCAGCAAGCTTGTTTTGATAAAATACCTAATGTTTGAGAACGAGTTCATGAATACATTCTGTTATAGAAGTCTACAATATATTCAAATTATATTATACTGAATTACCATTTTGCTTATAAAATATTTGCGTGGCATAAGCATGTTAATTAAATTCAACGCTCGCCATTCCTAACGAGAACTATTTATTTTAATTCTTATACTTTACGTATCTTTACACTGTAATATTTATGGCTTAAGTTTATTGCGTTTTATTAAAGAACTTTAGAAAAGATTTACTTTGTAGTTTGTATACAGATATAAACGCAATTTCATGACCGAATTAACCATTTCAAAAATACGGTTCAAAAAACGGTTGCGCGGATTTTCTTTGGACACTCGCAACTTATTCAAAAATCATATTCATAAAATATGGCAGTCAATATGCCAAGGCAGTAGGGTAAAAATTCGTAGGATGAATTGTATACTGTTTAAATGCAGGTAGTTAAACATGTCAAGTTAGAGCTATGTCGTCTCCAATGATATTGGGAAAAGAAATATCAACCCCTGTGACCTACCTTGCCATCAACCACGTCTCTTTTTCGAGCCAAGAAGCATCCAAAACCTAAACAGAGCTACTGCAGTCATAAATCTACTCGATAAGGATAACAGGAAACGCGGAAACGGAAAGGTGATAAATTATAAAATAGCTCTCGGTTTCAAGAAACGTTTTGTACGGAGTAGATAATAATAAAATCTATTGCTATTCAGATTTCTTTAGAACAAACGCATAAGTATTTTTGTTTAGCCAGAGTGGCACAGTAGGTCAATCTTCAGATGGAAGACGTCTCTTTTAACCGGGGGTCATCCACGATGGGACAAGTAACATAGATGGCCAAAATCAGCGCACCTTCTGAGTACATTGATGATTTAGGCCTATTCAAAAGTTGCCAAGGAAAATTAGTTTACTGTGTCACACTGACCATGGTCACGTTTACCTTCTAAGTTTTAATTCTGTATTATGAGGGGTCAAGTCTAGTAAATGGTCAAACTTTCACACCGTTAAACATGTGTGTTAAATTGACACAGATGTTCATTAGGGTATTGGTATCACCAAGGCGTCAACTTAAAATGGTTGTTGATATTGCGCTTTTTAGTTTTTTCTTTTGTAGTTTTAAGTCGGTTCACGTCTTTTTGATATTGTACGGTACATAAAGCAGCCATAGTCAGCACTTAACGATAGCATTTAACCAAGTGCTTCAACGCGGAATAGTTTCCGGAACTGCAATCCCGTAATCCCTGTTACGGGAACTGTAAAATTAAAGTTTTAACTGTCGCTGATTCAGCGATGTGCTCGGCTATAGCGAAATGTAATTGGTGCAAGGATTGGGTCCAATTCTGTGCACAACATCGATAAATTGTCACAAGAACAATTTTATTATGCTATTAAATATGGTGGTTATTTGATGGCGATTCTATGCATGATCAAAGCTTACCTTTTCTTTTAGTTTGGAAAATGAACAAAAAATGTTTTGAATACATAGTGTCGGCACCACATTTCATCCTGTGGCTGTCGTTAGAGACGACAAAAGGAAATGACAAGGCTGATAACCTAGCCGGAAGATAAGGAAAACTTGATACGAAACCTTGTGCCAACCAGCCTGGCAACCATTTAATGGGAGGAGCCCCGATTCAGCTGTATGTCATTTATGGGCTGAGTGGTTGCAGTACCATAACATAAATGTTACTTATACATAAGCATTAAATGGACATGTTTATAAAAAAAAACAAAGCTTTTGTCTGCTGAATCAATTTAATTTTCATTGCCTATAAATACCTCTGCAAGAAATGAAAGTCATATCAAGATAAATTGATGGCATCTTAAATTAGGAAATTTGTAAGATGTGTTGACTGATAACTTATCGATTTACACAAATTCGATCATGACACTTGACTTTCTGCACCTTGTTTACCTACGACTGAGATAACTGAGCGAGGCGTCTTTGTGCCGTGAACAATGCACTCCTCCTTAATCCCAGCGGAGTCTTCCCTTAATGAAACTCGAGACAGAGCATGCCTTGATTCACTTGCACAGATATCGAGAGCTTACGTACGTAATTTTGCGGGATCTGGGATGGATGTGAAACGACTGGCGTCAGGTAATAAGGTATGATTGGTATATGTGATGACGTATTCTTTTTTCTGTAGCTGTTTAAGTAAGAAATTCGGGCAAAAAAGAATACAGGGTTGGTTGAAATCAGGCTTCAAAATCTATCTATCTTCTTCTTCTATTCTTATAATAAATCTGAAGAGACGTCAATTCTGTACATGAAATATATTTCCAAAATAACTTTCAGCGGGTGATTAGTGATCGATACTGACGCCAAAAATGCAATCAGTAAAATTTTTGTCTGTCTGTCTTTCTGTCTGTCTGTCTGTCTGTCTGTATATTCGTTATAGAAACAAAAACCGCTCGACGGATTTCAACAAAACTTGGTACAATTGTTCTTCATACTTCTGGGCAGGTTATAGTACACTTTTCATCACGCTACGATCAATAGGAGCAGAGCAGTGAAGGGAAATGTTGGGAAACAAGAGAACTTACTCCATTTTTTAAGCTTCCGTCGCGTGTGCAGCCTTAATAGTTAAAGCTACACAGAAATCATGTATTACGGAAATGTTCTTCCTAAAATTATATAAAAAATATTCCACGACAGAAAATGTCTATCTTTTATAGTTGACTCACAATAACACGTGTAACTCCCGATAGCTTAGCAGTTCAGAGCTTTCTGATTATATTTGTCTACTCTTACGTTTATTAGACTCTCAATCGTCCCGAATTAATAAATGTTAACATTATAACTTAATTAATAAAAAAATAATCATAGAAATCGGTACAGAAACACCAAAGTTATACATGTAATACGCTAATAAGCCATCATGCGTGAATACTGAATTGTTGTGGCTGTCAACCACAACAAGAAGGAGTTCAGTTGGAGTTGGAGAAGGTATTCGACAGGGTATGGCATGAGGGACTACTGTGCAAGCTGTCGACGTCTACCGCCCCACGACGTGTCATCAAAGTTGTCGCCTCTTTCCTCACGAACCGATCCTTCGTAGTGAAAGTTGAAGACGCCCTGTCCTCCGTGCGTCCGATCCGCGCGGGGGTACCTATCGCCTACCTGTTATGCAACGTACACAGATGACATTCCATGTACCAGTCAGGTACAGCTCGCGCTATACGCCGACGACGCGGCGTATTACGCCTCATCGTACAAGCCAACTTTCGCCGCTAAAAGACTGCAGCCAACCCTCGACGCCTTACCTGACTGGTTAGCAAAATGGAGGTTGTCAGTGAATGTCGCAAAAACACAGGCCCTAATTTACCCCCTGTGCTTCGCCTCATCGGTCAAGACCTCGCCTGGATACCCCAAGTCCTCAACCTTGGAGTCACCATCGACAGGGGCCTCACCCTGAAGCACCATGTCGACACAGTGATTTCGAGAGTTAGAGTGGCTAGAAGACTTCTTCGCCCAATGCTCTCCTCGAAGCTCCCTCTCAGGACAAAGATCGGCATCTATAAAACATATATCAGATCCCGACTCACGTACGCCGCCCCAGCCTTTATCGCCTTCGTTTCGGAGACGAACAAGAAGCGCCTCCGATCCCAGCAAGCTTTATGTCTCCGAACGATCGTCGCCGCCCCGCGTTATGTGAGGAACGCGACCATTTCGAGGGCCTTACGAGTTGAGAGCCTGGACGAGTTTATCACCCGTCTCACCACCAAGATGTTCGAGCGTGCGGACGCGTCGCGCCTCTCCCATATTAGGGACTTGGCGCCGCTTCACGCGCGACCGACGGACCGCCCCGCAGCAAACCACTGCAGCGTGAGTTGACCGCCGACTAACTACCCGGCGACCCAACATATCTAAACATATACCCATAGACCTGTCCTTAGCCATGGACAGCGTCGAAACCGCTGTAGAGAGCCTCAGCCCTTAAACAGCCACCCCGCACATACATTTGTGTGCGAGATGACCACGGATAGCGGCGAACTTCATACACTATTTGGCTGTTGATGCGAGTAGACGTTCCGAGCATTCGACCTTATTGATAGGCAATATTGTTTATCAGCGCGACTTATAGTCTTTAAATTAATTTAGTTTATTTAGTTTTCTTTTGTTGTGTTTACCCGGAAGCTTTGCGCTGAAGTATTTTCGTTGTATAGGTACTTAAGCCTCATGTGAACGTGATCTAAACAATATTACCAATACATTAACTTAATAACACACAAGGAATTACACACTGACGGAGTTGCGGGCACAGTTATCTATATCTATATATATAAAACTCTTCCGTTCCTGAGTGACTGACAGACAACGCACAGCCGACACTACTGGCAGTAGAGAGCTGAAATTTGGTCTGTGTGTTTGTTGGGAGGAGTAGGCTACCACTAAGAGAGGATTATTGGAAATTCCCTCCCATCGGGGAGAAAAGGGGGACAAATTGTTTTTTTCCGGAAGTCATTATTCCACGCGGACGAAGTCGCGGGCAAAAGCTAGTTTAGAATAAAGTGGCAACTTTCTAGTGTGCCAGTGTGTGCCCAGGGGCTACATGATTTAATACCTTTCTCTCCATTTCACTATCGCACCGCACCGTCCATAAGCGCAAAGGTTTTCCAGTCATAAGTTGTTGATATCCCATTTATACGCACTAATCGTTTTGCTTCTAATTTCATTATGCGAACAAGTGAGGCGTCTGTTTTTCCAGAGCAATATAACCTGGGCCGCTTCTAAGTAAAATTAATTGGGATCCACTGTGTGTGTTTCATATTTATCCTCATTTTCCTTCTTCATGTCAAATCAATCAATAATAATAAAAAAGAGCTCATATTGAAACTCGGGGCCAGTCCGATTAGCGTGCCACAATAAGATAATTTCCCACCATCAAAATTAAGAAGGCATAGGTACCACTAACAACTTGCTTATGTTTAAATCTTAGGTGCAGTAATCTAAAAAATATATTTTAATAAGTGCACAGTATTTCTTTTTATCAATCTCATCATATCTTTGGTTTCACCTGATTGTACTTTATTTATACAATACATATATATCTTTGTTTTAGGAGAAAGCAAATACTGTCGAGTCACATTCAACTTATCAGAAGTTGCGTCATCTATCGCTTGGTTAATAGTTTATTATCACTGTGCATTATTATTAGCTTAATTTTTAAGAGAGTCACCTGCCTGTCTACCGTGAAGGGTAACAAAATTTGTTTCATAGCTTATTTAAACAGATAATTTGACCTTCATGCATTATGTTTGTTTTCGGAAGGTTTTAAAACTCATATCCGGTACTTAATTGCGCTTTATATAGAAAAGACTATCAAATTTCAAAATGGGAAATATTAACGATTTTTTTGTGTTAGAATACGAAGTGTCTAGCCGTCCAATAATCGGACGAATAATATGTCTTTATTCGTCCGGTAATCTGATAAATAAAGAATATTTAGTCATGCGGTTACCGATTTTTTTTATTTCTACCGGCGTACTTTATAATATATGCATCAAGGATACTCCCGCTTAACCTAACGATTCCAATAAAAAAACACCATACACCAATAACATACACATGGGTTAAGTTAGGTTTTTTATATATTATACACACGATGTGGCGCGAAAACACTAAAATTTTAAATACGGCCACCACTCACCTTACTAATAAAGATATATTATTTGACCAATTATCGGACGACTAGCGGCAGCGATTAAAATATTAATGCATAAAGAAGGCAATTATATTATAGGAAAAAAATCTCTTGTGAAAACTACGGACTATGAAAGTTCAAATAAATCATAGAAGACGGAAGCGATTGTACGGCACGCTATCACACGAAGCCGCGCTGACGTTACCCCCGTACCATAAAAGATTGCCACCGTATCCGTATATACTAAAAAACCGCAAATATTGACTTGACAAAACTAAAAACACCTATTTTAAATAAATTACACATTAAAAATAACCTGTAGCAACTAAGCTTCCTGTAAATAACACAGGACAGTATACGATTTTATTTTACGGCCTTCCCCAGAGACAATAAGTGAGACCTACTAAACGTTTGAATTGGACTCGCCCAAAATACGGCCATCCTGAAGGAATTTACACAAAAATAGAATTTTACGATCCAAGCCGTCGGTAGCGATAAAATATTAATTGCATCTTTTGTCGACCTACCCTCGTAAAAATTTGTGGCCCGCCCTCTCTATGCACAGTGTGGAAACTATCCAAGGAGACAGCTATGGTGTTTATGATTGATACTTTAAACTACAGTTAATCTACGTAATATAACCTATATGCATAAGCACTGCACGGTAATGGTATAGTTTTTCGTAGCTCTCTGTTAAAAAAACCATGGGAGATAAAAACCTCAGTGTCAACTACATTGTAGTCATTCAGCATTCCTATGTATCGGGACTGGAAAAAATTAAAATGTATTGATGTGGAGCGACGACATTATTAGACACAAGGAGACTTGAAGAGCGATGCTCCTAGGCATCAGTAGCTACCGCTCTTGATACTACACAGAGTATCATAAGCCATCTGAAAGAAAGAAAGAAAATGTTTATTTGACAAAATATAAATCAAAAGAGAATAAACCAGAAGGTGGCAACACAATTATACTTATATGTGGCTCATTTAGCCACATCATCATCATTCAGCTGCATCTCAGTTCTACAGTTTCCTGTAGAGCTGATTTCCAGCTACAGCCCGAGTGATACACAAATGCACGAAAAGTAAAAATAGCACAAAATACAAATACAACGTCAATCTCTTGACACTTTATGATATAGACCTGGAAGACTATCTCGCATCACCACTCGCAGACAGAATCAGTACATTCAAAATAGTGCTCGACCGAATCGTACCATGACCGCCATGCTGTTGGATACGACGCTCTAGAGTTCATTAGGCATGCTGATAAACGTAACAAACCATCTGAAATTATTCACGCATAGTGGACTAGCGACCCGTCCCGGCCTCGCACGATTCTCTACAATATTATGCATGTGTTATACATATAAACCTTCCTCTTTAATCACTCTACCTAATAAAAAAAGGGCATCAAAATCCATTACGTAGTTTTAAGGATTTAAGCATACATAGGGATGGAGCGACTTTGTTTTATACTATGTAGTGATAGTGAATTGTCATCCCGAAGTTCACTGAGTACCAATGGCCCGTTTACAATGGGCTCACGAACATAGTAATATAGAGGAAGAAGAATAGGGTTGTGTTTGGTTGTGATGATTCTTGTTGCTGTGATGGATACAAGACGTTGTGGAAGATTTTGATGACGACAAAGGAATTAAAATAAAAAGTCAGTCAAGAAGACGAGATTTGGTAAACATTTATTACAAATTTTATATTTAAAAATCTACTTCATCAATGGACATTTTTGAGTATCACAGTCACACATCACAGTAAATATACACCAAAAAACACGCAAAAAATGTCTGACAACCTCTTCCGTTCTCTAACAGCTTTGTTAAACAAGGTTATTTGTTTTAATCATATGTTTAGTTTCTATTTACTGTGTAGGAAGAAAGCAAATAGTAACCAAACTCGTTGGTTTTACCACATATAACTGAAGTGATAAGTGTATGCAAACATTCTGAATGCCTATCGCAGTTTGTATAAAAGATTCAATTGTTTACAAAAACTGGTTTGATCTAATCGAAAGAGAATGAATTGTCCACAAAGACATGTGTTCCGACTCTTCAAGACTGCCAAAATTAAGGGGCGATGGCGAAGGGTCGCTGTATATTCGTCGCTTGTAAGATGATTGATGGAGCAGGACATTATTTAATAGCGACTACTTACGAGTACCATGTAGTAATAGTAACGGTCTCTCAAATCGCAAGTGACATTTAAAATCTATCTGAGATGGCGAAAAGAGTGGCGCTAAGAATAAAAGTATATTGTCTACTAGAAATTGACATCACAAAATAATCCCTCATACATAGTGTCACCAACCCATTACATCCCGAGGGTGTCGTAAGAGGTGACTTTTGGAACGCAAGAGGCAGATCACGTAGCCATAAGAGAAGGAAAACTTGATAAAAACCCTGTGCCAACCCGTCTTGCCAGTGTGGCGCAGTAGGCTAATTTCCCTCCATGAATTTGGAGGAGGTCCGACTTAGTAGTGGGTCACTCATGGGCTGAAACGACACATACTATAAAGTTAACGACTGTATTTTAGATAAAAACGCTTGGGGATCAGTCAGTGGGTTTTCTAGTTGGCGAGGGCGATGGCTGTTACATGCGATTATTTCTGTCTGGTCCGGTTTCTGTAAAGTTTTCCCACACGAGGCTACAACCCCTCTGGGCGACGTGGCCTACCCTACGATATCACAAAAACACTTTGAATAAAATCTTATATTTTAAAACGTACAGAACTAAGTATTAAATATTTGTTTGAATGATGTACTATCAGTGCAAACAATGAAAAACCTATTTTAAACATTTCACCTACAACATTTAAACACTAGTTTTTGCTCACAAGTGTGTCTTTATGGATGCAAAAATATTATCTTGAACTTGTCACTCCCTCCTTTCCTTCCCTGCTCACCCGATTCATCCTGACATTTTTTATTACATTTTAGATTTTAGGCGGTCTCAACTTAGGCATCATCACCACAGCCAAAAAAATCCACTGCTTGACGTAACAGTAGATTCTTTATACTGACACATGCTGTACTGCCACAAAGCCTTTTAATGGGTCCATAGCGGCCAGCAGCGAGAAAAATAGGTCTATTTTTATATTTCCTACGTACAGACATGGGCAATTTTATATGTATATAGAAATATCAAGAAATTCTATAAAGCACGCAATAACCAAACACAAGATAATAACATATAGTTTTCTATTGTTACATCTTCATTTTGCAATTGGAAGTAAAGTAACATGTGTTGTTAAATTTATTGTTAATTAGTTATTTTTTATTAGTGCGAGTGTTATCATGGATTTGAAGGAAAAAAGTAAAAGTTTAAACAGAAAAGGACACACACATGTTCAATGGACTTTAGCTATTTTAGGTATAAAACGAAAATTAAATTGAATACATTTCAGAATCAATCAATCAAAAATTCATTTAATCAAGTTGGCTCATTAGAGCTCTTTTGACAATTCAAACAATAAAATAAATTCGGTTCGCAATGAGGGCAAAGAGCCAGCAAGAAACTCTGTAGTTGCCTATATATGACAGATTTGTGAGAGCAAACTCGCGCAATAGTTGCAATGGGCCAAACATCAGCCAGATCTAGTCAACAACCTTCTAATGCCCGAGCCAACTGACCCCCAACACGCATGGCGCATGCGGAAGGCATAAAGATCAACTTGTAATTCAAATCTTATTAGACTTTTCTGACTCTGGTGAATTGCGATAAAATATATTTTTTACTTAAAAAAAATACATTTAACTTAACATAATAACTTTCCTTGGACATAGTTCTAGGAACGTCCTAGGATGTGTGGCTAAATATAATTATTCAAAATGATATCAAAAGCCATCCAAGACCATGGATTTGTCCTGAACCAATAAAACAACCATAGTCCATTTCCATTCCAATACATGTTCAGGACCGACGCCCGATTTGGCAGAAAAGTCCTTGAGTGGCGCTCGCGTTCTGGAAAGCGCAGTGCTGGTAGGCCTCCCATACGGTGGACCGATGACCTGGTTAAGGTCGCTGGAAAACTGTGGATGCGGGCGGCCCAGGACCGGCCTTTGTGGAAATCCTTGGGCGAGGCCTAAAGTGGCCATCTTTTGGCTGAAATGACGATGATGATGATATATCCATTTCTAATTTATGAACTGTTTTTATTATTTTTGTAGCCAATATGGCCATAGTTACTTATGGCCTTCAATTAGGCTGGGTTTCTCCAGCAACCAAAGTATTGAAGTCTACCTCTTCGCCAACTGGAGTACCTTTAACTGAGACGGAAATAACTTGGATCGCCAGCATACCCTCATTAGTGGCTATGCCAGCAGTCATAGCTTCTTTGTACATGGCGGATGCATGTGGAAGGAAGATCTGTATATTAATAATAGGATCGTTACAAGGGGTAAGAACTGAACTCGTATCTGGTAATCATGGTCATAGCAATTCCCTTATATTTAACTAGCAAAAAAGTGCCAGTTCATACATCTTAATTACGTGTCACGTTGCTTGTCTGCGATGGCCTCCTAAATTGCATAACGGGTTTTACTCAAAATTGTACTGTACTGTTTGATCCAACTTGCAAGATAGAATAGCTTAAATCTCAATTTATAGTGGCAATATTATTTTATTGTAAATTATTTGTCTATTATCAAGTCACATCGATTAGCTCCAAACGATTCTAACAGATGGCGATATCTGTTGATAGGATTGAGCAGCTATTTAATAGATGGCGCTTTATTAAAAGTTATTTTAATATACGTTAATGTTAAATGTAATATAACAAAAACCTTAGCCACAGCAACGCGTTTGTTAGTTACTTAAATACAATCTGTCCCATAGCGGTGGCGAAATCTCATAGTCATTTTTGTTTTAGATATGCTGGATCATAAAACTCTGTCCATTAACTGTGCACACCCTGATCATTGCCAGAATATGTTCAGGATTAGCTGCCGGTAGCTGCTTCCACGTCGTCCCAATGTACGTGAAGGAAATAAGCCAGCCCGAAATAGCAGGCACTCTTGGTTCCTTCACAATTCTCTCGCAAAACATCGGGATAACTCTGATGTACGCTTTGGGGGGATATTTGGATTACTATATAGTACTCTGGATTGTAACGGGGCTACCCATAATCACTGTTTTGTTGTTTTTGAAAGCCCCCGAGTCTCCTGATTTCTTAGTGAAAAAAGGCAATATTAAGGTAAGAAGTTATAGACAGATACCAGAATAGACAAAGGGATATACAAACTTGTAACAACTATATTATAATTCCAGGAGGCCAACCAAGCTATTTCTTTGCTCAGAGGATTAGATATTAACGACAAGAAAGTTCAAAACGAAATCGATGCTTTAATAAAGTCTGATAGCTACTACAAGTCTCTGCCACAACTTTCTTTCAGGGAAATATGTAAGTAATATGATTAGGAGAAATATGAATGCTCCAATAATTTACATTGCAAATAAAACCCATGCGCACAAAACAAGTATACTGTTTCTTGAGTTGTGATGAGCGAATTTATCCGAAATGCTCTAAAGGATATTAGTTAATAGTAACAAAGTAAATAACAAGCCTACTTCCCAAGTTAACCATTTCAACTAACAGTGTCACTAAAGTATTGTATTGTGGTACCAAAGTAAAGGAAAGCCAATGTACGTGGTTGAGCGATCATGCTGCGCAGCAGTCGCGGGTTCGATTCCCGCACGGAATAAATATTTGTACGACCTACAAGCATTGGTTTCCGGGTCTGGGTGTTTTCTATCTATAATATGTGTGTATTTACAAAAAAAAATGTATGTAAGTAGTTTATCATCCATCTCGTTACCATAACACATGCATTAAGTTGCTTAGCTTGGGACGAGATGGCGTTGTGTGAAATGTCCAAGGATATTTATTTATTTATTAAATCCTATAATATGTGAAACCTATAATTTAAACTGTTCTTGTAAATTCCAGTTAAAAACAGAGCTTGGCGACGTGGCTTTCTCGTCATGCTGATGGTACTTCTCGCCCACGGCTCAAACGGAACCTTCGCTATCACCAACCACGCTGCGTCTCTATTGGCTGATTCCGGCATTAATCTGAGCCCACAGCTACAATCGCTCTGCGTGCCTGTTTTCCAAATGATCGGGTCCATCGTGAACTGTAACATTATTGACAGGTTGGGCAGAAAGGTACGCATAAAAATAGATGGTATTACTATCGGTGTTGGGATTATGGAAAGTCTTGGCTGAGGCCTGAGGCATTTATATTGTAAATAACTACAAATAGTTGTTTATTTTACGCTTTTAGTGCCGATTCTAATATGGCTTTACATTTTTTGTATTTTTTATCCATTTTTCATATTAAATATTACGTTACTACTACGACATAATCAAAACAACACTATAAAGCATAAGGAAATAGCTATAGAACACGGCAGACAGATGTTCAAAACATATTTACAATCTACGCTGGGTTAAGGCTATGAATGATTTTCGAGAGCAACAGTTTTCTTATAATGAAATATATACATAACATCAAAATACTCAAGGTCAAATGTATTACTGTATCGAATACGTTATGTCGAGATATGCAATACCACCTACTCAATTCAAAATTTCCAGGTCCTTCTAGCGGCCTCCCATGTAGGGATAGCTCTGGCACTCCTGTGCCTGGCAACATCTCAGCTGGTACAACACCTCGGAGGAAGCACTCCTGGTTGGTTGCCAGTTGTTGCTATGGCGACGGCTCTCTTCGGTCAAGGAGCGGGTGTCGCACCTGTGCCTTATGTCGTCATGCTGGAGATATTTAACTTCCAAGTGAGTTTTGACATAATACAACAAGCACATAATAGTGGCGACAGAAACATTGGGAATCCAATTCTGGCTACAAATAGGCATCATGAGATGATGATAATTTATTGTCATCATCTCATGATCGTATGAACGACCACTTAATTGTAGTTTAAGTAGAACTGTAAAGCCAATTTTTGAGTATTTATGAGCCAATTTATCAACAACAGCCGTATGCTGTTCTTGATTTGATCTATATTAAAACCTTTGTTATTATCCAACAGATTCGTGCCAAGCTTATGGGTATCCTGATCTTAGGCATCCACTTTTTGCTCTTCATCCAACTGTTCTCCTTGGAGCTGATTACCACGCACTTCGGGGTTTATACGGCCTTCTACTGGTTTACTCTAATCAACGTCTATGGAGTAGCCGTGGTTGTATTCCTCATGCCAGAAACTAGAATGAAGAGTGTTGAACAAATCGAAAAAGAACTAGTTTCATCCAAAATAGTAGACGAAGAAAAGCCATAATAAATGTGTAAAAAAAACAAGTGTGTTTTATTTTTACTGATAAATAATTTAATGTCATTAGAATAAACATAAAAATATAGCTTGGTTGAATGAGATTTCAAATAAAATTAAATAAACATAATTGAAAAGACTGTATGCTTCAGAAAAAGACCTCCTCCAATTACAGAGAAGTGTTTGTTGGCTGACAAAGTTGTATATAATAAATAATTATATCGGGAAGGTCTGAAAGTGGTAGTAAAGTAGACAATATTACTGCAATAACACATGTAAAGTCATCGATGTAAGTAGGTAAAAATTGGGGTTTCCAGATCAGATAAGATCTGAAAACCCCAATTTTCAATAAATGTGTATTCAAATATACGATTCCAGATCAGATAAGATCTGAAAACCCCAATTTTCAATAAATGTGTATTCAAATATACGAAATCTTGTTTTTGTAATAATGACCTACTATTTGAATATACTATTTATTGCATATTCATTCAATAGATTGTGATCTGTGTGATTGGTCATAGAGGTGTTGTTGTGATCATGTATCTATTTGAGAACTGGTGCAAAATAATCGGACCTAATCAGATCTGTTTCCGAGGTACTTAAAGTTATTATATTTTATGTATGGAATAATGTTCTAACCTGATCTGATCTGTTTTCTGTGGGTAAGTAGTCATTACATTTTAATTTTGAGTAATATTCCAGCCTGATATGATCTGTTATTGCGAAATCTGTGGGAATTACTATACATATAATCAACCTTTTAATGAATAAAACAAGAAAATATTTATTTCAAAAATTTATTAGTTACTTAGAGTGTTTATACTACATTGTTTATACACCATTTATTTAAACAGAGAACGTTTTTCAAGGCACATACTGAATCATGATAAATACAACTATACACATCATGAGAGTTTTCATATTGTTTATATAAGTTTAATAAACTAGGACAACCTATATCTTCTAAGTTATTAACATTAGCACTATTTACAATTTTCCTTAACCATGACACTTTTTCTGAACCTTTGACATAAACACATTTATCTCTTAAAATATTTAAGACCAAATTCTGATAATTTGAGTAGGGCACAATTCCTTCCTTCCAGTATATCTTTCTATTGCGCTCAATCCAACTTACTTGTCGCCGTTCTTGTTTAGTCAAGTCGTAAAATGGGAATGGAGGTTTTATTAAAAATACCTGTATTTTTTTATCGCATAATATCGCAATTTCCTTTACTATAAATTCGTTAGCTTCTGATTTGAAACCTTGAACATCTACAATTGCAGTCATGATAGCCTGCGCACAATGTTACTTAACGGTTTGTATTCCACAAGTCGATCGTTAATAATTAAACAATAAGCAGTTGTGTTATCTGGTATCAATGTTGAACATTCAAATTCCAACCTTACGTCTACCGGGCCTGTTTTTAAACAGTCATTTTGCCTTGAACAATCTATGATAAAAAGTGGTGCTTTTTCTTTAAAATCTTTCAGATCAAGCAAGGGATCGACAGGGCTGTTATAATACGACTGACGAAATTTCACATACATTTCATATAATATACTGTACTTGTTTTCAGAAAACTTTAAGCCTAAAGGCTCATAAGGGTAATATTGAGAATTCAAAAATAGCGTTACGTTTGTCACATCGCAATGATCAAATACTGAGCTGTCTTTCGATTTATTACTTTTTCTATTAGTCTGCAAGCAAAAAATTACATACCGGGGCTTTTCTAATTGAGAAGCAGTTTTTACTGACCAAGAATGCTTTGTGGTTTTAGGTAGTAAAGGATACTCATATAAATCCCAATTTCTAAATGCCATCTGAATAGGTTTATCTCTTTCTAAATGCTTTAAAAGTGTTAAACGTTCTCTATCTGAAACTTTTACATGTGGTACTCTCCACTGAACCCTTTGTATATCTATTTGAAGCTGAACGACTTCATCAGTAAGAATAATACTATTCAAGTTAGAATTACTCCTATTCAATATAAGTTCGTGTTTACAATTTATCACAATTTTATTGTAATCCTCTGCAAACCCTAAAATCTTATTTAAAGGTACCACAACGCTAAAATGCCCATAACTTTCGAACCCGTTTAAATTCCAACCCCATAATGCAGCAACTTTACTTTCTGCTTCATTTAATGAGATGTATGACTTTATTGTTGATGTTATTCCGGAATTTTTTATACGATCTATTTCAATTCCATTCATTTCGTATCTGATGTCTTGAAACAAATGCATAACAGGGTTATTAGTGAACGTAACAGTTTTCTTGATTGGATGCCCATCCTTGCCGAACAGCTTTGCCTGACCTTCGATGTAGATTGAACTGGCTGATGGTAGTACATATATGTCTTGCTGGTGGATGGGGATTCTGATTTCATCGTTTTCTCTAAAGCTGTTATTGTAGGGATTGTATGAATGGACTTCATAACTTTCGATTGAACTATCAAAGTGTGGTAAATCAGTAATCTGTAGTATACTCATACTTTAAACCCTAAAGCTTTAAGAAAATCTTTATTTGTTTTAGTCAATTTCATCACGTTTTTCTTACGTCTGTGCACCTTAACGGTTGTTGACGGAATAGGACGTTTTATTTTCACTGTAGGGTTTTTATCATACACAATCATTTTGCTTTTCTTAAATGAAGACGTAATTGAATATGTTCTTCACCAAAGTCAATACAGTAACCAAACTGATCTACAATCCTGACAGATATGGATGAAATTATGTTTTTGTTTACTGGGAAGTAAATAACGTTCTGGGGTATTTCTGTGTACCCGTGACTTGGAGCAGTATCAGATATGAATTCGTGAATAAAATGAGTCGGTAATCCGTTGTAATATGAACCGTGCACAAGATCACATTCGATTCTGATTACAGCTGCTAAACTGCTGCTATTAACTGGCACATTCGATCTTTTTTTTAATACTGAAAAGTATAGTAAACCGCACTCGTATTGATCAGATAAATGAAGAGGTGGTTGAAAATACGAGACCAGTTCTGATTTATTTCCAGAGATGGTAACCGTAGTAGGCATGCTTGCATACTGAACTCTTTTAAATGATCCTGTTTATTTTATTTCTTGATTATACCAAAAATTCTTTAAGAAATTTAAACATAATTGTCCACAATTGAAGGGGTGATCACGTTGTATATTTTCATAATTATATTGAATATTAGAACCTACATATTTTATAAATTCCTTTGGAGGTTTAAGATTTCCATAACTGTCAAAATACTCAACATAATCATTATATTTTGCATAGGCTACCCAATGAGAACCAGGATTTTTAGAACTATCTAAATTAATAACTCCACATTCTTTTTTATAAGGACATTTAGGGAGCTCATCTCTCATAAAGACACCTCTAAAATAAGGAATTCTATTCCCGTACTTTAAAATGTCAAAGTTAGTTAAGGCCCGTTTGGGTAGCCGATATCTTAGTTTTTTTCTTTTGATACGAAAATTCCAAGACCGCCTTTATGTGGTTTAAGGTGTAGTCCTTTCCCAATACATAGAGCTTCCATTTTTTCATTGTGTCTCTTCGATTCTTCATACAGCTTTTTAGCCATTTTGAATTCATTTATGGTTTTAGCAATACCAGCTGCACCGCCTGCTAAAGCTCCCGCCGCTGATAATCCCGCAAAAATAGGAATCAAAGGTAATACTCCCCCAGTTTTTGGAATAGGAATAATACGAGGAAGCTTAATCGATGAGTCATCAGCTAATTCCCTGGCAGCGGCAATAGCTAATTCTATAGCCATTTTCTTGCTCTTAGGTTTTAATTTTTTTATATGTCTTTTTGCTTTTGTAATAACAGTTTTTAATTTACTTTTTAATCCTTTTCCAGATGTAACTTTTGGAGAAGGCTTTTTTCTCAAACCAGACCCAGTTTTAATTTTTGTTGACATAGCCTTACTTACTAAACGTGCCGCGACTTTTTCGCCTATACTAGCATCGGAAGCAACCGCTCGCTCTTTCGCCATTTTTAACAAAATTAAATCAGCTTTATGTCGATCCTTTAAGTTTGATGACTTGTGATATGCAATATCGTGATCTTTGCAATATTCGTCCAACTTATTTACACCGTTATCTCCTTGTGTAAGTCTTTTTATTAATTTAGTACCAGGGCCACAGTAATTATATCCTGGTAAATGTAATTCAAATGGTAAATTATTAATAAGCCAATTAAGAAGACTACTCTCTCCAAAACACATTATAAGACTGATGATTCCGGTTTGAATACTTTAATAAATAGTTATGTGATTCGAGTTTGTTGTTAATGTTATTTTATTTATAATATTACATTCGATTTATCAATCCAACTGCTTTCTGCTGAAGATAAACCTAACCATTTTACTAAAACCCTGTTACCTTTTCTTCTAAGAACTTTCTCGACTAGATATACATTGGGATGTTTTGTTTTTTGAAGTTCTTGTGTATAAAATGCACCTAAAATAGGTTGACCTCTGATAGTATCTTCGATTAAGTAAGTTATAGGAGTTGTATTTTGTATTTTACGAATTTTAAATATTTCTGTTGACCAGTTGGGAGTATAACCTTTTTCAAATGTTCCTTTGTATTTACTGATACGCACATAATCACCTTCTTTGTACTTACTTTTTAAATTATCATTTTTTTGCAATTTTAAATACCTTTCTAATATCAGTTTTTTATTAATATTGTCCACATTAGCAGGGATTTCATTAATAGTGCGATGGTGAGTGTGATTGTATTTGTAAATAACATCATTGAGGGTATTATTTACCCAATTGTAATTGCCTTTTAAACTAAATTCCTTATAAACTTTAGATTTCAATGTTCTGATAAATCGTTCAACTATTGAAGCCTTTTTAGTTGAGAAAGTTGAATAATGGTTAATATGATACGATTTCATAAGCTTCTGAAATTTGTTATTATAAAATTCTGCTCCATTATCCGTTTGCAGATTTTTAGGAACACGCCCTTTGTCCAACAAAGTTTTGAAAGTCTTACACACATCTTCTTTGGTTTTACTTCTCATAGGAAAGGCCCAAGCATATTTCGAAAATGTATCAATGACGGCAAGAATATATCTGTAACTTTTATTTTCTTTTGAAATTGATTGCATATCAATTAAGTCTGCTTGCCACAAGTCATCTATATCTTTCATGATAACACGTCTTCGTGGATAGTTCACCCTCGCATTTTTATGAATTTCGTTTACCACGTCAGCTTTACTCATATTCACAATTTAGTATATTTGTCTTGAATTCAGCTATAATACTGAATAAAAAGCATATTATTATGACTATTTATTATTTAATTATGCTAGCTTCTTTTAATTCTTCGATTATTGATAAAATTTCATTATCATGGTTTGAATTACCGGCATCTCGGGAAGCAATCAATAGTTTCAATCTGTCAACCAGTTCGTTAGGATCGTCCCAATATACCAAGTCAGTGTTATTTTTGTATTTCTTTAGTGTTGGTAAGCTTCTTCCAAATTTAGTGACAATATTATTGTTTAACGCTTCAGAAAACAATGGTTTGATTATTTCACGATATTTTATACCTTTATCGCCTCTTATTTGCCCATTAGGATTGAAATTTTTCTTATGGGCATTTGTATAATGCAACATATCTTTATAGACAAGTTTATCTTTGCTCGATATTAGTTTCAAATCAGGTTTTCTTCGAAGTAAAAGTTCTTTTAAACCTGGGGTTAAATTGTAGCTTTTGTCCCCAATTTTAATTAAAATGACATTATCATCATTCACACTATCTATTTTAGAAAATGAAACGTTTGAATTACCCATTAGTAATTTTTTGTTTGCACTCCTTATTCCAAATGGTATATTTACACCATCATAAATATCATGTATATCACGACCCTCTAATGATATTTCTAAATCATCCAGTAATTCCGTCTGGGTAGACTTTTTAACGATCTGTACAGAATTCGGTTCTGGATCGTAACATTCTTCGAACTTTGTAGATGAACTAGTATTAATGTCATCCAATTCCATGTCTTCAAAATTAGAGTGTGTATTTTCATTAGTTTGTATTTTCTCTATTGTCTTATTCGAATCAACTAGGGTTTTAAGGGGATCTGTGACAGGTTTTAATATTTTATCAAGTGACAAGTTCATTGAGTGTTCCTGGTTTTTCATTTGTTTTATTTTATTCTTTATGGAGTCTACAGACTTCATTAATTCTATTTTAATATTCTTTTCCATATTGTACTGTTACAAGTGTACTCAGCTAAAGAAGATATAATACTAAATCAGATTTATACGTTATTGATTTATATATAGGTATACATTTTTAGATCAAAATTTAAAAAAACTATCTAAATTCTGTCTGTACCTTCCATTGTTTAATGAAGAATCTTTGCAAATACTAACAAAGTTATATGGATCTCTCCAAGCTTTATTACAAAGGTTCTTGAATTGATTCCAGGACATATCAGAACTAACATGCTCTTCATAAATATGTTTCAAGTTCACATCGTCTTGTTTAAATATTATAAGAAAGTTAGCATTATCACGCAGCAGCTGTTTCGGAATTTTAGAGTATGTTTGACATAAATAAAAGCAATCGATTTGTTTATGTCTACCCATAGAAAAGTAATTACGAATGTTTATTTGATTTTCACATGCAACATCATCGAAAATAAATACAGAATTAGGTAGTGCTTCATCTGGGGCTATGACTTCTTTATTATCATTAAATTCATGAAACTTAACCTGATGCACCCTCTTTATAACTTCTCGTAAGAACCTGTATTTTCGTTGAAAGTTAGTTTTCGAGTAAAGATAAAGATTTTGAAATTTAAGACCATTCTCATGCAATAATAAACTAAGAACTACGTTTGTTTTTCCACAATTCGATGGACCACATATAATACAACGAATCGTATTTGGTAACAGAACGCTATGCCTAATGTGGTTATCGGAGTCACCAAGATTTATATGATTAACATTAAGTGATGTGTGTTGTTTGATCAACTTCATTTTGACTATTAATTCAATTTTACGCATACATAGATATATAAAGCCTAAATATAATAAAAACAAATGATTGAGATATAAAGTTGTCTCGTCAAATGTAAAGCGAACGTAGGTAATATTCAGAATACCTACATAGTGCATCCATTTTATGTTTAAACCTGCTGTAAATAAATAAATAAGTTAGTAAAGTATTTATATTCGTGATTAGTGATGTTATAGATTAATAGAATGAAGGTCATAGCAAAAATAAAAATCATACATCAGTTATACATTTTTTATTCAGATATTACATATTTCAATACGAAAATAATAATATGACAATTTATTCACATAAACAGATTTGTATTTAATTTTATAAATAAGTTCTTAGAATAAAGTTTCACAATGACCCCAAGGTAAAGTTTCAATAAAGTTCGTTTGTATTTGTCTCTTATCATCATTTCTATTTAAAACTACTTTATGAATTTCTTGCGAGTACAGTACATGCTTAAGTGATTTAATTATATTCATTTTACATTTAAAATTGACATTATTTGTTAAAGCTTTACTATAGTGAGATAATTTCAATCGATTAGTAACAGCTTTAGATATACCTTTTGCTTTTGCGATGCGAGTTTTTGAACTGATTATACAATATAGTTTGGCTCTCAGTCCTACAAATTCACTTATGATGTCACCCCCGAGTTCATCTTTAAACAGTCCTGGAATTTTAGTATTTACTCTTGGCATGCTGTAACAACTATCAGCCTGGAAATTACTTGTATCAAAATTTGCGATATCATTTTTTATGTCTTCATAAACATCCCCTGTATTTATAAAATAAAGAAGGCTGTCTGTGTCTGTATAACACAGTCTTGCGCGAGTATTATATTTATTTTTAATAAAGTTATAGTGAAATTTATACAAATGTTCCTTTGCTAATTCTAGAACTGTAAACCCAATGTAAATAGGGCGATCTAAAATTATTTTTTCAGGAGTTAATTGAATAGCAACAAAACTTTCAGAAAAGATAGCAATACTTTTCAGATTTGGTTTTGCAATTAATTTTTCAGCACCGTGGTGCTTGTTAGTTTTATTATTGTAATCATCCCACATGGTAACTAATTTGACGTTAACCTGTTTGCGTCTATTTTCAATAGTTTTTCCAAATATAGCATTATTAAGTAGTTTGAAAAAGTCTTTTTCAAATACGTTTGTTGAAGCTTGACGTAAAGTAGTATTCAAGTCAATATATTTTTGTAAATAATTTTCTTGTCTAAATATTAAAATACGGTGAATTTTTTTCAAAATTAGTCCATTTAATAAACATGCCTTTAAATGAATGTAATGTATGACATAGTTGAATTTGTCGTATAAATTAGCAATTAATTTAGGTGTTTTGCCTCCAGGAGGTGTGAACCTCTCGGGCGCAAAAGGTAAATCACTATGAGTATTATGTAAACTCTCAGGATATAGTAAATCAACTTCTAAAATAAACCCATATTCAGAATCATCTGGTATTGATAACACATTTACTGTTTTAATCTCATCGATTGTCATAAAACGGAAATCTGAAATAGGCATTTTCTTTGTCATTGCGTAACCATATAAATTGTTACAGTCAAGATAAATCAAATATGTTGATTTTTGAGAAGCATCGTAATTTGGTAAATATTTATTATTCGCTTGAGCATGGCGAAGAGAACATTGTGCCAAGCCTCCACGTATTCCCTTTTCCAAAAATTCATACATTTCTAAACTATGAATTAACTCTAATTTAACGCCTGTGTACAGAAGCATCGCATCCCAGCTTAAACTAGGTGCAGTAATGTAATACGCTGGATCAAGTTGATAATGATCCAGACAAGTCTGTCTAAATTTTTCGAATACGTCAGCAAGAAGTAATACGTCGGTCTTTAAATATAAATCTGTATATTCTCCAAGTGTTTTAATATTAAATGACTGCCAAATAGATTGAGCGTGTACGTATTCATCATCGCTTATATGCTGACAATTCAAACTGTTATAGAAACAAACTTTCGATGGAAGTTGAGTCTCGTAATATTTTGAGTATGCGTCCATATAATCATAGGGATAAATTCCTTTTTGTCGTAACAACTTTAACTGATTATTACTAATAGTTGGAAATTCTTTTAATAAATTAACAAAGTCAGGTTCATTCAAGTTATTTACTAATGTGCTTAAACTTGAATGAAGAAATTGATAAGAATCTATGAACTTAACTTGAATAGGCTTTGATTTTAATGTATTCTTAGTATGAAGTACTTTTGTGAATGACATATACCTTTCTTTGGTTTTTGGTATAATTTTAAAAGCACCTTCATACTTCGATAGTTCTTTTATAAATAGGTGAGAGTCATAGCCAGATAGGTTATGAAAAATAACAGGCACAAATGGACAAACTCTTAACATTAAATTACAATGAGAGTGTGCTGCGCCTCGGTATTGTGATGTAATGTGATCATGATCCATTACTTTATCGTCAAAGAGCAAATAATTACAGATATGACATGTAGTGGCATTTTTGTAATCGTTTTCTTGGTCCTTAGTTAAAGGTGCCATAGGTATTTTATTTAATAAGATACTGTGAATGTACTCCAAATCTCTTATTAAATATTTTATAAATACTTCTACACAATCAGCTCCTCTATAAGTAACAAACTTATTCAGATCTGTATTGTGTGAACAACAAATATAGTAACCAAAACATGAAGGTTCGTGAACCTTATAGGTACGAGTATTCTCAGTTACATTTATGTTGCAGTTCAGTAAAAGACTTTCAAAATCGGCGTATATAACGAAATTAATCTTTTGTCGTCTTTCGAAGTTCTTAAATTGAAGAATACTATTTTTTTCAGGTAAAACAGTCAAAACCTTAGGACATTTATTATGGTCATTATATTTCGTTTCACTCGTGAAAACTTGTAAGCATGTCTCACATAGGTACATTTTACCTTTATGTTTACTTATCTGACGTTTGATTAATCTCAATAGATTTTTTATTAAGCAATAATGCCCGTTACCTTTCTGTTCAAAGTACAATAAATTGATGTGCTGACTTTTTCTTAAACTTGCCACATATAAAGGTCCAGTGACCATGTTTTTGTTATCTAATCCATATATATTAATACTTATGTGGGGATTTAAATTTTCAAATATTTTAACATCTTTGTATGATGGGGGAAATGATAGCCCATCTGTATTTAAAACTTTTGAAAAATGCGGATATGAACTTGTTCTGCAAACATTCATTTGGCAGGGATATAATGCTGCGACAATACTCCATAAAAAGCAGTTGTTATCGCTGTTTTTAATATTTAAACAACTTTTAGTTTTTTTTATTACTTGTGGCAAATCTATATAGGTGCCGCCTTTCAAAGGAGAGTATTTGTTAATGTTAATTTCTAGATGACTTATAGAGAAACAAGTCCAGCCAGATCCACAATGTTGGAACTCTGAGAGCTTTCTGTCAAATGTATTTATTGTTTTCAAATATAATTCATTAATATCTGTATTATTATTATATACGATTTCATATTTTGTGTTAAATGATTTAAGCTGTTGCTCATCAGATGTTGGTAGAATGAAATAAGCAAAAAGTTCAAAGTTTAATTTAACACAATTATGTTTTATCAAACAATCATTAATTAGTTTTATAACCTTAAGTCGATTATCCATTAGGAATTCCTCAGGTGTTAGGTATTCCATTAATGGATTCAGTTTGAAACTTATTATTCTCTTTTTAAAAGCCGTGGCTATTATATCGATATTTTCAATTTCAGTTTTTAGTATGCAATTAGATTTATGCAAATTCGTTCTTAAATGATACTGATATTCAATTTTAGGTACTTCAATGTGACATTTTTGACATATTATTATATCGTTGTTATTTGTTCTGATTCCGGATCTAGTTGAAACTGTAATAAAGAAAGGAAAAAAACCATGAGCATTAAATCAAATGTAATATGATAAATGATTATACAACTTAATTTCTATAACTGATTACATGATTTATTTATATGCCTATGTAATAACTAAGTACCGCCTAAGGTATATAACATAATAGTAGATTTACATCTACATATTTATTCATAATGTAGATTACAAAAATAAAAAAAACATTTATAAACTAAGCTAGTAGGTATAGCAATAGTATAAACTTGAAATATAAAGATAATAATACCTAATATTTGAATAAATGAATACAAGATTAGCTTAATAATAGTCCACTAAGTAATATAGTAGGTACTACTGAATTATAGTACTTGTTTAATACAGTACCTACTATTTTAATAGTAGTTACTAATAAATGTTGGTGGGCACTTAACGTACTCTTTTCGTGTAGCTATAATAAAATTAGACAAATGTTGCCAAGCATCTGTATTGTCAAAAGTTTGATTTTTAAGCGTGACAATTGCTTGGCGCCATCTATTCATTGGCTGAACTTTTTCTATTTCATCGCACCGGTATATTTTTAAATCAATATAGTGCGTTCCCGGCTTTTTTTCAAAGGTTTGGCGCGAATGACCATTTGCAAGACGTCGTGATATATATGAAGCTAATGGTGTTTTACCAGTAACTGCAGGGGGCTCTTTCTCGTCGTCCTCGCTATCGTCTCCAAACAGATCGTATGCCGTGCACTTCCTCGGGGGAATGGGTTTGATATGCAGCTTCTTTGAAGCCGATGGATGGGACGACACAGACGGTTTCGCCGACGACGCATTACTATCACAGAAACATTACTCTATTAAACCACGATACTATAACACGCTAGATAAAACTATAAAATATAAATACAAGAGCAGGTCTATTAATTTATGTTTTATTAAAGAACTTGGAATACTTACATTTTTCGTAGGGGCACCGGACTTGCTCTCGATGGTGAAGACGTACGTGACGATGCGTGCTTCCTTTTTCGCCCGTCGTGCTTCTTTTTTTGAACCTGAGGTTCCTCGTCGACGTCAGAGGGAAAAAGGGTCTCGGCGTTTTCGTGCGACCTGAAATAGAGTGAAACATATTAATACAATCAAATCATTATTCAAGCGTACATACCACATTGAAATGTCACAGATAGGTACACTACTCTAATTTATTATTATTATTTTATTATTGTCTATGTATCTATCTATCTATGTTCATCTAATATTGAAATAAGTACATCTTTTTAGAATACTGAAACATAACTATCACAGAAACATTACTCTATTAAACCATGATACTATAACACGCTAGATAAAACTATAAAATATAAATACAAGAGCAGGTCTATTAATTTATGTATTATTAAAGAACTTGGAATACTTACATTTTTCGTAGAGTAGGTTGATTCTTGGTAAGTAGGTAGGTACTTGATGTTTATCTGGAGCTTCTGGTAGCTGAAGTGATGTCCCCTAAATCACCGTCCAATATTTATATAGCCGGGATTGCCGACGTGAGCTTTTTCCATATATGTAATGCATGCGTTAACCTAAAATCCTGAGTCAGGACTTCTTCACGCGACAAATGCTTTGCAATCATAACCAAATGTATAAATCTCAACCTTAAATTATGATACCTAAAGTGTACACTAATAAGAACCCGGAGTAATAATAGTATGTCGATATTGCAATACAATATTATTGTTTTGATCCATCTCCTTAAATAGAATTAGAACTTACGTTGCAAATTAGACGTACTACTTACATGCGATGGTTTCGCATGCCATTATGATATTGATCTTCTCAATAAAAATGTATGAAAAAATTACAGTGAACAAACGTACAGTAAGTGTTTGTTTTATCAATATAGATTTATAGTAAACAATAAAATGTTTGGCGCCGTGATGTCTTGAGGTTTCAATTTCACCATGCCATTTTTGTCCTACTGTCGGAGTACTTATCGAAATCTAACAAAATTGTACGATTTTGAACTCTATAGATAAAAAATCGATTATTATATAAATTGAAAAAAATATATTAAATCAATCATTTCAATTTGTACCCTTGCTGAGTCCTGACTGGCTAAAAACGGGGGATATCATCGCGTAATGTCGGTAAGTGGTAATATTTTCTTTAACAGTATTTTATCTATCAATTAAAATATAACATAATTATAAGCCCTTGACATTAGAGTTTTTGAATAAAAACGTATGTAAGTATACACTTAGTTCAACATGACTAATTGCATTCTGTTTTTTTTTTCAGGACTCCGAAAACGACTACTTCAACTTCATTCCTATGAATACTGTAGTAGGACAGAAAAATGAAAAACAATTGAATCTGGAGGGTCCCAGCAGCAAACAGCTCAAGAGAAGTTCAACAGCTGCATTCACCTGTATAAAAAAACTAACGCGTGGTGCTAAAGTGATCAGGATCGAAGTTTATGATGTGGAAAGTTACCCTGATATCATAAGTTCGCTATGTAATTGTGATGCTGAATTGTGCGTGCAGCATGTAGTTAAAAACATATTTATGGATGACATTTATAAATCGGTTAAAGAAATTGCTGTAAAGGTATCGAATAATATGTCGTAAAATAAATCATAGTACTTAATAAATGATAAAGTATTTTTATTTAACCTTTCACTTACATACTCTCATCTAATTGTTATTTTACGTCACGAAGCGATGACATGTGGTTTTAAAGTTTATGAGAGTAAGGTTGAAAGTCGCATCGAATAATGCACATACATCGCTTCGTGAGATAGAAGAACGCAATGACGTAAGTACGAGTATATCAAAAATCCGATATAAGATAACATCGGAGAATGTGTGAGCGCATTCAATTATCAGAATTAAACCTTGTGACATTCTAAGACCAATCACATAGTTTTACCTTTGATCATTATTCAATTTGAATGTAATGCAGATAAGAATCTATTTGAATAGGTGTTTTTTAATTCAATGAACGGTTTATTATAATAGTAGGTATTTGAATACTATGATGTAAATTAGGTGTTTATTGAAAATTGGGGTTTTCAGATCTTATCTGATCTGTCTAATAGTATCTAATAGTAGGCCATTAAGACAAACAAGATTTCGTATATTTGAATACTTACACATTGATTGAAAACTATGATATTTGAATACACATTGATTGAAAACTATGACCAATCACACAGATCACAATCTATTGAATGAGTATGCAATAAATAGTATATTCAAATAGTAGGTCATTATTACAAAAACAAGATTTCGTCTATTTGAATACACATTTATTGAAAATTGGGGTTTTCAGATCTTATCTGATCTGGAAACCCCAATTTTTACCTACTGATGTAAACATCATTGGATATTCATAAAACGATGAAGCGATATAGGCAAGAAGATGGTGATGATATAGTGAAATAAAAAATTCACCTAAAACGTTTGCAGGATTGATATAAGTAACATTTTAAACTATCATATGATCAGAGTCCATGAACCGCCTTTAGATGTACCGCCTTTAGATCAAGTCCCGCGTTCGATTCCGAGGTCGTTCATGTGTATTTGTCTAAACCAGAGGCACTTGCTCTGAGTCTGGGTGTCATTTGTGTTCGTGAATTAAATCGTTGTAAACTGCCCCCGCGATACAGGTTACATCACGTGTAGCTTCGGTAAAAAAAAAAGGAAAAAAATCTGTATAATGTTATACATAGACTAAAACAGCGGCGACCATTCCAATAACGGGCTACTAATGCTAGGGTCCATATAACGAACCAATTTTATGGGGGAGGAGAGGACCTGTATAAGCTGGCTATAAATTTGGAGCCCCATTCCCTGGGCGCCGTCAGCTTGAAATAAATCACGACTTGAAATAAAGCCGCGGCAAACATTGCTTTGAGATAGGGTGCGTTCCACAATTTCACGTATTATCATATTGTGCACAACCATTTTTTGGGATGACTGAAGGAATTCGGCTGTAGCATGCAAATTTTCTAGTAGGGTAACCTAAATTATCCTTTTCGCAAGACCTCCAAATGCGAAACCACAGTCAATAAGATTAAAAAGCGAAGTGTTATTTAGAATCAATTATTTTTCATTTGTTTGTAAAATTCATCTAAGCTAATGCTACAAACCATTAAGAAATCAAATTTAATTTTGGGTTACTACTTTTTTATATTATTGTTGTTTATTTTGTTCCTTTGATCGAAAAGCTATTTCCACACATCAAGAGATGGTAGATAACCCATTTTATAAATACAAAGTCCTCAGTGTAACTACGTGCTCCAGTTAACTTCGCCTCTTTTGACTGTTAACATCATGATTCAGAATGTGTTTCGATAAATCCGCTATCGACCGACAGTGTTGTCGAAATGCTTTTCAGCGTCAGATGTTAGTTTATTATACATAAATGTTTTGCTAAATGTTAATCATTGTGTATTTTGCGTAGGATTGATAGATGGAATTCTTATTTATACATACTTTCTAGAATTTGTATATTTTATTTTCCTTGCATCTTTTTTCAAATATCTATGTTACCGCAGCGTTTTAAACATGATTTCTTTGCACTTTATTGGAAGTTGAAAGGAACTGTATAATAAAAATCGACCCAATTTGTTTGATTTATCAGCAATTGTCGAAGTAAACATACTCGAAGAGGTTACCTACGACGATATCCGAGTGTGCCATTGGATAACTTATAGCACCTTTGAATCAGTGGGCAGTTCTCGTAATGTAATTTATTTATAAGTTCCGCGTTCCCCGTTTATTTCCCACATTATTCGGGGCCACGTACATGCAAATGTTGAATATAAAATTGAGGGCTTGAATGAATTACGTCGCGGTTGTCGAGAAATGTTGTGCTCTTCAATATTCGATAGAGGCTCATGTGGCGAGGAGGATAATCATTATGGTTTTATGGGACCTTAAATTCAATAAAGCTAACTGAATAACTTCTTCATTCAATTCCTGTGTCACGTAAAGCCTTCTGCTGTCCGACAAGTATGGCAGTCGATACGCGAAGTCAGTGCCCTGTACACTGTTAGCTTGTTTAATCAAATCAATACAGGTTGTCACATAAGATGGATCTTGGAGATCGCTCCGCCTCTATACTTGCGCATTACTTGCTTGTACTTAGCAGGAATTTGAACCAAATTCCTGCTAAGCTATACAGTCAAAATTGACAATCACGATGCCCTTGATAATTTAACAGCTTTAACCCACTAAAACGCAATTACTTTAGAACTTAATAGATTAAAGCTAGCAATTGCATCGTGTTCGTGTGTTAATATACTGGTAACTGTATATTAATATAGTTTTTTTTGTAATGTGTGGCAAGGGTTGCGGGAGATCCTTTACTTAGTAATCTCTCCAAGCCTATGATGCCCAATAGTAATCCATTTGCCGAAGTCTGCCCGCTGCTATTTCAACTTTATGATCCTTCGTGCTATGTCTCTTTCATCAATAGCTAATGAGATCCACTATCAAAGAGCACTAAGATTTATTTATATATTTCTGCTCCCTTTTATTGGTTGCTTAATTAATTTTATACTGTATTTAAAATAATGTATAGAAGTACATGTAGTATAGACGGGACTATCGCATTGGCCAAGGCCTGTAGAATGTGATAAAAATAAGAAATTTGTATCATCATCAACATTTCAGTCAAAGCACGTCCACTGCTGGACATAGGCCTCCCCCAAGGATTTCCACACAGGCCAGTCCTGGGCCACCCGCATCTTTTGTTATCCAGCGACCTTAACCAGGTCATCAGTCCAATTATTTTGTTTCAATTTATTATTTATGGTTTTTTTTTTGTTATTGACCGCTATGACATCACTGCACGGCTCCAACTGAAAATCAGCGCCACATTCAGTGGCATCACAGCTGAGTTGGGGCCATTTGCAGGCTCACACCCCATAACTATATTTGTATTTATTCTGTTAAATTTAAGTAGTAGTTTTTTGTATTTTAGTAAGTAAGCATTATTATTTTTTTTATTTTGTAAACAACATTGAGATATTGTGAATATAGTGTGTGAATATTGTGAGCTGCAATAAAATTATTTTCTTTCTTTCTTTCTTTCTGTGTGGGAGGCCTACTAGCACTGCACTTTCCGGAACGCGGTCGCCACTCGAGGACTTTTCTGCCCCATCGGGCGTCAGTCCTCCGCGCTATGTGCCCTGCCCACTGCCACATAAGTTTGGCAATCCTGTGGGCTATGTCGGTGACCTTGGTTTGCCTGCGTATCTCCTCATTTCGGATTCGATCTCGCAGAGAAACTCCGAGCATAGTATGCGACGCGCCATTGGCCTTCGAGTGACTTTGAGCCTTCTGATGGAGCCCATAGTGAGCAACCATGTCATCACTGGCAACACACATTCGTTCAAGTCTTTTGTCTTCAAACTCTGTGGTAATGTGCCTAGCCGGGTTGAACGATTGACCTCTATCTCGAAGTGGAACTTACCTAAGTGGACAATGTATCCCAGGTATATATAATGGTTAAAAACTTCGAGGATAGAGCCTCCAATGTCAATGACGATGGCTTGAACATGGGTATTGGACATGATATTTGTCTTCTCCATGTTCATCTTAAGGCCTCATTCGGAGGCCCGACAGAGGCCATAGAGCATCGCAGTGAGAGAACTTTGTATAGGCAAAGAAAACGGAGCCAACTATAGGCGGATTCTATTTCAAATTGTATCATGAACGGAATAGTCAGAAAAAAAACAATATGCATTTACACTTAGGCGTCGTAATTAATTTTGGCATTCTGTTTTGCCTGTCACGAGTTGAAAACAAATTAAAAGGTGATTTTCTTTGCAAATAACACAAAGCAATTTAAAAATGCTCCGCTCTTCGTTAGCGATATTTAAATTTCTTCTGAAACTGTTCCGCAAAAGCTCAAGATGGAATGGATATAATTAATCGCCGGAGCATTAATTAAGAAATCGATTAATCATTTTGATTTTTCCAATATAATATCGAATTCATTAATCCATCATTTATGCGTGCTGATTAGTGTGATAAATAATAGTCCTACCATCGGTCGCCCGATACCTGGGTCCACATCCTGATGTTACAGTACCAAGAATAAACGCCTAATTCTTTTGTAAACAAAGAAAAAGACACAATTCCCTCATCATTTTCCTCAAGCATTTGTCATCCGAAGTCCAAACACACCTACGTTGTCCCTGAAATTAGGGCAAAGTCCGCAACGGCTGTGTTTTTCCATGCCCGAGTCAATATTTGAGGAGATTTTGTTTATAAATCCTTACCCTTGTCCTTCACTTAAGCTGTGTACACAAAGCCACATTAATTTTAGAAGTGCCTTTCACTCAAGCTATCTCTGGCTGATCCAGATATAATGACGGGGGAAATTATTAATGCAGTCACGGATTGATTGCCTACTTCTGTAGTCACGTCAAGCACCTTAGTAAAAAATACGGATATTTAACTACTAAGTAATAAGTAACTATTATATTATTATGATTAGAACTACCAATAATTAGGTTCTAAGTAACACTACGAAGTTTCTCCTGGCGGGGCTGTGACAGTGCTTTCTTTACAAAGTGTCGAAGATTTTGAGAAAGACGCTAGCGCTAGTTACTGCGTGGCCACAGACAACAGCGGTGCGAATTGCGGAGCGTATTGCGGCGCGGTAAGCGGTGAGCGGCGAAAACAAATGGTAAACAAATGGTAGCTGTGGCATACTTCATAGATTGTCATCTATGAAGTATGCCACAGCTACCGGCGACGCGATCAGCGGCGCGTCTTGCGGAGCGACTAACGGCGCGGTGTACGCGGCCGCGACGGGCTGCGCGATGTGCTAGTGAAACAAATGTACTAGCCAATATCGAGGTGGCCACAGCTCAGAGCGTTGCGCGCGGCGGCTTCGGTGGACGTATTGAGGCATCTCGCGACCGAAACAAATTATTTTGTATTTATCGCGCGTTGAGCTAATTAATAATGGGTATGGAATAGTTCTTTAGTGTAATACTAGTACTAGACCAGCAATATGGATGTCAAAATCCACATCATAATTAAAACCATGTGGTAAAAAAAATGTGGGACGAAATAAAACAACAATTTCCTGGTGATACCTAGTTAACTTTAATTTTCAAGTCTTCGTGTATGTGACCGAGTGTATAATCAAAAGTATCAATGCTTGCACGCGTATAATAAAAAAAAATCGGGATAGTTCTTAAACTCATAATAAATTCTCTCCTTTTCTGGTTAACTGGGTGCGCTCCTTTTTTTGACTGAATGATATCTTCAGGTAAGAACGCACTTGTTTCAAGGCAATATCGGGCCACTTTTGATATTTTAATAGTTTAGCCGTTCTCTAAATACGTGCCTGGCGACGCCACCGCGGTCGCAACTAGTCTAGCTGTGACATACCACCGCAAATCGCGCCGCCCGCCGCGCCGCTCAACGCACCGCGCAACGCACCGCCTGTAGCTGTGGTCAGGCTCTGAGGGTTTATCACCTAGCGTGGGACAGATGTAATTGTAATTTTAAATAAGACCTACGCAAATAAAGTTCCTTTTGAGTTCGAATGAAAACGTAACAGGCAATTTTTATGTAAATACTAGCTGACCGGGCAGACGTTGTCCTGCATGATATTTGTTTACCGACTGCAGCGCCATCTGTCGGGCTGATTTGTGAATCTAAACCATCCTCGGTGCCACCCAAACGCATACAATAAATTTCATTCAAATCGGTTCAGCCGTTTAGGAGGAGTTCAGTCACATACACACGCACACAAGAAATATATATATTAAGATTATTTGAATCCGGAGCCGAGAAAGAACGTAAATTATCACATTTGTCTGAGACATTAATAAATACAAATGTGTCATAATATAATGTGCATCACCGAATTCCTTTTCTCATTGCTTCGTACATGAGAGACGCATGACCGCAGCCATAATAACATTGTCCTGGAAACTAACGACCTTAATATGCTTTAGACCGAATTCAACTCTGCATCATACTATATAGAGCTTACTTTGCTACAAACTCTGTGAAATAGAGTTACGACTATGTTAATATGGTAGGACTTATTGTCGACAGTTAGTATCTTGTACTTTTGATCTCAATTTCTCATGTCTGGGATTTGGTTTACAAATAATTCTGTATGTAACTAGCAGAAATATACCACTGTTATTGAGATGTCTATATGTGATTTGAAACTAAAATTTGAATGTGGAACTTACTGACGTCATTTGTCTGTAAATTAATACTAAGACATACCCTTATTTTAAATTTTAACAGATTTAACGAGCATAACACTTTGGAGAAACACTTGGACTTTTTGGGACGATCGTAGATCTGGAAATGGTGAAAATGTGGGAGAACATTTCAATGAGTTAGATAACCAATTAATTATATAACCAAATAATAAAGCTAAGGACACAAAACATTTAAAATATTAAACGGACAAATGTCGGATAACTGCTACTTTAAATTTGATACTAATATAAATAAATATTACTGATTTTAAATCTGTGTCAACTCATCTGGCCAGCGTAGTACAATAGACTCCATGAAATCTGAAGAGCCACAAATACCTAAAAAATCTAGATCCTTCCTTTCAGAAGATATGACGCCACGAAACAAAATCAAAACTCATCAAATCTATCAAGTCATCAACGGGTCCCGGGTTCGATGCCGGGGTCGGGCAAGTGTCTTTATCTAAACCATAGGCACTGGCTCGGAGTCTGGGTGTCATTTCTATCTATAACATGTATGTATTTACAAAAAAAAATGTATATAAGTAGTTTATCATCCATCTCGTTACCATAACACAAGCATTAAGTTGCTTAGCTTGGGACGAGATGGCGTTGTGTGAAATGTCCAAGGATATTTATTTATTATTTAATTATAGAATTAAAAAATACCACCGGTAAAATACACATCTATAGAAGTAATAGTAACCTTTTAAAAGGCTCAGGCAGGCCAACTGGCCGCCACCATCGGTACCTGTTCACAAGCATGTCACATATGGCAGCCATCGCACTCCTCCACCATATTGCAGGGAGAGATCGACCCGCCCCAGAACACCCAACTTTTCCACCCGTGGTTAAAAAAGAACAGGTTCAACATAACCAAGACACACTCACTCTTCGGTTCTCTAATTGTATTTATTGACTAATTGCTATGGACAGCGTCTGATTAGGGTCGCTCCGTGCTTCGCTTCGCTTGTTCATCCGGCTTATTACTGAGTTGCACTAATTGGATCAATTTGAGGTAATGGACATATAGGCGAGAAAGTAATATTTATTTTCTTAATATGGTTGTTATATGAAGATACTCGTATATCGGCTGCGTACTGGATAGTGCGGAATCCAATACGAATACCTGGCTTGCCCGGTTCTTGAATGGGTATACAGACTATAACATCTTACCTTCTCAGAGGTTGTCTGGAATAAATCGCCTAGTGCGATAAGACCGCCCATTGTACATTTTCTTTGTTGTATTTCTCTGATATCATGTTAACCTTAATTTTTTTTGGTGTACAATAAAGAATATTCTATTCTGTTCTTCTCTATGCTTCGGCGAGTACGTAAAGCAGTCACAGATACTTGAAATTAATATATTATTTTTTTCATCATTTTACCCAAGAGACGTCCACTACTGGACATAGGCCTCCCTAAGGCTTTCCACAAAGGCCAGTCCTGGGCCGTGTCCTGCCCACTGCCACTTAAGTTTGACAATCATAAAAATGTTTACTGGTCTAACGTAATTATTACCAATATTGGCACTATAATAATAGATTCGCACTATTCCATCCTGAGGGTGTTGTAAGAGTCGATAAAAGGAAATGACAAGGCCAAAAACCTTGATATGCTCCCTGTGTCAACCCCTCCGGTCCGCGTGGCTCAGTAGGCTAAACACCTCATAATGTATGGGCTGAGTATTAGTAGTAGAACTGGGGAAAACTGCAGCAACGCCATCCTTGACTGACTGTGTTCATGCGCTTGAGTAAGGTTGCCAGAGTACCATCAGTGGTCGGGCACCATGCCGGGGCGTCACAGTACAATGCGTTTACGCGAACTTGTGGCGCCCCAAGCGCGCCGTGTGAGGGTATACCGCTGGGGTTTTAGTGGGTAGACGACTCTTGGGTAGACGACCCTTGTCGGAGACCCACATAATCACCGACCTCTCCCCAGGGGGGCGGTGGTATGCTTAAAGCATTGGCCCAGCGACAACAAAAAAAAAAGTACCATCAATGGACCCCCTCGACCGTGCTGCCACCTTGTTGTGGTGAGGGGGCTTGCGTGCCTTTAGGATCCGTTGGGGCCATACTGGCTCAGGGTCACCCATGCCGGGCGGGCCCACAGGGAGAGGCCAGGCGAAGATTGGCACATGGAGTCGTGGTGGGTTTTGGCTCTGGGGACTTTTCTGTCCTCAAAGTTGCCTCGGGAGCCCTAACCGCAGCGGAGGGGCGGCCAGGCCCGCGGGCCACGGCTGCCACCGCAACCGCGTGGGTCGGGCGCCAGTTCATCTCGGTGGGTTGGGGAGCATCCAGAGCTTTCCATCAAAGCGTGGGGCCTGCTTGTAGAAGCGGGCCAAGGCCCCATCGGCGTCGCGAAGCATGCCCCCCCATCGGGTGGAGTGAAACCCGTGGCCCTATTTCGCCCGGGGCAGTTGAGGGACACCGTTGGTTTTATTGGGTAAGTTGGGGCGCAACTACCAACTTTCCGCGCCCCGGAGTCACACATAACCCGGCTGGCGATAAGCAGACGGGTATCCATAAAGATGTCCAACGTAAAAAAAAGTATCATCAGTGGAAACATGGCAACAAAACGCTTTTTCCTGTTACCAGAGTCATTCCTTAAAGGTCGACTCCACGATGTTGCTACTGTACATGGGCAGCGGCGATCACGTGATCCACTTGTTGGTTTGTACAAAACAAAGTGGGAATAGAAGAGGCAGATATCCGAAGCACAGCAGAGGTCAGACATTATAAATATGATGCTTCAGGCACATTCAGGCAAACCAGACGGTTCTTGATGTGCAGATCATTCAAAAGCTGGACTATCTACTAGGTTATGACAATTCAAACCATTAATTACCCACTATTGAGTCGTGCTTTTGCCTACTGTACCACGCTGGCAGTACGGGTTGGCACAGAGTTTGTATCAAGTTTTCCTTCTCTTGCGGTTAGGTAATCTGTCTGTTGCGTTCCTTTAGTCGGCTCTAACGACACCCAAAGAATGTTGTAATAAATACCAACATTACCACTATAAAGTCACATTGAAGCCGATAGAAGATAAATGTATTAGCGGCCAGTCCCGTGATTCCACCATCTGTGACGACTGCTAACCCACACATTACAAACAACATAACCCCGTGACTTGGGCAAACTTTCCCCTGCACGTCCTGATACTAATGTGGCCAACCCGACTGGAATGCCAACGAGTTGCGGGCCATGGAGGGAATAGGCTCAGAAGCCACCTTCAGTAAGCCAAAGGCTACTTCGCAGCTCGTTCTGTTACTAGTGTGAGAAAAATGTTTTTTTTGCCGTATAATGCCTTACGGTTTATTTCTTAAATTCCAATCTTACTACTTACTAATATTATAAACGTGAAAGTTTGTAAGTATGGATGGATGGATGGATGGATGGATGTTTGTTACTCTTTCACGTAAAAACTACCGAATGGATTTTAATGAAACTTTACAATAATATAGCTTAAACATTAGAATAACACATAGGCTACAAGTTAGTCAAATTCTGAGCGAGACGGAGGATCTTTTAAAAAACAAAATTCAATTATTAAAATTATTTATTAATTATTTAAAAGCGTACAATCGCTACTATGGTCAACTTAGAACTAACTTAACCTATCCGAATAACGGGCCACCATGGGAAGCTTATCTCAGCTTCGTCAGTGGTCCGATACAATTCCTACGAACGGATATGCTGCGGTTGCATGTAACCGATCGGCATAACAATTCCCGCTAAAAGATAGTGGGCGTATGCTGCGGTTGCATGGAACGGACTGACGTAACTCCTCCCTCCTTAAGTTCGAAGTTCTCTTCTGTGGGAGAACTTCGAAACCACGGTTTACACAGTTTATCATGATATTTAAAGATAGAGAAACAAACTATTAAAATAATTAAAATATAGAGTAACATGGTCCAAATGCTTATGCTATGCACTTCAATAATTGCCCTTTTGCTATCACTATCACTATCACTGAAACTTTTCTTCAGAGCGAATGACAGGAACTTCAGGTCAGCCAGGTCTACGCCTTCCAGGTTTACAGGTGGTGCGAGTTTGGTGTCTTCTGGTGACTGCAGTACAGGTAAGTTTGGAATTGGCAGCTTTGCGTACTCTATGTTTTCCGTGTCCATCTGGTGCATTTTCAGGATTACATCGTGGATTTTCACCTCGCAGGAGTCATCTAAGGTAAGTAAATACGTTCCTCGAATCTTTTCGCGAAATATTTCGTCGCTGCAGGTTCTGGTAAGTATCTCTTCTTCTCTACTATAGAGTATCCATCTGTTGGTCAGTACAAATTGGGCTCGGACCTTCTCAATATTTATGGGGATCTGGATGCAAGACGTCAGGTTCTCAGCATACGTCATCAAACTGGTAATGCAGGGATCGCGAACAAACTGGAGCGTCTCTTGGTCGGTGCAGAGGTAAGTGGACTCATCGACTTCTTCGCACTGGTGAGTGAGCAGTCTGATCTTCGACCCTTTTGCTAATAGGTAAGGATATTTAGGTAATATGACGACGGTGGATTCACGGCGTAGGACAGGTAAGGGAAATAGTTTATAATAGTTATAAGTATCTTTCTCGATTAGAGGTATTTCCAAAAGGTAAGTGATTCGTTTTTCTTTAAAATAAGCTTTTAATGTAATGCTTTGCTCTAACTTAACTAAGTTATCTAAACTAGGTGTAAATACTAAATTTTCTATCCTACTAATATTCTGAAGAAGGTATAAAAGTTGATCAGACTCTATAATAGACTGGTGTAAAACTCCTAATCTACTAAACGATACACAAGTTTCTATCTCGTCTAATTTTGTCTGAATTTGCTGAAAATTATGAATCAATAAATTGTAAGTATTCATGAACTGTATTTCTAAATGCTCTACTTTTAAACCTTCAAGCTTCTTCGCAAATGATTCCATCTTAGTGTTTAATTTAATAAGGTTATCATTTAATATAAATGTAGAATTTGTCAAGAGTTGCATCATTTCATTAATAATTGTTAGTTTTCTATTACTAGCATTCTGTTGAGTTTTAACTTCATTAATTAATTTCTCGTATTTAATGGCATCTTCACTATCTAAATTTCCAGTTATCATTTTAAGAAGTGAGCCAAGAGGATTAATTAAACCTCGCTTGATTCGAACGGTTGGAATAATTTGGTGGAACTTAAATATAGTCGCATTCTTAACATATTCTACTTGTTTTCTTATATCTATAAAATTGTATACAAAATTCTTATCAAAATTAACCTTAACTAACTTATCTAATTCAGAAAGACGTTCAATGTTAAATTGTAAATCGTCTTCTAATGGTTTAATATCTAACACTTTCACAATTGTCCAAATGTCTTTTCTCAAAACTGCGACACCATTTTTCACAGGTAGAACTCCAGGGTTTTTATTTAAATCCTGCAGTTGAAGGGCCTGCAGTTGGCTCATCATGGCTACTGCCAGGAGGACGTGGATGTGCCTGTGAAGGGCGTTTAATATTTTTTAATGGTGCTTTAGTTTGACGGTTTTTCACGCGTATGGGAACTACATTTCTAACAATTTCATCATTCAACTACTGCCTTTTGAAAACGTGGCTTATCTTTACTACTTCTTTTATTAACTTCTTTAGCAAATATTGTATCACCAGGTTGGATAGCAAATTGTGTCTCTCCACCTCGTTTTTCAATTATTTTCTCTTTCTGTTGAATGTTCTTTTCGCTCAAATGTTTGTATAGAAATTTAGTTCTCTTTGCATGTTCTTTTATTAATTGTTGCATGTATTCTCTTTCACAGTCTATATTAAATGGGTTTTTAGTATCTGTATGTCCTAATAAAACTTCAAATGGGGTAAAACCTGTTGTTGAATGTATTGAATGATTGTAAGCCATTATAGCGTACGTCATTACGTTTGCAGCGTCTGAGTATTTGTTCTCATACTTTGCTAGTCTGTAAATCTCTATCAAAGTAGAGTGAAATCTCTCTATGAGACCCATAGAGTTAGGATTATTGGGGGTTCCAATATGAAGTTCTACTTTATAAAGGGCTAAAAGTTCTTTTAAGAGGGCGTTATTGAATTCTGAACCGGAATCAGAGCTAATTTTTATAGGTACACCGTAAAAAGAAAAGTATTTAATAAGGGCTCTCACTACTTCAGGGGTAGATCTATTGGGGATTTCTAATGCTTGACCAACTTTGCTAAATGCGTCAATTACGGTTAAATAGTAATGTCCTTCAATAGAGAATAGATCAATAAAGATTTCTTCCAATGGTTTAGTTTGGGTCTGTGATAGTTGAAGTTTGGGTTTCAGCGGTTTTCTATCGTACTTCATCTTCTTGCAAATTTCGCATGAGTTAATAAAACTAGATATAGTCTGTTCCATATTATGCCAAAAATAAGTACGTCTAATATGTGCTAGAGTTTCTCTTATACCTCTATGACAAGTTTTTCCTGTGTGGTATTTTTCAACTATTTCCTTTTGTTCTAATTCGTCTTCTATATAAACCACTCTTTTAGTACATTCGAAGAATTGAACTGATTCCTTTTTGAATAAGAAAATTACCATTTGTGTAAACTGTTCTCTATGTTTATCGTCTTCAAAGTAAATGAAATATTTTTTATTGTTTCGAATATATTCTTTTAAAAATTGTTTAATAAGATCGGGATGATTAAGGGGTAAATGAACTTCTAAAATTGTTTGCTTTGGTCTGGATAGATTTTTGACTGATAGTCTATCGATTGACCATGAGAATACTAAGATTTGGTTAGGCTTTGTATCAATGGCTTCTTGTAAAATAGGGATACCTTTGGATTCAGTATCTTGACAAGAATGTTCCGTATCGGTAGATGAATTGTCGGCTGTCAAAGTTGAACTAGAAGGGCATGGTATTGAATAAGGCGAACGACATTTTACATTTTTATCTGAATCTGTATCTGAGATAACTATTGCCCCTTCATCGTCTGAAGATAAGGGTGTTGGTTCATTTGGTCGGCCTAGGGTTTTCTTTTGGATTCTACCTAAATTTTCAATTTCTTTTGTTAGTTGTTTTATGTGTACATTTCTGTCTTCGTCTTTGTCAATGTTAACTTTAGTTGAGGTGTTGTCATCGTTACCTAAGGCGTTCGTTTTGATTCTTGATAAGGCGTCTGCGTTACCATTGCATTTTCCACTTTTATGGACAATTTCAAAGTTGTATTCAGCTAATCTTAGTCGCCAACGTGTTAATCTACTATTTGTTTCTTTAAGAGAATTAAGCCATGCTAAGGGCTTGTGATCTGTAACTATAGTGAATTTACTACCATAAAGATAGGGGCGGAAGTGTTTGACTGCCCAAACTATGGCTAATAATTCTTTTTCAGTAACACTATAGCGCGTTTCAGCATCATTAAGTGTTCGGCTGGCATAAGCCACTGGTTTGTCATTTCCAATTGGACCTTGAGAAAGGACCGCTCCAAGAGCGAATTCTGAAGCGTCTGTAGTTAAGATATAAGGCTTTTCTGGATCTGGATATTGTAATATGGGGGCATTTACGAGAATTTCTTTACATTTCTGAAAAGCTGCTATATAATTTTCATCATCAATGGGCATTGAGCGTTTTTTCTTCAGTCTAGCTGTCATTGGTTGAGTAATTTTGGCAAAATCTTTGATGAATTTTCGATAGTATCCAATGAGGCCTAAGAAACTCTTTATTTGTCTCTGGATTTGTCAAGTTGCACTTTTAGGTTAGTCTTTCTAAGTCTGTCGAAAACGGTACGTAATTTAGATATGTGTTCTTGTAAGCTGGATGAATATATAATTATGTCATCTAAATATACTAGGCAGTGAATTCCTTGTAGTCCACGTAGTACATTGTCAATTGTCCTTTGAAAAGTCGCTGGTGCTGTCTTAAGTCCAAAGGGCATACGAGAAAATTCGTAATGTCCAGAGTTTGTACTAAATGCGGTCTTTTGTCTGTCCTCTTCTGCTACTTCAATCTGATGATAACCACTAGCAAGGTCAAGAGTCGAGAAGTAACAACTGCGTCCTAATTTGTCAAATAGTTCGGTAATGTTAGGTAAGGGGTACTTGTCGTCAATAGTAATTTCGTTCAATTTTCGGTAGTCAATTACAAGTCTATATTTCTTTTCGTTGCTAGCATCCATTTTCTTTGGTACGAGGTGCACGGGTGCACTCCAGGGTGAGTATGATTTTTGAATGATGTCGTTTTCTAGCATATTTTCAACTTGTCTATTTATTTCGTCGTTAATTACTTGGGGTTGTCGGTATGGTCTAATAAAAATCGGGTCTTCGTTTCTAGTTCGTATGCAGTGCTTTACTTCATTTGTAAAAGTCAATGGTAGTTTGTCGGAGTGGAATATGTCTTTGTATTCTAAGCAAAGGTTTCTAATACTGTCTCGTTCTTCTGCGTTCATGTGGTCTAGGCGTAATTTGTTAATATTTTCGGTTAAAATTTGGTCTATTTCTAAGTTATTATGGTCGTCTAATTTGTTCAGATTACATTTTGTTCCGTCATATTTAGTCACTATAAATGGTCTTGTTATTGTTAGAGTCATTTCTTTGTCTAGTGTATTTTGTATGATTGTCGTTGCGTAACCATTTTCACACTTAACTAAAGCAGTAGGCATTCTAACACCTTCACAGAATAATTTATAATTTAGTATAGCATCTCCATTTTCTAGGTTAGTTGGTAATTTAACTCTTTGTTCACAACGTGGGGCTAATTTTATTTCGTTGCCAGCGTTATAGATAATAGGTATAGCTGTTGAATGGGTGTAAAGAATTTCGTTTTTCATATCAATTTTAGCGTCTAATTGTTTCAGAAGGTCACTTCCTATGAGGCCGTCGTAACACCCGTCGACGTCATAGATGTAAAACTTATGCGTTTCAGTACTATTGAGAGTTGGGAATAAAGGTATAACTATAACTTCATCATGTTGGCTAGATGCGTGGGTGCTAATAACTTCAAATGGTTCGTAGTGTTTATAATTTTGAAAATTTTCATTTGATTTTTGTGGGCTGATAAAGGATCTTGAACTTCCAGTATCAATCATGAATTTAGCATTGATTTCAGGTATTATTACGTAAGGTAATTTTAATGTATTGTAGTTAAGCTTTATTATTTCAGGGGTTTGTTGGAGGCATCGGTTGGAAAATTCTCCATATTTTGTGTAGCTATGTCTTGGTCGTCTGGTTGTATATTAGTCTCGTAAAATTCAGGGTCGTTATTTTGGTCGTCATAGTCTTGGTAGTAATCTAGTTCAGAATGGTCGTCACACATGTAAGCATTATAATTATTTTCAGGTTCATTTAGGTAAAGTTCGTTCATACGAAATCCTTGAGGTTTAGGTTGTGGAGATGTACGCATACTAACGTCAGTAGAAATGTGAGGTGGTAATTTTTGTGGAGGTCGGTAACCAAATTGTTGGCCTTGGTTAAACTGAGGTCGATAACCAGATGGTTGACCTTGGTTAAACTGAGGTCGGTAACCAAACTGCTGACCTTGATTGAGTTGGGGTCTATATCCAAATTGTTGACCTTGATTCAATTGAGGTCGGTTGCCAAATTGTTGACCTTGATTAAATTGTGGTCGGTAACCAAATTGTTGCGGTTTCTGACCGAACTGTTGAGGTTGCGACGAAGGTAATTTAATTTGTCTACTATGGGGTATACCAAATTTAAATTGGGGTTGAGCCTGATAATGATTTGCAGAACTAGGGTTGTTAAATTTATGATTCTGTTGGTTATGTGAAAAGAAAGGCTTCATACCAAATCTCTCTGTAAATGGGTTTTGGTTAGATGGCTGGGGCCTTGCTGGTATTACATTCTGAGATTTTAACATTCTATTGCGTGTTATATTGGTACATAAAATAGACTTCTTCTAGTACTATGCTTAAGGCATTTTCTAAGGAATTTACACCTTTTAATCTTACAATACGAAGTAAATCCTCCGGTAAGTTGTATAAAAACACATTCATTGATAAGTGATCGTATATTATGACTTTGCTTCGACGAAGATTTATGTCGTCGATCAGGTTCACCTTAGCAATTAAAGTGCTTTTAACATTTTGTATTCTATTGCAAAAGTCTAAATATGATTCACCATTATTAATTTTAAGAGTTTCTAATTCTATGGCTATGCACTCTTCTGAGCGCGGATCGCCGAAGTGCTGTTCTAAAGCAGTTTTTAAAAGAGGCCAGGTATCCAAGTCTTGGCGCTCACTGTTCGAACCTCACAGCAGTTTGACTGTATCGCCTTGCATTCTCATTCATTCACAACACATTCATTCAAAATGACCTCTTAAAATTAACGTCTCGATAAGACGGGTCAATAATCCAAGTGTTTTATATTAATTTAAGGTTCAGCCATTGTGAACATCAAATCCCTATGGAAATACAGTTTTTATTTTTTATGTTCCGTGTTTAATTATAACACTAACAAACCAGTGAAAACGGGACATAAAATGGTCCTTCGTACGGTAAGTTACGTGAAGTGAAGCTCATCGAAAAACGCCAAGCTATTGTTGGTGAGTGCTATTTTTGGGCTATTCGCACTTAAAAAATTCGTCGCCGTAAGGTTCCTGCAGAAGAAACAATTTGTCCATGCAATTTGCCTACTTGGCTACCTTGTATGCAGGCGCCTGACGCCATTTAACTCCAATCTTACTAGTGCAAAGATACATGGAGAAATATTATGCACAGTATTGTGAACTTTCTACAGTAAATAGGTGTGTGTGCATCGTGAAACCATCATAAAGAAGTTCATAATTTACGTGTGACAAAAAGAAAAAATAAATCGGTTGAATTTCGAACTCATCGAACTGAAATCAGCTGATTATCTTCGTCGTGCACTGTTTACTCACTCCACACTCAGTAGGTCGTGATTACGTCAGCCGAGCGATATACGAACATTTACGATTCGCCGAGTGGTCGCCATTGGTGGTTTTAAAGCTGCAGACTTCGCGTCGCTCTGTTATTGGTCGGTGCCGCGTAGACTCACGCGATTACGTGAGAACTTGGCAACAGTGAGTGAGCAACAAACGAGTGAAGCAAGAGCAATTTTGATTGAATTTTGTACCTTCATTCATGAACTTATGCATTCGTATTGGTTAAAATTTTATTTCAATAATTGTATGTATTTACAATCTCAATTTTTATCGACAGCCAATTTGTTGTGGCACTATTGTCACGCGGCGTCACTTTGCAGTTGCAGGCATTGTATTGTATTGCAAGTTCAATTTTTCAACGTTTGTTTAACGGCAATTATATTTTTATCAGTCTATACGTAAAATAGATTAAGTGAAGTGTTTTCAAGGTAAATTTTATCGCCTATTGCGCTTCTATAAAAGGCAAAACGACCATCAAACATGGCTCAAGCGCAATACGCCCAAGCCAAAGAGGGCTTGAAGAAATTGATTGCAGCCCGGGGGCAATGCAAAGGGATAATTACCAGGATGCAAACATTCGTATCAGGTGAGGATTTCAAAATATCTGATTATGAATCGTTAAAGGTGAAGAGAGACCGCTTAGTAAAAGCATTTTCTGATTACGAAAGCTACAACATCGAAATTCAGGCTTCGGATGCCGACTCGGATATAGAAAATTTTGACGAAGTCGATGATAAATATTGTTCAACTCTAGCCAAGCTTAACTCCCTCATTAATGCATTGCACCCAGGTTCGTCAGTTCCTTCAACGCCAGCGCAAGATTCCAATTGTGTTGGAACAGGAAACAAATTTCAACGTCTGCCACGCATCAACATAAAATGTTTTAGTGGACACGATTTAAGTGAGTATGTACCATTTATTAACATGTATAAATCTGTTGTAGACGATAATGAAGCTCTAACCCCCTGTGAAAAGTTGTACTATTTGACAACCCTCCTGACTGGTGAAGCTTTGGATGTTATAAAACATCTGCCGTTGACAGCAGACAACTATAGTATTGCATTAAATTTATTAAAGCAACGGTTTCACAATCATGTTAAGATAATTTCTCATCATGTCAACTCCATACTTGACATGCCAGTCTTAAAAAAGCCAAGTGCTGTTGGGTTTCGTTCATTAGTGTCCCATGTCAGGCAGCATCTAGGTGCATTAGATAACCTTCATCAACCTACAAACCAGTGGGGCTCTTTATTAATTTGTATTCTGCAAAGAAAACTAGATTCTTATTCAGTTAGGGCTTTTTATACTGAAAGATGCAGCTCGAAGGACATTCCTTCATTAGAGGAACTATTAACTTTCATAGAAAATCGAGCGGTTGCACTGGAGACGGCAACACAAGAGGATTTTTTTCCTGAACAGAACCGGGAACGTAAATACAGGGTAACCTGTAGTGCTGTGGCTGCTACTAATAAACAAAAGTGTAAGTTTTGCAATTCACATCACCGTTTATATTCTTGTCCTAAATTCAGACTATCTAGTGTTAAAGAAAGGTGTGATTTCATTAATAAAAGTAAATTGTGCAAATTATGCTTGAATGAACATTCAGGTAAATGTAAATTCAACTTTAAATGTCAAATTTGTAAAAAATCACACAACACACTTTTACATTTGGACGATAATGATGGCAATCAAGTTTTATCTAAGCAGGTATCATTGTATTGCAATAACAGCAATCAAATTTTACTGCCAACTGCTAAAGTTTTAGTGCAGTGTAAGAATGGCAGTGTAATCACTGCTAGAGCACTCCTCGACTCTGGGAGTCAAGTCTCACTGGTACGTTCAGATCTTGTGGCAAAAATTAATCCCAAGATTTATAAAGATTGTAGCACAGTTGTAGGTATTGGTGAAGGCATAAAAGATATAAATAATAAGGCAATATTAACAATTTCTTCACAAATTAGTGACTTTCAGTTAAAAATTAATTGTAGCATTGTTGATAAAATAACTTCAGACTTACCTCAGTTCAAAATAGACGGTAAAAAAATTAAATTAAACCATGATTTAGAATTGGCAGACCACGAATTTTATACAGCTGCTTCTATAGATATTTTATTGGGATGCAATGAATTTCTACAGGTATTACAAATGCCACCTCTCCTGCTTGAAGATCAGGGACCGTACCTACTCAAGACTCATTTTGGTGATGTAATAGCTGGATCTATCCCTAAGCGGTATTTAATATCTCGCAGCTTATGCAGTTCGGTCAATCTCTCCACTCATGTAAGCCAAAATGATCAGAATTCCTCTCTTATCAATTTAAATGAAAATATTTCAAAATTTTGGATGGCTGAGAAGGTTCCTGAAGTGTATTCAGAAAAAAGCTCGGAACAAGAGCTAGCTGAAAGTATTTTTCAACAGTCTGTAGTATTAGAGAATGATAGATTTTCTGTAGCCTTACCATTGAAAAAACCCATTAATGAACTTGGTCTTGGGGATTCATTTTCTGCTGCATTGCAGCGCCTTTATAACCTTGAACGCAGATTGTCCAAAGACAACCAGCTCTATCAGATGTATAGGGATTTTATAAATGAGTATATTGCATTAGGCCATGCCGAGTTATATGATATTTCAAACTATGATCTTAAAAATGATGTTGTGTTTTTTCTACCACATCATCCTGTGTTTAATGAAAATAGTCCTACAACAAAAATGAGGACAGTGTTTGATGGAAGTCTTAAAACAAAAAACAAGATAAGTTTAAATGATGTTATGCTTAATGGACCTATAGTTCAAAATGAGCTTTTCGATATACTTCTTTTGTTCCGTTTACCTAAATATATATTAATATGCGATATAAAACGTATGTTTAGATGTGTGTTCTTGCATCCTCAATACAGGGTGTTACAAAATATTCTTTGGAGAGATAAAAATAATGACAAAGTGTCTTGTTTAAAATTAAATACGGTTACTTATGGTCTTAAATCATCTTCGTACCTGGCTACAAGATGTTTGATTGAATTAGCCGAGCGATTTAAAGCGCAGTATAGCTTAGCTTCTGCTGTACTGTGCACACAGACCTATGTCGATGATATTATTACAGGCCATGATAATATTGAGACTTTAAAAGATACAAAAGGGCAGTTAATTGAATTACTTAGTCTGGGAGGATTTGAACTGCATAAATGGGCTTCCAATAGTAACCAAGTATTAGAATACATGCCGTCAAATGAAAAACCAGTTAAAGATGTTGATATGAGTAAAGATACCGATTTTATAAAAACTCTAGGCTTGCGCTATAACGTTAAGTCAGACAATCTTTACATATCTTGCCCGGAAACTAAAGTTAATGAAAGCTATACAAAAAGACAAGTCTTATCTTTCATTAGTAAAATATTCGATCCGCTAGGACTAGTAGGACCGGTTGTTATGTCTGCTAAGCTTCTCATGCAAAGCATTTACAATTCACGAGTGTTGTGGGATGAACAACTTGCCAGTAGTCTCAATAGCCAATGGCTAAACTTTGCAAATGGTTTAATAGAAATGTCTTCTATTGAATTGAAAAGGCATATAAATATACAAGGTGTAGAGCAGGTCGAAATTGTTGGATTTGCTGATGCTTCTAATCGTGCCTATGGGTGTTGTTTGTATCTTAGAACTGTCAATAACGATGGTGAAGTCAATGTAAATTTATTATGTTCTAAATCAAGAGCAAATTCCACTAATAATGAACTGTCTACACCACGTAAAGAGCTCAATAGTGCTTTATTATTGTCGATGTTAACAAATAAGGTCTATAAAACATTGCAGACAAAATGTAATTCCCTAAAAGTATATTTGTATCTTGATTCGCAGATTGCCTTGGCATGGCTGAACATAGAACCAATTAAGTTAATGCCTTATGTTGCAAACAGAATAATCAAAATAAAAGATCTCACTAAAGAATGGTCTTGGTTCTATGTCCGGAGCATAGACAACCCTGCGGACATCCTGTCGAGGGGAGCGGAGCCTCAAGCCTTGCAGAATAATGAGCTATGGTGGCATGGTCCACCATTTTTAAAGCAGAAGCATTTTATGCATGACACTGCAGCGCATGAGACTCTAGATACTAAAAAATTGCCTGAATTAAAAAAGCAAGGAATTGTTGAGCTTCATTTAAATGAAGTTTGTAATAATGTAACGCATCCTATAGATGAACATACATTTTTTGAAAATCATTCTGATATTAGCAAATTAAAAAGAATTGTTGCATATTTGATGCGATTCGCTAACAACTCTCAAACAAAGAGCAAAAGGGATAGGCGTACAGAAGAACTGCAGCCTGATGAATTAGAGAAAGCTTTGCTAAAGATTGTTAAGTGTGATCAGCAAAAGCATTATACTTATGAAATAGCTTGCATAAAGTCTAACAAGCCTATAAAGGGTCCGCTTGCATCACTTAATCCTTTCTTAGATGGTGAGCAAGTCTTGAGAGTTGGTGGCAGGTTGCAGAATTCGGAACTTTCCTTTGCTCAAAAGCATCCTATCATTTTAGTAAAGCATTCCCATGTAACTAAGCTTATTATTTGGAAGGAACATGAAAATTTATTACATGCCGGACCTAAGCTATTGCTTTCCTCCATTAGTCAAAAATTCTGGTTAATTAATGCAGTAAGTCAAATTAAGCATGTAATTCACAAATGTTTAGTGTGCTTTAGGTTAAAAGCAAAAGCTGCATCACAGCTGATGGGCTCTCTGCCATCACAGAGAGTCAGAGCTTCCAGAGTTTTTGAGAAGGTAGGTATCGATTATTGCGGCGCGTTCAAGATAAAGCTTGCTCGTGTCAGAAAGCCATTAATATTGAAGGCATATGTGGTAATTTTTGTTTGCTTTGTTACAAAGGCAATACATGTGGAGCTTGCTTCGGATATGACATCCATCACATTTTTAAACTGCTTAAAAAGGTTCATAGCACGAAGAAATAAGCCTTCTCAAATTTTCTGTGACAATGCAGCAACCTTTCGATGTGCTAATTCACAGTTACAGGAATTATACAAACTGCAGTCTACCACATCTCACAAAAATGCAGTGTCTAACTTCTCTGCTGATCAGGGAATATCATTTAAATTTATTCCTGCATATAGTCCTGTGTTCGCAGGGTTGTGGGAGGCTGGAGTGGCCAGTCTTAAATTCCATTTAAAACGAGTAATAGGGAACAATGTACTAACTTATGAAGAGTTTAACACTGTAATAATACAAATTGAAGGTATTCTCAATGCAAGACCGTTGACACCAATGTCTTCAGATCCCACTGATATGACATATCTAACTCCTGGGCACTTTTGGACAGGAGCTCCTATTACCAGTTATCCTGAACAAGATTTAACTAACATTCCAACAAATAGACTTAGCTTTTGGAGACAATGTACTCAATATCAACAACATTTTTTCAAGCAGTGGCACAAATCTTATTTAAATATGCTACAAAATAGACCTAAATGGAAAAATAACGTTCCTAATGTAAAAGAAGGAATGTTAGTGATCTTGAGAGATGACAATATAACCCCTTATAACTGGCCAATGGGCAGAATTGTAAAACTATTCCCTGGAAGGGACAATAAAGTAAGGGCGTTTGATGTAAAAATGTCCAATGGATATGTAATCCGCACTAGCATAACAAAAATATGTATTTTACCAATAGATGAGTAGAGTTGAGTAGGATTAGTTTTTGTAATTAGTTTGTATTTGCCTAACTTTTGTTTGTAAAACAATTTTTGTTAAATTTATCAATTAGATTTCTTACTACTTCTTTTGTTTTTACAATAAAAAAAAAAAAAAAAAAAAAAAAAAAATTAATTTTCTTGTTAATTTTTTTGAATTGCCTTGTCAAGTTTTGTACTATATACAAACTAAATAACTCGACAACCTCGACAACTATGCATGGTAATATACTGATAAGCATTTTTCAATTTGCAATACTCAATTAAGTGTTGTAGGAATAAGTTTTGTTAGTAAATATAAATCAAAATTTATAAATTATATGTAAAAGAAAACATTAATTAATTGCATATGCAATTAAAGTAATTAGAGTTTGAAGAATGAGAAAATGAAGTTCAGTTTAATAAAGAGAAAGTTTTAATTTGTTTTCAGTTTGTTTAATTTAAGAACAGAGTTGTAAGCATATGATTCGAATTGGTTGCCCCCGCAATATGTTCGAACCTCACAGCAGTTTGACTGTATCGCCTTGCATTCTCATTCATTCACAACACATTCATTCAAAATGACCTCTTAAAATTAACGTCTCGATAAGACGGGTCAATAATCCAAGTGTTTTATATTAATTTAAGGTTCAGCCATTGTGAACATCAAATCCCTATGGAAATACAGTTTTTATTTTTTATGTTCCGTGTTTAATTATAACACTAACAAACCAGTGAAAACGGGACACTCACTAATAAGTGCGGCTGCTCTACCTGATAATCTTGATGTAATAACATGGAATACATAAAGATCCTGGTCAGAATTTCTGTCTACTCTACAACAATTAATAACGTATTCACATTTTCTTATGAATAAACTAAGGAGCTTTTCATCCCCGTCAAATTTTGGGATAACGCTCGCAATCTCCTTCGGGATCTGAACTATATTATTCATATTTATTTCTTTATTATATTTATTTAACACAATTATTATATTATTTAATTTTTATATAATATTATATAGCTATTTATTTAGTTTCAATTTATTTATATAATTTATCTTTTAACTTATATGCTATTTAAAAGAACCACGAAACACTTTTCGATTTTCAGAAATAGCGTTCTAAGCTCTAGATTTACCTATAACTATATGAAAAGGATAGGACTTTGACTGGGAATAGCTATTTGGGTCTACTCACAGACTGCCCATGTCCCTCGGTTGAGTCTAAGCTTGTAGCTATTCTTCCTCCGGTAACTCACTCGTGATGCACTAAAAAGTTCACTTTTTAATGTCCTTGACAAAATTTATTTGGTTCGCGGATTTCCGTAAAACGTTAGAACGTACGACGTAACACTTACTATTTTCACAAGTTTTTCGCGTCGCGGAAATCCTACCGGCTGCGCCAGTCAAATTCTGAGCGAGACGGAGGATCTTTTAAAAAACAAAATCCACTTATTAAAATTATTTATTAATTATTTAAAAGCGTACAATCGCTACTATGGTCAACTTAGAACTAACTTAACCTATCCGAATAACGGGCCACCATGGGAAGCTTATCTCAGCTTCGTCAGTGGTCCGATACAATTCCTACGAACGGATATGCTGCGGTTGCATGTAACCGATCGGCATAACAATTCCCGCTAAAAGATAGTGGGCGTATGCTGCGGTTGCATGGAACGGACTGACGTAACTAGTTATAAAGATATTACGTGAATTACAACAATATAAACAAGTCGAATTCAAAATTTCTAATTGTCAAATTTTCGACCATATTAAACTATAGACAACATAACGTTTCGCTGTCAGTTGCGTTTTTTAAAAGTAGGTTTTATACGGACGGGATAAAAATCTCAGGTATCCTATGTCCAACTTTCTTTTTGTTTTAAATATATATAATGCGGAACAAAGTTCGCCGGGTCAGCTAGTAATTAATGAATGAATTAGGTCTGACTTAAAATTATGTTGCAGTATTTTTTTTAAGTATACAGAGTAAAGTTGTACTAAAGGAAACTCGCATCTAAACAATAATTTACAGTCTACGCCAAATAATTAGACCAATGCGCAAAAGTAGATTTTTCTGTTGCACTGTCGGTGATTGGCGGGGAAAACTCAAAGGCTTTGCGGTCCTATTTGTGACGAAAATATTTATTTTCTACTGCTCCCACCCTCACGGTTTCACTTTTTTGAGAGTTGGCAAAACACTCAGGTGGCATAAGAAAAATGTTAGTATGAAAGTAACATTCTAAGTATAACACCTCTAAGCTGCAGAGTATAAACTGTGATTTCATAGGCGTAAGGCGGCTTTGCTGCAAAATATTACCCGCAATAAATGTAGCAGTTACCTAAGGTATTTGCTATTTAGGTGTGAATGGAAATCTCATAGGTTTTCGTGTGTTTTGCATGTTTGTAACTTTGAAAACCAGCTCTTAATCCGGCCCCACATAGTTAGGCAAATATTTGCACCCTTCTTCGGTGTTGTCGTTTTAATTAGTGGCTTCTAACTCCTCTTGGATAGCTAACCCGACGTTATCTGGCAAATCAATTCCAATAATCAAAATTGTACATTTGAGGGAATTCCTATACATCTAGAATATAGCTGATTAGCGACCCAGCCCGGCTTCGCATGGATGCAATGAAGAACCTCTAAATTTATCAGTGTTTCTCTACAATATTATGGATGTATTATACTTAAAAACCTTCCCCTCGAATCGCTTTATCTATTAATAAAAACCGCGTCAAAATCCGTTGCGTAGTTTTAAAGATTTTTTTATTTTTTTATTAACACACGCCAACAACGTACATACTATGACATTACAATTACATTAATAAATAGGTATAGGACTGATATGCATGTCAGTTACAGGCATGCACAGCATTGGCATAATATCTTGGCAACACTTAATAAATGTACACAAATTCAACAAAAGACTAAGTAGTAAACAAGACAACGTCGCGAGTTTTAAGCGCGATCATTTGAAGATTTAAATTTATTATATATGTTAATTATATTACTTATGTAAATGATTCCAGTATTTTCTTTTTAAAAGCGGATTTAAAAGCGAATTATAAGCATACATAGTGCCGGTCAGACGACAGTGACTTTGTTTTATAATATGTAGTGATAGTGACTAGTATTGATGACCTTGAACCGGTTTTAATAAAACATGTATAAGAACCACCTCAAGCAGGTCTACTTATTTTCAAACAAAAAGAAACTGCAGCATATATAGTCAAATGGAATAGGAGTTATACCATAACAGCAGACATCACCACAAATATATTATAAGCCAATGTTTTAATTGGGGTATAAAAATGTCTACTTTAGTGGACATTTTATTTTTAAGCTAATAAATGACATGTGTCACGTGATTGTTGCGTATGACAGATACAAAATCACGATAAACGACTGTTATTTATAGTGCAGCAATCTCAAGTCCATTTGCATTAGTATTGAAAATAGCCTTCTCAACTCATCTACTTATTGAGTCCATTCACACATCACAGTCAGAGAACTAACGCAAACATTGCTTGCAACACTTTCAAAACCTTGTGGCCTGAAATAGAAAATCTATCCCATTTGTTTTCGCAAACTGAAGCCTTATTTCTAGGGTGTAGAGTTCAGTTTTATATGGTAAGCTTGGTTATAAATTCAAAAGGAAGAATAGGTATCGCACCTTTGTGTAGGTTGCCTGAGGCGGTGGGAAGTTAGAACAGTGGTGACACAAAGAAGAAACAGAGTGTTCTAGACTTTTTTGATATTATGAAAATAGCTGCACTTCAAAATTCAAACTAAATTATATCTTTACTAGCTGTCCCGGCAAACGTTGTTTTGCCAAATAATTAACCATCCCCCGCGCAACCCTCTTCCCCGCGCAACACCCACCCCGCGCAACCTCCACCCCGCGCAACCCTCTAGGTCTTATGGTTCCAGAGATATCGTGATGACTCAATCGATCTATACAACATTGTTTTGCCATGTAATTAAATAGGGGTTGATCGTAGAGGGGTGAACATTTAGGGTTGTTTGTAGTTTTTAATGCTGAATCTTAAAAAAATAAAAGCAAAAAATATTCTCTAAAAAATAAACAATATTTTTTTTAGCCCCCCCTTAAAATTTAGGGGCATGAAAAATAGATGTTGTCCTATTCTCAGACCTACTCAATATGCTCACAAAATTTCATCAAAATCGGTCAAGCCGTTTCGGAGGAGTTTGGCAACTAAAACTGTGACACGAGAATTTTATATGTTAGATTTAGGCAACCTAATGTTTATTTCTTTCAGTTTTACTAGTACATATTTATCATTTGTGTGTTTAAAATACTGTTTCGCTTAAGAAAATGTAAAAGCATGTGCCAATTCATCTGTGTATAGACTGAGAGGAGGAGTGTATAATACATTGTAGGCATACAAATTTCCCTCCATGAATTTGGAGGAGGCCCGACTCAGTAGTGGGGCATTTAAGGGCTGAAACGAAGACGACGATACAATTAAAATTTTCTACATTTCTTTTACCAGAAAAACTATTCCGGGTTAGCTATACTAATACAGATCTCTACTATAATCTATTTAGAGAAAAAAATATTAAACAGTAACGTGCAGATTTATACGAAATAAATTTAAGAATAACTGCGTCTCAAGTATGTTTTTCAAGCCACGAGTTAAATAGGAATGTAGCAGAAATAACACGTGGGTAGCATCTGCATGCCTATTAAATTTAAAGAGAATAATAAAGATTGTTTTGTGTCCCGAGGTGTGGCCTTTATTTCGCTAAGCAAATATGCATTTGCTTCCATCCATCCAGCGTGGCAATGCCGCCAGCTTTCTGGGCACGTTGGCCTATTTTAAATTAGTTTTTTTTTTCATTTTCTCTTAAGTATATATTTAAAGTATATTTTAGTTCGTTTACAAATAAATTAATAAACTTCCTTGGACATTTCACACAACGCCATCTCGTCCCAAGCTAAGCAACTTAATGCTTGTGTTATGGTAACGAGAAGGATGATAAACTACTAAAATACATTTATTTTTGTAAATACATACATATTATAGATAGAAAACACCCATACCCGGAACAAATACTAGTAGGTCGTACAAATATTTCTTCCGTGCGGGAATCGAAACCGCGACATGCTGCGCAGCAGTCGATCGCTCAACCACTGCGCCAACCGTGTCATCTTATAGTATTTATGAATCTAATAAACGTACATAATTGTTTTACTATTAAATGAGGAAATTTAGAGCAATAGTCAATCCGCCAAACGGTCTCTCTGTACGCGATCTATTGTGTGGTGGTTAGAGATATTCATTGTGTGGCGAAGTGAGAGGCGGGAGTTGAGCCGTTTGTCCGCGTATGTACGAGGAGGCAAGTTTGGGCGAGTGCTGTGCTGCGTACTTTGCAATGTGCACTGTTTGTTATGAAAACTTGGTCTTTCATTAGCATAACGAATAAGGGCAACATCGTTTGTTATTTCAGCTTGATATTAACAGTGTCACACTAGCCACAGGTTAACCAACTCATTTAGAACTCTGGCTCAATAATAATTACACAGATATAGAGACTTTATGCTACTATTGTGCAAAAAATACGTTTTCGTATGTATCAATTGTATTTTGATGTGTAATTTGTCTTAGAGAATCTGAAGAACAAGTACAGGAGTTATCTCTATTTGCACGCGGATAGGATGATGCGTCTGACAGTCTATCGCATGCATGCACATTTTTTTTGGAATGTCTTAATTTGTTTTCACGTCCAAAAACCCGTTTTAGCAATTTAGTAATTGTGACGACGGTAAATTGCATGGCAGTAGCTGTAAATACCGCGGTTCGCTGCTTCCACATAAACAGCGAGTTGTGCGCCACATTTCTTTGTGAAGGACTACGTGGGAACTTCCAAACGCGACTTGTGTTTCACTTTGTTTACGAAATTCTACTTGGCGCACAGCATTTCTTAAGTGTCACATAGTTTGACTTGAATCTTCTTTGTTTCTGACATTTATCTTTTATGTTGTAATAACGCGGCAAGCCATTACGAAAGAAGTCAACTGACATTTGTCTACTGTGGAATTATTTCGCATTTCTTTTTATTTTAGTAATATTACAACACAAGACACGAATTAGTTAAAGAATTATAGAACTAGATATGACAACCAACCTACAATACGAAATACAGAATTTGTGTCCAACTTTGAGAATATACTACTACTACTACCACCATTCAGCCCATAGATGATCCACTGATGAGTCGGGACTCCTCCAGTTACGTGGAGGGTGGCCACGCTGGCCAGATGGGTTGGCACAGGGTCTCATATCAAGGTTTCCTTCTCTAGCGGCTAGGTTATCGGCTTTATCATTTCCTTTTGTCGGTTCTTACTACATCCTCAAGATGGAAGGTGGGGGGGAGTGACATTCTGAATTCTAAATCCGTCACCACACGAATCATTTGAGGAAATGCCACGGTAAAATAGACTTATTTATTTTGAACTCCACAGAAATGTGCTCACTCAAAAGTATTCAAGCGAAATGTATTTTTGGCACTTTTTAAAAGCCCCGTAAGCCGGCCAAGTTGTGATGGACATATCGCCAGTTCCCAACAGGGGTCGAGAACGACCTCTGACATTAACGACTTAATACAGGTACTCCGTAAACTCGCGAATTTAATGTTTAAGTAATTCAACAGTGCTGGTAGGCCTTCCACACGGTGGACCGACGACCTGGTTAAGATCGCCGGAAAGCAGTGGATGCGGGCGGCCCAGGACCGGTCTTTGTGGAAATCCTTGGGGGAGGCCTATGTCCAGCAGTGGACGTCGTTTGGCTGAAATGATGATGATGATGATGATGAATTCAACAGAATATATTTGTTTATTTTGTTGTCCATTTGCAACGTTCTTTGGGGTTCTCGTTGCAAATTTTTTTAGTATATTCATCTCAGCTAGTTTCGAATTATGGTTCCGCTTATTTCTTGGAAGGAAAATATATTCGCTTAATGTGATATCAGGCAAAGCCATGGGTAGCTATTGGCTATAGAGTAAACATAATTTATAATCAGAACAGGCGTGAAGGTTTCGCATGGACAATTTCACAATGTTTCCGCTCCACGACACCCGATATGATACGATGTGCTCTCTATAACACTGTCACGGTGATAGAACGGTCGCTTCGAGCCGTTTTATGTGAGCAGAGAGAGTAACATTTATTTACTACTCAGTCCATAAATGAATACAGTGAGTCGGGCCTCTTCCTCTGTCCTCATAGTTTCTCTTACGACATCCTCAGAATGGAACGGGGTGATGAAATTATGTATTCTGAATCCATAACAAGTTATGTGTGTATATGTAAAATAGTTTTAAATCTAAATACAAGATTATAAAACGGGCAGACATCTCTACGGCTATGTGTGTTAGTAGATCTTTCCAGAGCAGGCCAGTATTCAATCGGTTATTGAAGTGCAAAGCGAATCTTTCTGGAGCGGAAATAGCGTTCCAGATCCATTCGGTGACCGAGACGCTGCACCACTATTTCCTCTCGAAGGTTCGATTTAACGGATAAACCTACTACTGACGCACATATGTTACAGACAGTCCATCAACATTGTGTTATATTAGGAATTATTCTTTTTCAATTTTAAATATTTTTTTTTGGTTTCGCTGGGTAAATTCTTTATGAATACCGCCGTCACTCGGGGCAGGGGTCGGCAACTATGTGGGACTCCGTCTACCCACTGATACTCCAGTGATATATCCGCACACAACACGATTGGGGCGTCACAGGTTCACGTAAACGCATTCCACTGTGACGCCCCGACGTGGTGCCCGCTACGCGGACTAGCGACTATCGGAGGGCGTCCCGGTTGCCCGGGCGGCGGCGCGGGTCAGCTGGAGCCCCCTTCTTTACGACCTGCCTCGCCACCCCCTTCTGCAACATAACAGCCTCGCAAAAGGAAGCCACGCCAGCCCTGGGTCGCCACCCCGAGGACACTGGTGCACCGCAGCAATTTAGGGCCCTCGGGGCGACTCTGAGGTCAGAGGAGTCCCCGGAGACCGCAGCCCCTTCTATTGGCATCTCCCCGTGGGCCCGCCAGGTATGGGTGACTCTGAGACGGTATGGTCCCAACGGATCATGAAGGACACAACGCCAGGATTGGTTGATCATTAATTGTGAATTATATGTTTGTAAAGTGCCCCCGCAATACAAGGTTATACCTAACTCCCTATGTTAATAAAAAAATATTGAATATGTTATTTAAAGTACATTTACGGCTTATGTTTCTCAAAGTGTTTTGCTTTTCTCATAAACAAGATCAGTAATTGGTATTACAATTTACATTAATTTGCGTTGTTTGTGTCATGACGATATTTTGTTTGCTGGACAAACACCCATCCAATTTTATTCGCCTTGTAATATTGTTACTTGGGTTATTGCTTATTTACAATTTGTGTATAATTGCGATTGTTTCATTTAAAGAAATATTTATTTGTTTTCGTTTTCGTTTACGTTTAATGCTGTAAAACGAAAGAAGCTAATTCTTTCCTTTTACAAAGTGATGATCCGTGACGATACATATTATTCAATAGCACATGTATTACATAAAACCAAACTCTGCCTGTTTATAATATAAGGATAGGTGTGTGCTTTTGAGTCCAAATCTAAGAAATTATTTCCCTCATATTTCATACCAAAGATAGTCCATCATCTACAGGCATTCGTAAATCCCATTCATCATGATCAGATATTATTAATCTGGCGGCTTCTCAATTGATTGATCAGAATTGTCCATCTATTCAGTAGTGACATTGTAATTTATTTATAAGAATATAAATTCGTATAAGAATATATTTGGAATCGCTCAATTGAGATCATAGAATGCGGAGCATCGACAATCATTAATTGTTAGTTTATTTCATTTTTTACTTTGGATAATACTTTCGGCTGTTGTCAAACTATTTATTTCAAATATACAATGGGGGTAGTTAGACACTATCAGTGTTTCTTGTGTTTAAATATCGTGCCAGCGTGTCGTTTTCTGTTATGATCTCTTAGTAGTCTGCGTCTCTATTGGATTTCTTGAGTACCTGTGTGTTGTAGTGATACAGTAATTGGGTACCAAGTAGGTTCTTGGGTTAAAGAATTAAAGAAAGTGTGCAATCTTAGGACGTTGTTGAAAATCATCTAACCTGTGAGCGGTTCAATTGTGAAATACAATCGCAGATCGATAACCTTCTGGAAGAGAACAAGGTGCAAAGTATGTAAACAAATATTGTATTTATATGTTTAAATTTAGTTTTAATCTGTGTTGAACTAACGTGAAACTGTGAAAGTAGTTTTCATCTAACAAACAGATAAGATTCCGATAAATTCAACATTTCCATAGAGCTTAGGTACATAATACTGTATGCCTCGTTGGTCTAGTGGTCAGATGTGCCGCCTTTGGATCAACGGGTCCCGGGTTCGATTCCGGGGTCGGGCCAGTGTCTTTGTCTAAACCAGAGGCACTGGCTCGGAGTCTGGGTGTCATTTCTATCTATAATATGTATGTATTTACAAAAAAAAAATGTATATAAGTAGTTTATCATCCATCTCGTTACCATAACACAAGCATTAAGTTGCTTAACTTGGGACGAGATGGCGTTGTGTGAAATGTCCAAGGATATTTATTTATTTATTATTATTTATAATAGTTTTGAGTGTTTGTTCTTTAAAAATGTAAACGCTTAGCAGGATTGGCAAGACAATGTAAACTGAACAATCATTTAAAATAAAATGTATTCTTACGTATTTATTATACTTGTATCAAATTATAAATGTATATAATTCATAAAGTATAGAACTTAGTCTTCAGCATTTTTTCAGTCTTTTAATTAACAGCTACACTGTTAATGAAAATATTTTAGTTTCCCCATAGATTTATTGCAGAACAAATTTTGGATTGGTTAACTCAGGTAAGAGATCAAAGCAGGGAAATCCTTTATAATACATAAACTTCTGTAAAACTGTGAAAAATAAAAACACCAATCGTCCGTCGGTAACAAATCCTTGCCATTAATAAAAGTTAAGACAAGGCGTATAATCAGTACAAAATATTGTAAAACTGAATAAAACAATAGTCGACGATGAAACGACGCTTTCCCAGCAAAGCACGGTGGAAACTACTCGCCTTTCGTTTTCTTCACTTACAATTTTCCATTTTTCCCCGGCACCGGGCATTGTTATTAGTATTAAAAGTATTTTTGCATTCTTAAGTAATAGCCATCTTTAAACATTACCGTACTTTATGGATATTTTTTGCGAATGCCTGGACTTGGTACAAATATTACTTGACTATATTTTACCCTGTTTTGTTTTAACACAAACCTTGAGAGTGCTGTTTTTACAAATAAAATATTTAATTTCGTAGATAAAAATACACAATCTCTAAATTAGGAATGAAAGGTAACGCACAAAAACAAAATAAGTAATGGAAAAGAATATTGTATTTATCTCTAACAACTGGAACAAAATAAATGTAGCTCGCAAATAAAACCTGTCTCTATGACAAAGAGAAAGTAAATGAAAAGAAATTATTACGTAAATAATAACTTTGGCCTTAATCACAGCTTTTGGACGTTTTATTAACATTTCTGGCCAATGAATGAAGTGAGAATTGTTTACTCATTTCTGCGATAGCTTACAGACGTTAATGGCCTGACATTAGTGGTTGTGCTGTGGCAATGGTTTTAATTACAATATTTATGAAGACTAAGCCCCCTTACGCACTAGCGGTTGAACCGCCTAGCCGCGCGGCCTGCCGCTTTTCCAGTTTAATATGCAACCGTCTATGATTGTACGCACTAAACTGCCACAAAATTTCGACCGCAAGTGCGTACAGACATTAGCGGTTGCATATTAAATTAGAAAAGCGGCCAACCGCTAGTGGCCAACAGCTAGTGCGTACGAGTACTCACTGGCAAGATTTCCATTGAAGTAATTAACATCTTGAAACAGAATGTTCTCAATTGCATTTTACAGAACTCTCCCACGAGAAAATGATTTCACTGAAATGAGACGAACTCGTATTGTAAATATTTCAATAGCAGTTTCATGATAAAATCGTTTAAATTTAACGTTTTTATGATGAAATTCTATTGAACAAAATGTTGATGCAGTTTTACATTGAAGAACTAACATTTTGCATGAAACAATAAACGTGCGGTCCACGGGGAACGTAACGCGATAACTTTGAAACGCGTGAACAAAGCGCCCGGGAGACAATGAGCGTCGAACAAACGCGCAACAATGTTCCGCAGGATACGGTCGCCGATGCGCCCGCTAACTAGCCTTCAGGCGGGATGGCGCAGACCAAGTACTTACGCCCCCTCTAGCAAGCATATCTATTAGTCCCAATGTGTAGTCCTGCATCTATCGTGAGCAGTCGCCAAGCTCGAGTTGCATCGAGCTCTGTGCTCACTGGCCCAATTGTAAGACTAAGTTCTGTACCAAATACGAATAGTACTTCAAAATCGCCACAATAAGAGATTGTGGTCAGCGAGAGGTTGTAAAGACCATCCATCGCTCCACTTCCCAGAATTTGTTCGTTGATAGGGACGCTATTCGATGTAGTCTGTATTCCTTTTCCATATTCATCGTAATCGGTTACTGACCGGAAATGATGATCTCAAAAATCCAATATCGTGGTTTCACTTTTAGCGCTGCTAATGCTAGTTACAACTATTCGTTAGTAACAACTGTGGCCATTTACGCATGTTTGTAAAAATTATGATATATTTGTTTACCGTCCATAGGCCGTAACTTGTACCAGGCTACGCGCACAAGCGGCGCATTTCCTGCGCTTTGCGAAGCCGTGCACAAGTAAACTTCACATGGTGCCGGTGGGTGGATCGAATGCGACGAGCCACATTGCCAACTTTTATGTCTATGTGTACAACTGCCAAGCTACTATGACAACTGCCGTTGTTTCGCACGACATACTTGTTTGCTTTTGGCACTTTGAACTTTTCTCGTTGAACGAGATTGAGTCAGTCCTGAGCCAGTCCTGTATTGGTGTCGTTTTGGCATATTAATTAAAGCAAAGTTGGGACTTGCAAATTATATACATATATATTACTAGCGACCCGCCCCGACTTCGCACGGGTGCAATTATGCATGTATTATACATATAAACCTTCTCCTTGAATCACTCTATCTATTAAAACAAGCCGCTTCAAAATCCGCTGCGTAGTTTTAAAGATTTAAGCATACATAGGGACGGACAGACGACAGCGACTTTGTTTTATACTATGTAGTGATAGTGAAGTCAACTCAAGAATTTCCCTGCGAGATTGAATCAGAAATGAGGAGATACGCAGGCAAACCAGGGTCACTGACATAGCCCATAGGATTGACAAACTTAAGTGGCAGTGGTCAGGGCACATAGCGCGCAGCACCGACGCCCGATGGGGCAGAAAAGTCCTCGAGTGGCGACCGTGTTCCGGAAAGTGCAGTGCTGGTATGCCTTCCACAAGGTGGACCGATGACCTGGATAAGGTCGCTGGAAAACGATGGATGCGGGGGGCCCAGGACTGGCCTTTGCGGAAATCCTTGGGGCAGGCCTATGTCCAGCAATGGACGTCTTTTGGCTGAAATGGTGTTGATGATATAAGTCAAACGAGTTAATTGGCTTTAAATCGGGTGGTTCGCCTCATGCGGGTAAATAATGTTCTTTTCTTTTTAAAAACAAACCCCTGTTTAACCTGTATCGCGGGGGCTGTTTTCAAATATGTAAATCCCGAACACAAATGACACCCAGCCTCAGAGCGAGTGTCTCCGGTTTACACAAAGACACTGGCGCGACCTCGGAATCGAACCGGGGGCCAGTGACCCAAAGATGGTACATCCATAGCCTAGCCTAGGCCGATATATTTTTACTTGATATTATAAAATTAACATTTTGAAGTTAGTATCTCGTCATATAAAATAAATCCATCTTATAATTGCTCATGCAAGGAAATCAGCAGTGGTACTGCATAATCTGCGAGCTGGCACAAGTAGACTAATCATCATCATCATCATTTCAGCCAAAAGACGTCCACTGCTGGACATAGGCCTCCCCCAAGGATCTCCACAAAGGCCGGTCCTGGGCCTAATGTAAGTAAATAAGAATAGAACTAAGTAGACTAATGTCAGAACAAAATTGATTTAGACGTAATATTAAGCAATATTTCCTTAGGATACCGCAACCATAAACCTGCAACAATAGAAAAGGTTTCCCAAAGCCCTTCCGTGTACGATATCGCGAATGTAATAATTGAATGAAACCCGAGGCAACAAGTCGTCATACGAATGTAACATAACACAGAGTTTGTATTAATTCCTGCGTCGCCTTACAACCCCACTAATTGTAGCTGGGATGAGCGTTGAGCGTACAACTTTTAATTAATATCGGATCCCTTTCATGCTCGCGATGAGATTAAACCTCCATGTAAACAGGTACAGAATGTCCACCGACAGAACTACGGGATTTCAATAAAAGACGGAAATAGTAGAATAATGATGTCTAAGGTCCGAAAGGTAAAACAATCATCGTTCCAAAAATAAAAGGGTTCAAATGAAGAACGATTGACGAAAAAGTGTGTAAGGCAATGAATGAAAGTATTGGAAGGGGCGGACCTAGGCGGACGTTTCGACACCAAGTCAGGGACGTCTTGGAAAAAGGCCAAGTCAAGAGTACCCTAAACCGAAGAGCATGTATGAAAGGAATAATGAAAGTGAACGAAGCGAAACAAGTATGTAAGGCTCGTAGCAAGTGGAAAGAAGTGGTCTCTACCTATCCCTTAGGGAAAGAGGCGTGATTATAAGTATGTATGTATGCAAATAAAAATAAGGCGATGTAAACCCCAACCAAATGTTTTTTTACATAATTAATAGCATTTTAATTCCAGGTACTATTTGTATACTGGTTTCGACTTTCATTATTGTTCAGGATCTTAAAACGTTAGCTTATTTGATTTTTATTCACCGTACCTTCTCAACATACTGCTCCTTAAAAGACATACATATGAAACTGAATTCGAACTGGATTCAGACATGCCATTATTTTAAAGGTGTTGCATTGTTAACTTATGTATAATATATAAGTAATCGTTTTTTTATAAATTGAAGGAGAAAATTAGGCAAAAACCACCACTAGGCATTCTCTGTCGTTACTTGCTTAATTTGGGAACCATTTCTGTGACGTCAGTACTTAAACTTGAGAGATTATAATCTACGACATTATGATTCATTATAATTTAAGTTTAATGTTGGCCACTGCTTTAATTTGTATGTATGTGGGTCGGAACTTAATCGCATTAAGTAGACTCAAGAATGTCTTACACGGCACATCTTATCTTAAGTGAACATGAAAAAGAAATCTGCGTTTGTTTTTTAATGATGGACCGGCGTTGTTGGTTGGAGTTTGAAGGAGAAAACCAAATTCTCCTCATAATACTTTTGCAAGTGCCGCCTACTTGTGATGGAGAAAGTTCAGAAAGCAATCACACAAATAAATCAATCCGAATCGTATACGTATTATAAATTATTGATGTTATGCATTGTATAGGTGCATACAGGCTGTAAGATTTATAAATAATAACATTTTCACGAGCTTAAATAACACCTAGACTCAATGCCTCTAGTTTACACAAAGACACTTGATCGACCCCGGAATTGAACCGGCAACCCGCGATTCAATGGCATATCCAATCTCATAGAATACAGGTGCCGCAAGGTTATATATACATAGCTTACCTGAGTTTGTACATGTCTACTAACATTTTAAAGAGGAAAGATTTATATGTTACACTCAAACCCGAATAAACTCAAAAACTACTGGACTGATGCCATAAATTATCCCCGTGTACCGTAAGCTATTGCAGTGCCAACATAAGCACGGGGCTAAATACCATGCAGACAAATGGGCGCAAATCTAGTGTAGTTAATGTTTTTTTACACCATAGTGTTTAATCAGTAAGCGTAATTGAGTACACGTGGTAAGTTACATATCTTTATCTTATTCTATAATAAAGTATATCTTCTTTGTTTATTTGTAGACTGGTTGCCGCGGACTCATGAAAATAAGGTAGGATCTAATCCCGACCGTTTCGTGAAAACAGCTTTTTATTCGTTGCGTAAACAGACCATTACTCTCGCGTTATTTTTCTTTGCGCGAGCTGGTGATCAATATTAGGAAAAGCCAACAGAGATCTACTTAAGAAAGAATTGACGCCAGCATTTAGATTATTGGCGAGTAGATTACGCTGTGATGGATTTGAAATACATAGTGTCACCACCCCATTCCATCCTGAGGATGTCGTAAGAGCCGACAAAAGGAAATGAAAAGGACGATAACCTAGCCGCAAGACAAGGATATGAAACCCTGTGCCAACCTCTGGCCAGCGTGGCACAGTAGGCTAATTACCCCCCACTTATTTGGAGTAGGCCCGACTCAGTAGTGATAGCATTTATAGCTAGGATATATTATTGCGTGTGGTGTATATGTTTTCCATTAGGACTCGGAGTCGGATCCCGCAGCTAACGCCACCCAAGAGACCGGAGGCCAAACAGTATTTCGCAAACAAGTTTATTGCTAGCTGGAATGGCTTACGACTCTATATTTTCTAATTAACAACTTTATGGGTGCATAGAATGTAATAGAATCATTTTTTGTCTCCCGAAGCAAAGGGAATATATTACAAGTTTAACATGGTAGCATCTGTTACTGTCTGTCTTTGTGTGTCATTCTTTCGGAAATATACAATTTCAATATTCACCAAAAAATAGATTTTGGCTATTTGAAATATAAACATAACATGGTTGGTTTTATATATAACTTAACGCCATTTTACGGTATCCATAAATTATACTCTTTCCTTTAATCTGAGCTAATTCGTAACAGACCTTAAGCAGCCTCAAACTTTTGAAACAAATCTAAAGTATCCAACTCTACAACAAAAGATAACTTCTGACAAGCTGTTTAACTAACTCTTACAAGTTGTGGATTACATTTATCAAACAGCTGCGTCAGTCCTCTAACTTATCTACTAGTTACTTTTATACCATACAATGTATCTTACCAATAGCAGTATTATACTATCTATCTTGCCTTTCTCAATTTTATTGGGCGACAGTGAGTTGGTTAACTAATCGTTATTAAATCTACATATTTTTACTCGCCTAATTCTTTGTCCTAGGCGATCTCCGTCCTATAGTTGTCTGGAATAAATTGCTGTGAGTAATACGATCCACTTATTTAACTGACGTTTCTGTGTGGCTGACAAAGAGTGGTTTAAAATTTGGGCAAATTACATAAACCATTAAATATCTTATTATGATCTCTATTCATATTTAAAAGAAAATTTCTGCGTGCATAGGGAACGTTATCAATAAAACAAAATGACAGGCGGTAGACTCAACTGTTTCTGTGCACATTTAAAGACAACTGTCATATAGCCTCTCCAGTGACTACGACTGCTACAAAGCATTCTAAATGTCGAGATTGAAATAATGTAAAATACACGCCATAAATCTTTTAAAAAAGGGTTTCATTTCTAGAAAATCATTTGGACTGTCTTTAAAACTGGGTGTATCTTTAGTATATACTCTAAGATACTAAAAATAGCTTTATATTAAAGGTTAAACTTTATTTCTGTAATAAAGAAGGAGTGGTTCAGTGGAGAAGAATTATTTTGTCTTGCGAAGTCAATTTTTGTGAAATGATATTTGACTATAAGCGTACATTTTACGACGCAATCTAAAACATAGTGTGGATTTGCACATAAAAAGACTATAAACAACGATACTGAAAGGTTTCATATTAAATTCTGATGCTAAAACTTAACTGAATTAAGGTATTTAAAGGTATTAAACATTTCTTACAAAAAGTTAAAATTTTTAAATAAAATCAATATATGCTCTAAGATCATTAATTCTACAACCAAAATGTTTCAGTCCTGAATTTTCGTTCATATTTTGTTACAAGCAAATTTAGGATACTAACTTGCAAGAGAAGAAAAAATAGTATGTCACTCCGATATTGAGTAGTATGCCACAGTGGTACCTTTCACCTGACTAGACGCGACGCAGCGTTAGGTAAAACATAATAAAAAGAGTGAGATGTGGCGTCCTCCAGAAGGATAGAGGGAAATTGGCCTACGTTGTGTGTCAAGCTGGCCAGGGTACATAGGGTTTTAAGACAAGTTTTCTTTAGCTTTCGGCTAAGGTTATACTGTAATATAAGTCGTCAAATAATATTAGAATTTATCAACAACATATTTACTACATATACTTAAGTGGCAGTGGGCAGGGCACATAGCGCGCAGGACGAGTGGCGACCGCTTTCCGGAAAGCGCAATCCTGGTAGGCCTCCCACACGGTGGACCGATGACCTGGTTCAGGTCGCCGGAAAGCGATGGATGCGAGCGGCCCAGGACCGGCCTTTGTGGAAATCCTTGGGGGAGGCCTATGTTCAGCAGTGGACGTCTTTCGGCTGAAATGATGATGATGAGCTCCATATTTTAAATCTGATGTCCTGTGTTCAAGCGAATCATGGTTTTATTAGTCCCCATAAACGATTCAAAACGTACGTAGCAACGGTATTCGCAATACATATTCATTGGAACGGTATACACGGCTGGCAAGACTGAGTAGACGTGCAGCTAAATAATGTTGTAGACCCGAGAACAACCATTTACGAATTTGAAAATAAGCCAAAGGAAATCATCAGGCCGAATACCTAGACCGAAAACTTGAAATGAAAGCCTGTGGCAACCCGTCTGGCCAGCTCGGCACAGTGGGCTAATTACCCTCCTTGTAGTTGGAGGAGGCCCGACTCAAGTTTCAATTATTTGGTAAAAATATTCTACACCTAGTAGATAAATGTAATTTTGTAATGTGGTCGATGCATTTAACAACGTAGAGAATAAGGGCCCCCGCGCATTTAGGCGGCCAGTCGCGCGGCCTGGCCGCATAATGCGCGGAGGCCCTAAGGGACGACGATGAAACGACTTTTACAAAAAACTAAACAGTTTTGACATAATATTTGACGAAACATACATCTATACTAATATATAAAGCTGCAGAGTTTGTTTGTTTGTTTGTTTGTTTGTTTGAACGCGCTAATCTCAGGAACTACAGGTCCGATTTCAAAAATTCTTTCAGTGTTAGATAGCCCATTTATCGAGGAAGGTTATAGGCTATATTTTATTTTCAAAAGAATTAGGGATCCGTATGAAAATTGCGATTTTGTAACCCAACGTGTAAAATCGGAAACCTATTTATGCGTGCGCTGCAAAAACGATTGACAATAGAACAAAATGAAGTACTACGAGTTTATAGGTCTTATTAAAATCTACAAAAAAGTCGCATATCTAACTATCATAGTTTAGTCACAATAACCACTTTTATATTCATAAAAAAAAATGCATAGAGATAAGCACGGGTTCGAAGTCCACGCGAGCGAAGCCGCGCCCAAAAGCTAGTTCTAAATAATCTTGTATTTTTTGTCCATTGCCGACAATTTATTTTTTATACAAAAAAGTCGTGGGTCTGCTTAAAATCTGAATTCAAAACCGGACGGGACCTGTTGCCTGGTTTTAGCGCAAAGAGATGTCAATTGTATTTAATCCTCGGTTGAAGCCAAATGTTTGAAGGATCTCGAACAATGGACGGGGATGGAATGAAAATTTGTTATTTTATGATCCCTACTAAATGATACGCTAAATAAATACGACTGTAATTTATACTAGAGATACTCTGCATTCCAGAGTATAGGAATTTCATTTAAAAACATAACAAGTGTGCTTTTGATTACGCGACTGAAGTTAAACTTCTTCGTTATCTTCTTCTTCTCAGCTCATAAAACACCCACTACTGAGTCGGGCCTCCTCCATCTACATGAAGGGTGGTAAACAGTTTACTTTGGCATGCTGGGACGAGACGAGTTGGCATATGGTTTCGTATCAGGATTTCCTTCCTTTACTAAGTAAAACTTCGTATTAATTGAACTGAACAAAATATTAATTTATAAAATTGTTCAAGAACGAAATGAAATTACGCAATAATCAAGAAATCGTTCCCGTAACGCTAGCAAACTTGCATACGAACCTATGAGAGGATGAATGAAAGAACTTCTCCGCGCGCACCTCTCTCCCTTGCCCCTACATTTATATATGAAATTTAACCCTCTCCTTCTACCTTCACTATCTTCCTTTTTCCATTTGCCTAGCCCGATCACACTTTTCGTAACACTCTTACTCCCCAAGTTAAGCATGCGTGAAGAAGTTTCGCTTTAATAATATATTTCCTTCTTCCTGTCTTCTCGCCACTTTTCAATATAGGTTTGCAACGCCGCAGGTATCGCGTGTCACCTACCCTATAATAAGTGAATGTATGACCCTGTCAGTAGAAAATAAGATAAGAAGTGATATTATTATCTATACTTCTATACTAATATATAAAGCTGCAGAGTTTGTTTGTTTGTTTGTTTGTTTGTTTGTTTAAACGCGCTAATCTCAGGAACTACTGGTCCGATTTCAAAAAATCTTTCAGTGTTAGATAGTCCATTTATCGAGGAAGGTTATAGGCTATATTTTATTTTCAAAAGAATTAGGGATCCGTATGAAAATTGCGATTTTGTAAACCAAGGTGTAAAATCGAAAACCTATTTATGCGTGCGCTGCAAAAACTATTGACAATAGAACAAAATGATGTACTACGAGTTTGTAGGTCTTATAAAGATCTACAAAAAAGTCCGCGAGAGCACATATCTAACTATCATAGTTTAGTCACAATAACCGATTTTATGTTCATAAAAAATATGCACGGGTTCGAAGCCCACGCGGGCGAAGCCGCGCGCAAAAGCTAGTCAAAAATAATCTCAATCCTAAACGGAAAATGAGCCCTTGTTAAATCTCCTCCAATTCGCCAGATGGTAATAATTGCCGCTATCTCATTCCGTAAGCTGCCTCTTGCGACAACCTCATAATAGAAGGATTGGTGATAATGAGTCAAGACGTGTCGTGCCACACGCTTAGAATCTAACGAGTTGGAGACATCATTCATAATCCGTCGCTTATGCATCTAATTCACAAATCAGTCCGCACAAAGCTAATTCCCAAGCTGCTAATGGATTCAGCTCTAATCGACGTGTGGTTTAATGTACAGGCATTTATGGACACGTGTGCGTGTGAGGACTATGTGCAAATGTATGGGTCTATGTGTGTGTGCCGTAGACCTATTAGATTTCAAAGGTAACATTACCTGTATTTTGGACGATTTGATATGATCAGTAAATTCAATGATGTTTTCCTCAGGCGCTTTTGTAGTGTGTGCTGATGATTTTACCTCCAGATTTGTATTTTGGAATGTTAAGTTGTATTTATAACGAGATACATGGTTGGTATTATGAAGTATGCTCAGGCATAATACAGTTGTTGGCGACCCGCAACCTCTTTAGTCCAACCTCTGTAGTCTTTGTATACTTTTTTATTATAATTTGAAGTAGTGTTCTTTTTGTATGCGAGTTGCTTTGTTTTTCTGTTCTTGTTAGTCTCTTGTAAAATATCGTAAGATGTGCACGTGCCAATAAAGTGTGTTAATGTTCTGTCTCAACATGTTTGATTAACAAGCCCGCCGACTTTAGTTCTCGTCCTTTACAATAGTACTTATGAGTTTAAAAAGAATTCCAAGTAATTCCTTAATAGATAGATAGATGAACTCTTTATTGTACACAAGAGAATTATACTGAACACATTACATATAAGCAACAGTTTGTACAAAGGGCGGTCTTATCGCTAAATGCGATTTCTCAATGTACACAAAATAAAGTTTTCAAACAAATACGTTATGGTATTTTTTTTTTCAAACAAATACGTTATAACAATATGTGATTTACAAACAAATTCGTGACGCGAGGACTTTCTAAGGCGCGAAATTCGGGAATTTAAAAATAAATAAATTTATTTGTCATGACTGTTTTTTTTGCATACGGTCATTATTTGCACAGTAGTATTTCACATTGAATAATTCTGCATTTCGTAAAATATTACTTTCTTTATTTTAATTTGTATTTTTATTTCTCTAAAGAAAATTGCTCGTGTAATACACTTATCAATCCACATCAGAAGAAAAAATGGTAACACAGGCAGGAGTTGAAGAGAGGAGAACCATAAATTCTAGTAACCATTCATCCGGCAACCGCCAAAACTATCTACATATAACCGCAGGATCAAAAGATAATGTAATAAGTTGAAGCATTGCGATCAGCATTCCCAACGAATACGTACCGAACGAACCCGAACTAAAACCAACTAACCGTAAAATTGGTTATTCAAACGGTCCCGAAGTATTCAAACTAGTTCAGTAGGTGCATTCAAATGGTTCATAAGCCGTCTTGCTCGGCAACAGGTCTCGCCATTTTAATACTAATATTTCCATGACAAATTCGTGGGTCGAGGTCGGCTGGATTTTATGTGATTCAGTCTCTCTCTATTAAATGTTATGTTGGAGATTTCCATGTTATTAGAGTTTTTATTGCTGTGTGGTGCGTGTTAGTGGACATTTATTTTGAACATGTGAATATTAACAATTTTAATTTTACCATCTTCGGGATGGTACCATATCACGCATACTCGTAGATAGCTTCTCAGACAAGACTCCTGCAGTTTCACAAGATTCTATTTTTGCTGGATTTTCTACCTTTTAACCCTCACCCCTTATACATATAAACCCTGTCACCCTGGCTGGAACAATCTATGTACTTTGGTTTGTCCTGAATTCAATTCTAACCTAACTTTCACTTTTGATAACTAACTATTCACATTAATAAATATATATATGTCGGAGATAGCGACGGCTGAGCGATAGAGTCGTCATCATCTTGACTTGGTACGAGGTTTATTACTTGTAACTTTATAATTCACAATATTAACCACAGTATAAATAACAATGTTCAGTTAACACACTTAGATAGACAAACCGACAGGTTCGCAACGGAGAAGTGTCTCGGTCCGTGTCCCAACGTCGACTGACTGATCGAGCCAACCTCACTTTCCATTACGACTCTGTCCACGTGCCGCCATTGCAAAACAACTGACGTCACCGCGTTTGCCGCACTACTGTGTTAACAATCAATTGAGAAACTTAATAAAACGATATCGTTATCCACGACACGGCCATTCTGACGAAGCACACGTCCTCGTGTGTACTTGTAACAAAATAACCAACTGAGGCACATTTTCACGTTCGGCCAACCTGATGCTAATGGTCCGTAATCGTATCTTAAGAATCAAGTTAACAGAGATCACGTTAGCATACAAATAATTTCAACAACTTTAACACGAAAGGTTCCTCTAAGCCCATAATCTTTAAATCTCAATACTGATACTTTAAAACAGTAAGTTTAAGACAATAAGTACACAACACATGGCCCAGCTGTCCCAGCAGCTAGTGACAATTCACGTGTCATCCGACATCGCTCCAAGCGATACGACCAACACTTTAAATAGAGTCCACGACTCCCAGGCCACGCAGGACCATACAAATAGTCTCTCTCGAAACCCGGGTCCCCGCCACACCTCTAGCTGCCCATCGCGCTCTGTACAACTCTGAGAGTTGCAGTTACGACTACAGACTAGTGCGTGTAGTGCGACCTAGCCAAGGTATGTGTTCTTATTTACTGTTGGAGGCATCCTCCTCACCATCTTCATCAGACAAATTTAACTCAACGGACACACTGCTTAGAGGAATCCTCCTTATACAGTCGTGAGCGTATTTTTATGTTCTATTACCGGTCAAAGATTTCAGCAAATAACGATCACCATCAAGTAACTCCACATTTTTTTAAAGGTCCCTTGTATTTCGCGACTAATTTAGTTTGGTTTCTCTTCGTTCTGAATTTAAACTAAATTACCAACATCAAACTTTACCACTTTAACTTGTAGTTTTATCAAATTTTACTTTTTCGTAACTGGCACTCTTTTCTATGTACGTGGCCGCTTGCTCTCTTGTCTTACTAATGTCTACTGCCGGTCCGGAATCATTCAAAGTTAATAGGTTTAATGGTCTAGCTAAACGTCCTATCAGAAACTCGAGTGGACTCGCTTGTATTACACGGTGGACAGAGGAATTCAAAACTAATTGCACGTCTTCTAACGCTTCATGCCGGGACCTATCAGACGCTTCTACCGCGGTCAGCATACTTTTTAACGCGCTCATTGTTCTTTCTACTTGGCAATTAGCGCGACTTGACTAGCTATCAAACGTAAAGAAACACCGTGAAACTGACAAAAAAAACTTTGAATTCTTTGTTGGCAAAGCATCGTCCCAGATCTGCAATAACTAACTGGAGCTCCAACTAAAGACGCTTGATTTAAGGGATTTAATTGTTCTAGCCAAATCTATTCTCAGGGTATGATATAAGGGAACAAATTTTGTGACCGCATCAATTAAAACTATGACGTACTCCTTGCAATCGCTTTTTCCACTTAATTTGCCAGTTAAGTCAACGTGCACAGTATGCCACGGGATACTTATGTTAGGAATTGGATGAAGTCCCGCTTGTGGGCGACCTGATTGCGATTGAGATAGTTTACAAGTAATACAACCATAGACAAACTTACGAACGCACTTAGCCATGTGCTCGAACCAATAGTGATCAACCCTTTCAAGAGTCTTCTCAAATTCAAGGTGCATACGTGATTCGTGCACGTGGTTAATTACTGACCAGCGGAAGGCCCGGGGAACAATTGGAAGACACCGGGTCCGATTATTTCTCTGTACCTTGCGATGTAGGACACCTGAGCGCATGTTGGAAATGTCGAGTGGTAACAGATGATCTTTAAGTTTACCTACTATGGATTGAATTTCTTGATCACGCATCTGCTTTACCAAAAGCCAGTTCTCTGACGCCAGCGAGGTTAACGCGCGTTTGTTCAACTTTTGTGAGACTACGGGCATCTGGTCATGGTAAAGTATTACGAGAGAAGAAATCAACATGAGCCATACGACGTCCCTCACGATAACTGATAACGATTTTATTGCGTGAAGCTTTTAGTGAATTACAGTCGGTAATAATCTCAAAATATAACCTGCAAGTAATGTCTAAAGTGTTTTACAGCATTTACTACATCTAGATCTACTCTCCAACTCGTAAGAGTGGTATTTGGAATCTGCTATGAGGGGCAAATTAAACCTATAGGGGACAGTGGTGGAATCTAACTTTCGATAATCGACCACTATACGATCAGAACCGTCACGCTTCTTCACTAATAAAATAAGACTTAAATGGAGACTGACTAGGACGAATGATATTAGTTTCCATTAGTGCACTAACCTTAGAACGCACTAATAACCTTTCGTCTGGGCTAAGCCTATAGGGTAGCGATAAACAGTGCGGTTTGAGTAACATGTTTCGGCCACTCCTGACCAAGTTTTTTTTTTTTTTTTTTTTTTTTTTTTTTCTCAAATATAACCAGATATCAAACGTCAATTTCTCAATCTCAACGAGCGTCCAATCTGTGTGTGCCTTCACGCCGTTTAGTAAACAGATTCCATATTAAAAAATGGCTACCTCGCCTTTCATAGTTCATTGGGCCACCTTGCCATTTGTTGTCCACTTGGCCACCTCGCCGTTTATAGTTCAGAGAGCCACCTCGCCCTTGACTGTATATTTGGCCACCTCGCCCTTCACATGAATCCTGTTTAAATATCTAGATGGCCACCTCGCCATTGAGATACGTTTACCGCAGCACTGTTAAGATGTTTTGCATATGGCCCACAAGCCACCACGCTGTTACCACGACCCACCATACTTCAAACATACCACTCCAGAGAATAGTGCCACCCCATCTTTTCACGTGGGCGTCGTACTCCCTCGGCGACTCTCACTCTCAGAAGGGACTAGACTCGATACAGACCATCTTTCGTATCATAAGTCTCGATGACCTAGTGGTTCAGTACTCCGACTTCTAGTTCAGAAGTTCCGAGTTCGAACCCTGGCTCAACCAATGCAACTTTCCGGAAGTTATGCGTGATGAGCATCGATGACTAACAAAGTTGTACCCCATGTATGACAAAAGGTTTTGCCACCTATTACATTTGGGACTGGAAAATTAATCCAGCGTGTCGAGGCATTATTGCCGCTGACCACACCCTCAGGTATTAAAGGCGTGAAGTTACATAAGCACATAGCCATATGATGTTTTAATTAAAGAAACTATTCCAAAGATCATACCGTCATTATTATCTGATAAGCATGGATCCAGCTCAATAGGGACATATGATTGGGGGAGTGGACGTAGGCGTTCTCTCCAGTATTTGTAAGTGCGATTAGCGTTCAAACTCTTAAGATGATATCTGTCACCGTCAAGTACCTCAATGACTTCATAAGGTCCTTTATATTTAGGATCCAATTTGGTTTGATTCCGTTCATGATTTTAGACTAAAACATAATCTCCCACCGAAAATCTAGTCACATTTGCCTTATTTTTATCGAATCTTACTTTATCAAGCTGTGCATTATTTTTCATTAATTTGTCAGCTTGTTCCCTAATCTCTTAAATTTATCTCAACCTCATGATCGTCAATAGTTAATAAATTTAGTGGCCTAGCTACTCTACCTATTAGCAATTCTAATAGACTTGCCTTAGTTACCCTATGAATCGTGCCATTTATAGCAAGTTGGACATCATCCAACGCACCCTGCCATGACAAACTTCTACAACAGTCAACACATTTTTGAGGGCACTCACAACTCTTTCCACTAAGCTTTGACGCAACACAATGTTTGATGAGAGAGCATTCGGCACCAGAATCAGAATAAAATGGATACGACTCACAAGTGTTCATCAGCGTACTGCTGGGATTGCTAACATAGCAAACTTCCACATGCCTCTCGTTACTCGCCGCTGCTGCAGGCGCTGCTCCGAACTGCTTGCGCCTACTGCCGCGCCAGCTCCTCCGCTGTTGCCACGTGGACACTTCGTTGCCAAATGGCCGGCGGTGCCGCACCTGAAACAGATTAAGTCCGACCGCGGCCTCGGTCCCGCAGAGCTTGACGCTGAAGTGACAGCACTGGCTGCCTTGCCTTTCACCTCGCCTTTGGAACGGCAATCGGACGGTCGGTGACCTATTTTACCGCAGTTGTGAAATTTCACCGTTGCCGACTGAAACTTCGATCGCCTGAAGTCTGGATCTGCTGTCCTATCGCCTTATGTTTATGCTCTCAATCTACCTCACCGATGCAAATCAAGGCATATAATGGTGCCATAATCTTGGAAAACTGATATAACCTGCCGAAAATATGACGCTAGACCGATGAACTGTCAAGCTAAACAAGCACAGCAATCTAAACTTCGTATCGCAAGTAATTAACAGGTAAACATGTAAAAGAATTTCAAATAATATTTTATTACACCGGTCAAAGCCACACTATCGTAAAGTCGTATACCATACAATATACCTACCCGAGTAATAAAATGGAAACTGCTCACCGGAGTGACGTAAAATTGCAGCTGGTGCGCTTACTATAGATCCACTCACTATTCTTTGACCTGGCTGACCGCAGTACTGTTGCTCGCCTTCCTGCTGCTCCGCTCAGGGCAGTTAGACGCATAGTGTCCTTGTCCATCACAATGAAAGCAAGTGATCCCCACTTGGTTAATCGCCGCACTATGACTGCAGCTTGTGATCTTCAGTTTAGAACAATCTTCATGTAGCTTAATGTCTCCTTTATAGTGACAATGAATCGCCATTATCGGTTATTTCCATCGCGTACAGAAGCACACACATTATCACTACACTGTTTTCTCCACGTGGGCTGAATGAGTTACATACCACTTCTGATGTCGGAGATAGCGACGGCTGAGCGATAGAGTCGTCATCATCTTGACTTGGTACGAGGTTTATTACTTGTAACTTTATAATTCACAATATTAACCACAGTATAAATAACAATGTTCAGTTAACACACTTAGATAGACAAACCGACAGGTTCGCAACGGAGAAGTGTCTCGGTCCGTGTCCCAACGTCGACTGACTGATCGAGCCAACCTCACTTTCCATTACGACTCTGTCCACGTGCCGCCATTGCAAAACAACTGACGTCACCGCGTTTGCCGCACTACTGTGTTAACAATCAATTGAGAAACTTAATAAAACGATATCGTTATCCACGACATATATATATATATGTTTTAAAAACGGACTTGGATCGCCACAGTATTGCGAACGTCAGGCAAATAAAGGTACCGTAGCATTAATATATAAAAGAGTAAATTATTTTATATATGTACATGTAACTGCAGAGACAGCAAGCGAACTTTAAAAATCCCAAAACATTGATACGCTACGTAAAACTCAAATAACTTTCAACAAACAACTTACTACTGACAGCGACGACAGTCCTATTTCTAGAACTTCTGCCAGCAAAGTCTAACGCAATTCCAATCTCCTTACCAGCTCCGTGCTCTTCAAACAAAAACAGAATGTTGAATATCCAAGTCCGCTTTTAATTCGCTAAGTATTCAGTCTTGATTACAGTCGGTACTGCTATTTGAATCCCACTCCGTCCATTCAGCTCGCGACCAGTTTGTAACTTGTTGGAGGTTCTGCCATTAATGATATTAGACACTGGAGACTCCGAGCCCCGATGTTTGTTTAGTCGTTCTAGCTACTGTAAAATGCAAATTATATTCAGACGTAGTGTACGCTCTCGGTTTATACGAAGCAATTACAATGTGCTTATTTTTTCGTGAGAGTATGAGACAATATCATTTTTAATGTGTGATACTCTAAAGGTCCATTTATTATTTAATTTATAAATCTATTAACCCCTGCTGAACAGTTTCTTCGTACTTATAATTAAACAAAATATGAACGAATTAACAACAAAGTTGTTAAAGAATTCAACGATCAAAAGTGTTTACTAAAAGCATCGTATAGAACCACTTTAATGACAAATTGATATGCAAAAGGAATATGAAGCATAATGGCTCTCGGAAAAAACTACGAGTACATCTACAAAGAAGTTTGAAGCTTTTCAACGGCAACTTAAACCAAATTTCAGTTGAACACTTATATAAACATTTTTACTTGTGACTGACTTTTTTATGTCAGCCTGTAACAATAGCTCAAAGACGGTAGCGTGATAATTACACTAACCTGTGGTTAGACCAACTTATTACTGATAAATACAACTATGACACGTACTAGATGGCTCGCGGAGGTCAGGCGACAAACGCTCCACGCAAAATCTGGTTCCACTAGTGCCGAACCGAACGGAATTGGGAAATAACACGGCAAGATTTAGCTTACTATACCACGCTGACCTACGGGTGGCCGAAGGATTCGTATAAAGTTTTTATATTTTATTGTATAATCTGCTTACCTCATATGACATTCTCTCTCTCTCTCTCTCTCTCTCATAAGGTCCTACAGTGTAGCCTATATTCTCTGCGCCATCCATCTTGTCCATAAAACCTTTATTAGGATACTTTATTTCTAGGCAAGTGGAGTGCCTTGTATCATTTTTCCGTGGAGAATAACGTTTTTTGGCGCTCCCCAAGGCAGATATTTTATCGCCGTAATAAATACCAGATATCGAAGGCTCTTTAAGTTATTTTTACGCCGCCGCTTTTGTGGATAATTCTTGAAATATTGTGATGTATGGCTAAATGATGATCCTGTGGGTCCTGGCGCCAGTTTCAGTAATATTCAATTGGTATAGAGTACATTGGCCTAGGGGACGAACGTCTGGCTCTGTTGTCTGTTGGATCAGGTCTGTTCCATCATTTGTAAGTAATATCTCTTACATACATTGACGGGCACGTACAGTCGCCGATCCTGACCGCCACTCTACAATCTATGGTTGTCGGTATACGAAGTCAGTAGCTGGTTTAACCATATAATTACAGGTGCACCCACTAAATAGTTTGTGGAGAGCAGACGGCAACCGCTGCGTGTGAATACTGTAGTTAGCCAAATCAGGCTGGATCTGCGCTGTGCAATCAAAATCGTAATTCATATAATCTGGTTGGCTCAATACACCGATTTTGATATGTCACTATCACTACATATTACTACATACATATTATAAAACAAAGTTGCTGTCGTCTGTCCGTCGCTATGTATGCTTAAATCTTTAAAACTACCCAACGGATTTTGCTGCGGTTTTTTTTATAGATAGAGTGATTCAAGAGGAAGGTTTGTATGTTTAATACATCTATAATATAGTAGAGAAACACTGAAAAAATTTAGAGGTTCATCATTGAATCCGAGTGAAGCCGGGGCGGGTCGCTAGTTAAAAAATAAAATAAAATTGATAGTTTAAAGTTACATACGTACCATTTACCACCGAGATCAATGAAAATGGAAAATTAAACGGAGAAAAGGACTACTAATATACTACTTGTATATGATCATATGTAGAAATCCAGCGCCCCTAAGATCAAACGTGAGTCAAAAATATCCAAAGAAATGACATATACACAGTATCACATTTAAATTGCATTGCATTACATGACACTACCAACTAATGAAATTTCCGCGGCTCTAACTTTAGAAGTTGGTCTTGTGGCATATTTTCCTACTGATGTTTAGGATTTCCTTCTTGCTCTCCTGGACATTCAGATTTAACACAGAACATGACAATTTCATTAGATTTTATTATATACACAGTATAATGAAAGCGGTAGGTGGTAAGCAACAGCGTTGTGTTTAGACCGTTTTTATATCTTGAAGCGCTGAGCCAAATATTCATAACTCGCAACGTCTGAACCGTATAATCGACTTAGTAAATCTGTATTTCGTAAGAAAACTCTATAACTATGGAGTCCTGAAAAGCTGGGGGGGTCAGTAAAGTATACCTAACTTTCTCCACTGGCAGAAATCTGATGTAACATCAGCTTTGAAAGTCGGAATCGGTTTAACTATTTCAGAGAGAGAGTCAAAACAAACTCACATACAGAAGTTTAAAAAATTATGTTTTGGAATATGTTTAATTATACTATACATATAAATAGTTATTTTAATATTAAAAACAGACACTCTTTTTTATCTGACATTATTTCTCCTGCGACTACATTTTATGATACTTTTTGTATGATTGGGTCCTTGGAACATAATTTCCCTGAAATTTGCACAGTATTGTATAAAGTTTAACATCACTGAAAATTGTTACAGGTGTAATTTTACTACACTATAAACTTAAACGTTTAAAGATAGTTTACATATATCTGAATTTCACAAAGAGTTTCTCTGTAGCAAAGAATGCGGGTAAATTGCGCAGCGCTGCAGCGCTAACTTGATTTAGCGCTGGATTTTGCGAACGCAATAAGAATTGTGCGCTCACGGCCAAAGCGATTACATTCAGTGAAACAAGTTTAGCGAAAAATATGGCAACACTTTTATGAACTGCATTTGTTGCGCTGAATTAAGACGGAGGATTTTTATTATTTACTAGCTCAAGTAAGTGGGTATGCTCGCGTACGCATCAAGTTTATTTGTAAGGATTAAATTATTTTCTTTTGCTAAAAGGTACATTAATAATTCATATCGTTTCAACGGGCCAAGTAGCGCTTTACACGGTTGAATATTAACTAAACAGTTACTCATTTTCTACTAGACCCAGAAGACGTCGACCGATCCTGAAACTCTTAATTCTGACAAGTTTATCACTCGGAACACGATAGCAGCAACAGGAACTTCAGAGACCTACGGTCTTGAGGAACCATGTAGCGACCTAAACTCTATAGAAATACTTTACGCGTAAATCTGCATCAGAAATATCGCATAGAAAAAGTAGCATACTCATAAATATTCCACAACGTGATATCAAAGTTAATAGAACAATTCACAAGGATAAAAAGACCCCCAACTTCAATATTCGGAAAGTAAATATAAAGCTATTTTGAAAAATCCCATTTTTATTTATTGTTACCTTTTGTTGACTTATTTCGTTTCCTTTCCCTTTTCATAATGTTTTCATCCAAGTTTAGTGAGTATTATGTTAAATCCAGCAAAACTCGATACCAGTAATTTTCCTCTCACCAATATTGTCTAAAAATAAAAGCTCCCAATCAAAGGCACATAACAAATATATTCGATACAATCTGGATGGGCCTTGAGACGTATGAAGGGCTAAAGAAATCGATAACATGATGGAACGTTCCCTACTTAAGGGCTTGTCGAACAAATTTGCCCTTGAACAACATTACTTACTTCCAAGTCGTGCAAATCGTATGACGGTATAGAAGTGGAGCAAACATATTATGTAGCGTGATTATTATTGTCTATTATAGTATTACTACGGATTAATATACAATATTGCCAACCGACAATCACTTGAGGGGTCTGTGCTATGCATAGGGTAAAGACTGATGTGTTGTTTATTTTTAATATATTTTAACTATTCATTATCACTATCAACTTCAAACTACTTTATTTTTATTTTCCTTTTTTATTTCTTCTTGCGCTCCTAAAATGCACATCAGATTTTGTGGATTTTTGGCATAGAAATAGATGGGACATCCTAGGAAAATAATAGCTGCGATGACCACGAGCTCAAATTACACGCAAACCCGTGGCAAAAGCTAGTCACGAAACATTAGGAAACAATAAACAAATACACTAATTAGTTAGCTTAGTTTTGGACATAATATTAATGATAAAATGTGCATGACATTTACACAGCCGAACTAGTGTTGAGCTGTACACACGGCTAATGTAAATGATTTAATTAAATTTCTATGAACCGCCATCACAGAACATAGCAACACCGACGACCACCGAACCTTGTTAATTCTGATTAAAACGAGACCCCAAATCCACATTTAGTTAATATTAGCTACGCGACCTGTCCTACAGCAGAGAAAATTTAACACTGGTAATATTTAACCGACTTCAAAAAGGAGGATGTGGTAAATTCCCCGTTTTTGTGGGCGGTGGCAAGTTCTAGCTTATGCATAATTTTTATCCAGATATCGGAGGATGAGACGTTAAAATTGTATGAAAATGATTATAATTATACTAATATAACAAATCGGTTTGGAATATAATTTGTATTCTGTATCCCCACGCAATATCAACTATAATTAACGTTCGCCAAATAATTGAATCCAAACCAATTAATATTGTCAGCCTTTACTCTACCCTTTGAATCGGAAATTCCTTCGAAACTTCCCTTAAGAGATAAGTGGTTTCTTGTGTACGACTTGTAAACAAACAGAAACAACATTCTGTCGTCAATTGTATTGATTCTTTAAGTGTTTTGTGAACTATTTGTAGTGCTATTGCCTCGCAAATAGTACGGAATTTGATCTGTAGGTTAAGCAACGTCTGGTTTAGCTGGATTGTGGACGAGTATCCAAAATAGATAACGTGATTTAGGACAAAAATATTATACGAAATTGGGAATTGGTTAATTTCCTTCCATGTATTTGGAGGAGGTCCGACTGTTTTGGATTGAGATGATAAATGACGAAGTACAGTTGTCTTTCAAAAAATCTGCAAATACCTAAAATATATGTCTAGTATAATGGCATCACATCCGGTTTAGTTAAAGCTCAGTCGCTCGCTACCACCATTACTATCTGCTATCGGAAATTCATTTTATAACCTCGTAGCGGCTACGGCAAATCGTAGCACTCTACGGCGTAGGTAAGACCCATATTGCTGGGAAAACCAATTTGAGGACGCTACGACGTAGTAAATTGCTATGAATAACCTACCATTCAAACACATTTCAAACCAATTGTGGTGTTATTGCATTTGACAAGTGATTGACAATTAGCTGAACTACTTAAATTAATAATCGTTACTCCAAAAAGAGATAGTTGCTATAGTTGAAAGAATAACAAAAAACAGACTCAACTTGCTACATTATTACTTTTCTAACCAAATATGCTGATCGAGATTCAATACTTCATGGTTTTGTACCAGCTTCTCTCTATAGAACATCAGTGTTAGAAATTGAGTGTAATAAATGTATTAATAATAATTGAAAAGCATTTTGTATAAATAACACATTTCAGTACAATGATTTTTGAATTTTTATTTGAACTGTACCACAACTAATGTGACAGTAAAATAAGTATTTCACTATATTATGTAAAAGGGCCATTATGAATTTGATGACGTCATAGAACGGCGCCACACTCCAGAGACTCGCAACACTGTTGCGGATTATTGCGCAGCCATTTGACGATTTTAGTTTTATGCTACTAATATTACTTCGCTCGATCTTTCACTCGTTATTTTAATACAATAACATTTAAGTGGAGTAGCTTACAGCAAGTTTCAAGCGCTTCAGAATACATTATTAAATAATATCTTCTCTCTTTTTCTCAAAATAGGAATGTAAGAGACTAATAACCTCGCACTGGTTATGAGTTTAGTATCATTACATGCCGTGAATGACCCGCTAATCAATCGTGCTTACTCAAATTGTATGTTGCATTTATTATTATTTGTTTTTTTAATTAATTTTGAAAAATATAACCTCAATCTTTCATAATTGTTTCTTGAAATGTTCAATATTTTTTCACCTGGTCTTTCCAGTCAACCGGTCGCATCCACTGACTCCCAGAGACCCATACAGGGTCGTCCATCCACCTAGTCGGTGGTCATCAAACGATTCGCTTTCCCGTTCCACAGGCTACGCCTGCCTGCCTGCGGCTTGGCCTGTATTTTGTAAGTTCAACTGGTAAATCCTCCAAGCTCTATCAGTCGCCTGGATCCTTTGTGGGTTTTATTATTTCTCATTTGATAACCTGTAATTAAGAAATACTTGAAAACATAACATTACAACATACAGGATGATTATTGAACCTCCGGAAAATTTTAATAGGTGGTTCAGACCATTAAAGTAAACAACTTTCCCAAAGAAACACGGGAAGAAAGACAAAAAGAAATCAGACCTTCCATACGAAATCGACCACTTGATCGAGCAGTTATCTATGGGAGGGTCGATTTTTTATTTCACCTTTCGCCCTCTGTTTCTTTGGGAAAGTTGTTTACTTTCACTATCTGACCCTTTTATTATTATTATTATATTTATTATACCTATTTAAATTTGGCGGGTGGTCCAAAAATCACCCTGTATAGTTGAGCACAATAATAGCCGCATTTGAACGTATCCGATTTAGGCCGAAGAGTGTTACTCGTAGCTAATAAAACACCATCGAAATCAAAGGAATGTTCCATTTAATGCCCCCCTTCGACAAGCGACAGAAGAGCGCCTCATTTGGCACATTTCGAGGGTTACCGCGCGGAACTTTGATTACAAGCGTTCCTGTGGGTGCTACGGTAAGATCCCGAAGGCACCTGTCACTCTTAATTGTATACACGCACCTACTAGCCCTCTTTCCCTGTTATTATCTCTAGCTAGATCTGTAGGTTGCGTTTATTTTTTAATTGAATAAATAAAAAGGTTATTATTCAAAACGAAGGTGATGAGCACATGGTATAACTAGCTTCTACCTGTGACTTTGTCTGCGTTGATTTAGAGTTAGGGTGCTTGTACACGGTGCAAGTAGTCCGTGCGTTGGTCTCGCGGGTCACTTTAGCGTGTTCCAGTGGTCTTGGACCTACCGATTTGGCACTGGTTTTGCCTATATTCTGAAATGGAATAATCCTACTAATATTATAAACCCGTAAATTTTACTATTTTACGGGATCCACGAGCAAATTTGTAATATATTTCACTAAATTTATTAGTTTTCGTAAACTTACATTTTTGACAAATCAATTTACAACGGATTTTGTTCTCGAGAAATTTTGACGCGATTCTACTTCACACGAATAGAACACACATGTATATCTCGGCCACAAAATAATATATTGCGTACTGCTGGCGCAAGTAGGCCATATCTTTACTTGCTCCAGTTACTGGCACTATGGAAATGTACACGCGAGTTACTGATGCATGTTACTCACGCATGTGACCCGCATCTTTGCATGCGCGGGTTACTGGCACAGTGTGTAAGCAGCCTTAATCCTTTTTTTTCAATATGATGTAACAATTGTGACGTTTCGTCATACATTGTGTTTACCCGGACATTAACTAACGGGCTGATGTCATATACCCCAATTACACTGGAGTCGGCACCAATATAACTGGCTGTGGTTAACTATACATATTGATTATTACACGGAGCTATCGCAGTCTGCCCAGAGCTATTTAGTGGGACAACCGGTATTTACTTATTTAGACCAGCTAATCCTATTTTAAACCTAAGCAAACTGCTTAGACATAAAATCTAGTGTTAATAATCATAAATAAATCTTGCTGTATCTCTGTGAAAATCCTAGTTCATTAAGCAGATACACTTCTATTGGACGAGACTGCAGGAAGAGGGAACATCAGTGTGAGACATAAAATAAAATTGTTTCAGTAAAAATAAAAATGAAATACATAAAATTGCTCATGTTTCACAGCAACGCACCCATGAATGCCAATGTGTAAATCAGGTCAAGTATTTGATCTGGTTGGTACAGAACTATCGGCGGAAAGTGCCACGTCGCTCATAACTCACGGCGCCCTACCGCGACTCGGTAAACAGACAAAAATGCTAACCAGTATACAATCTTGGCCTGTTATAACCAGTTCTTTGAGTCACGACTTACAACGCCCACAGAATGAATTGGGAAGGTGTGTCGTTGAGTATTTCCACGGGAAAAGTTAATTACTTTAATGTATGGATGAGTAAAAGTGTCTGATGTACGTGCAAAGTTGAATAATTTTATATAAAGTATGTACTGTGGCAGCGAGCCGGAGGCGGCGCTATCGCACCGAATATTAATGGCTTTACGACAATGTTAAATATATTTTTGCGAGATTCTGTATTGACGGTTTTTGTTAAAGCGAGCGGCAAATCTCATAAATTTCGGGCGAGTAAATTTCATAATAAATCAATTGTAAATCTATTAAAATTAAGTAATTTGTGTATAAAATGCTTCGTTGCAATACAATTAGGTACTATTATTTTATTAAATTGTGGTATTTATTGCGAAGAAAGGCTGCTGCGGCGGGTCAGCTCCAATCACTGTGACAGAAATTATTCTAAGGACGACTAAGATAACTGGATATCGTATTATAATATTAATTTATTACAAGATTACCGGCTCAATCAATTGGGGGTGTCCTATGAGGTGGAACACATCAGAAAGAAAACTTCTTAAACAACTTTTTGCAAATTCCTCTGACATTCATGAGCATGCTTAATTTCCCTACTAAATTCAACATCAACAATATTATATACCAAGTAAATATGGTATACCTGGATTACTTAATGGCAACTGTGATTACTTGTATTCAATAAATCCTATCAAAGACCGTTCAATCGTGTTTCATCTGAAATATTATCTGAAATATTCTTATAATATTCTCTCCGATGATCGAGGGATTAGAGCGATATAACCAAAAATGTTCAATTCCTACTAATATACCAGAAATTTCAATATAATATTCAATATATTTGACGACACGGTTGGCGCAGTGGTTGAGCGATCGACTGCTGCTCAGCATGTCGCCGGTTGGATTCCCCGCACGGAAGAAATATTTGTACGACCTACAAGTATTTGTTCCGGGTCTGGGTGGTTTCTATCTATAATATGTATGTATTTACAAAAAATAAAGAAAATCAAAATGTATATGTAGTTTATCATCCATCTCGTTACCATAACACAAGCATTAAGTTGCTTAGCTTGGGACGAGATGGCGTTGTATGAAATGTCCAAGGATATTTATTTATTTTATTTATTATATAATGCACTATATTTCTATAATAATAACACTCTCATTTCTTAGTTAATAGTACCAAAAATAGCTTAAGTTGCCTCTTCTGTAAACCCAGTATAATAAAGTATCTTATGGCTCTAGAAAATATAATCTAGTGATTTTGGGTGCAGAGGTGAGAGATAATGGAAAAATTACACGTCTTAAGACGATTTATGGCTTATGGATCTCCACTCACAGTAAAATCATTTACCCTTCATCACCATCTCAGCTCCTAAATGACCCAGCCCAAGCCGGGTACTTCACCTCCATGGAGGAAAGTCCACTCAGACCTGGATGGATCTTGTAGACCAACGGTTTTCTGTTAACTATATGGTTAATATTTTGTAGATATTGGAATGCTCAAGCGGTTACAACTGAGCGAATAGATCGGAATATTAAGCAGACCCTGAATGGCCATAGTTATTGAGTGCCGTGTTATTGATAGGAACGCCTGTAATCCCTTTATTCAGAACTAGACCATTGTACAAGACTTATGACTAGGTTTTGTATTCGACTTTGCCTACGTGATTTAAAATTCACTTATAAACCGAATTATATGGTGCTAGAATTGCCATTCCAATATCAACATTATTATCGCCCTCGTTCTAAAGTTTAGTTTACATCTCCTGTTGAATCAAGATGGCTCCAATCGATTGCATGACTTACATTCCAAATCCCACGGACAAGTTTAAATATGACCTAGCTAATTGCGAAATCCTAAAACCCTTAATTAAGCGGAGCCCCAAAAGCCTCGAAGATTTGTGAATGTTATTAAGTGCAAGAGCGCGACCGTGCCGCTCATCCTCAATTATTCACTAAAAACAATTTTTCTCAGACCATCTGCAGCAACAGTCCTCGGCCCACTTTGTTTCTTTCGCATTTTATTTACACAAAACAATTCCTTTGATAAATCGTTTTTAATCCGAACAAAACGCGGGATTATTCCGATTTGGAGGAAAAAGACTGCTGTAATGGAATTAGTTGATTCGAAACGTTCGAAGCGCTCGTCAACTACTGAATAATCCATTAGGATTAAATTATTGTTGCGTGAAACAATTCGACTTTTAAAAAACGGCGATTTGGCGATAATTGATAATAGTCATTCTCCTTAAACAAGTCACAGTTAAGTCATGTTCAAATCATCATGACGTTGTATTTTGTCATTGCTCATGATTGTTCAATTCTTTATAAATTTATTCAAGTTTTATAACGAAGTACTGAACCGATTTCGAGGAAATTTTCGTAGGACCAATGTGTATCCATTTTATTAAGATCCTTTCGTATCAGATTATTAATGATGGAATTAAAGTTTAAAAAATATACAACCGTATTGGGAACCTCCTCCTTTTTGAACTCGGTTGACAAAAAGTAAAAAGGTGTCAAAGAAATTGACCGCAACGCTATATGCATTGCGGTCAATTTAGATGTAGTCAATGAAGATGACTTTAGTTTAGTCAAAGGAGTGGACTTTAGTCAAAGAAGATGACTTTAGGGTTGGATCGATGTAGACGGATATTTGAAAGTCAATTTAGCAGAGTTAAAACGCTGCTTACAAGTGCACTTAATACCGTCTAGCCGGCGTGGTTTTTAATATCTAATTACAAACTTCAAAACGAGTCTGGATCGTATTCGAATTCCACACGAGCAAAGCCACGTATAGCTACTATTAGGCAGTAAAGATGACAGTTCATACAAAACATCAATTCTCAGACAGCCTCTAATTTATGTTAATCACAGATTAGTCGATGCTGATCCGATTACTTCTCGCCTCGGCAATTTATCCCGGAATAATATCAACAAGTACGGTTACCGTTCCCGGATCAGCACCGTTATCAATCAAGCTACAATCAATCACTCCCGGTTTTTACCGTAGCAGCTGTGAGAATGGAGCATGACCTAAGCGTTGTGTTTCACTGTCTATGGCATTAAAACCCCAAAATAATCGATTTTGATTTTTTTCTTATTGTATAGTGTTCTATATAACGGAACTTCTTTTGACAACTTATTCTGTATCAATCGAGTTACAAGGCAAGAATGTATGGTTTATAAAATCTAGGAGTATAGGTTGTACTATCTTTAGGGTGTCGTAAGAGGCGACTAAAAGAATGTAAGAGGCAGATCACCTAGCGCCAAGGGAAGGAAAACTTGATACAAACCCTGTGCCAATCTGTTTTGCCAGCGTGGCACAGTAGGCTTATTTCCCTCCATGAATTTGAAGGAGGCCAGACTCAGTAGTGGGCATTAATGGGATGAAACGACGACACCAAAAATAATATTGGTTATATTTGCCTGATTAGGATTTTTTTGAAAGCAACTTCAAAAATATCCTAAAAAGGCAAATTTAACCAATAAATCATTTGAGGTCAGTACCAAACTTAAATTGACACCGACTTCAAATGGCTGCTTATGTTTACATATACAGGGTGGTCAAAATGTCGTGGATCAAACGAAACCAGCGGTTAGATGGGGCCATCAGCAGCAAAAAATTGTTCTACGTGAGGTCCTTAGGGTCAACCCCTGCGGAGTTACAATAGATTTTGTGTTTTTATGAGAAATTGACATTTTTTTACTAAAACTTGATAAAATTCGAAAAAATCTACACCCTGTATCTTTTTTATAATTTTCACTAGATTGCTACTGATGAGTCCTTTCGTTAGACATGCTATTTAGGGTAGTTTATTGGGTGTGTTGAAGATAATATTAAGTTTTACGAAAGCAAGAATTCTTAAATCAAAACTTGTTATTTACTTCGGACCCCACTGTGAAAAAAAAATACTCTACAGAAAAGTGCCACTGTATCACAATTTTTGGCGCATTTAATAGGGATTCTAAAAAGGTATTACACATGGCTATGCGTGGCTTCGATATCTTTCAAGGACGATCATTCCTAGCAAGGACAGAGATAATTCATACATAAAACTCGGTTAGGCCTACTAACCTAACCTTACCTAAGCGTGATCGTTTTCCGGACTACAGGGTCTTTATCGTCGTTTCAACCCATAAATGACCCACTACTGAGTCGGGCCTCCTCTAAGTTCATGTAGGGAAATTAGCCTCCTGTGCCATGCAGCCAAGACAGGTTGACACAGGGTGTGTATCAAGTTTTCTTTCTCTTGCTGCTAGGTGATCTGCTTTTAGTCGCCTCTTACGACACCCTCAATAAGGTATGGGTTGGTGACATTGTTTATTCTTTATCGTCTTCGTTTCAGCCCATAAATTACCCACTACTGTGTCGGGCCTACTCAAAATTCATGGAAGGACATTAGCCTACTGTGCCACGCTGGCAAGACGGGTTGGCACAAGGTTTGTTTGCTGACCCGGTAAGACTCTCTCCATGTACGAATTATGTACGCGCATAAAGAATACAATTCTAATAAATTGTCCGTGTGACGGATTTATAATACAGAATGTCACCAACCCATACCATATTGAGGGTGTCGTAAGAAGCGACTAAAAGAACGCATTAGGCAGATCACCTAGCTGCAACAGAAGGAAAACTTGATGCAAACCCTGTGTCAACCCGTCTTGGCTGCGTGGCACAGTAGGCTAATTTCCCAACATGAACATAGAGGAGGCCCGACTCAGTAGTGGGTCATTTATGGGCTGAAAAGACGATAAAGACCCTGTAGTCCGGAAAACGATCACGCTTAGGTAAGGTTAGGTTAGTAGGCCTAACCGAGTTTTATGTATGAATTAACTCTGGCCTTGCTACGAATGATCGTCCTTGTAAGATATCGAAGCCACACATAGCCATGTGTAATACCTTTTTAGAATCCCTATTAAATGCGCCAAAAATTGTGATACAGTGGCACTTTTCTGTAGAGTATTTTTTTTTCACAGTGGGGTCCGAAGTAAATAACAAGTTTTGATTTAAGAATTCTTGCTTTCGTAAAACTTAATATTATCTTCAACACACCCAATAAACTACCCTAAATAGCATGTCTAACGAAAGGACTCATCAGTAGCAATCTAGTGAAAATTATAAAAAAGATACAGGGTGTAGATTTTTTCGAATTTTATCAAGTTTTAGTAAAAAAAAGACTATTTCTCATAAAAACACAAAATCAATTGTAACTCTGCAGGGGTTGACCCTAAGGACCTCCCGTAGAACAATTATTTGCTGCTGATGGCCCCATCTAACCGCTGGTTTCGTTTGATCCACGACTTTTTGACCACCCTGTATATTATTTATTTTTGTACATATTCGAAACCGATTTAATAATTTTTATATCCTTTTTTAACTGGATGGGTTCTTCCCAAGTTTACTTTTTTGTGGCTTACATTCCTGTGATACTCTCAGGATGAAATGAGATAGTGACTGTTTTATCGTAACCAATTAATAATAACAAAACGATCTAATGTTACTAATCCCAATTTACCGCAGCAAACACAGCCAGTATGCTTGTGTGTGCAAATTAACATTTTGCCGTACGAGCAACTGAGTAAATCTTGCCGAACACTTCCAATTAAGTTGCACAGACAGCAAGACGCTTCGGGCGACATATTGCTCAAAACTAAGTGAGTGTATGTATGCTGACATTGCCATAATATAAGCCCGAAATTACCCTTATTCAAATACTGTGCTTTATTAGACTATTGTATTGCAGTTCCAACGATAAGAGATGGATCCAAAAGCATTTGAAACCCAGGATTTATATGGTATATTGGGAGACAAAAGGTAATACACATAAATTAAGGGGCAAAAGTACTGTTGATATTCAGTGCGTAACTTAAACTTAGTAGCCATCCGAAGTAAGGGCATAGAGAAATGTTATGCATGCAATAGCTCTTTTCGATTGGCTCTAATACGAAAGATGGCTGTGGGTATTTTATTACGAGTATTTAATAGCAATAAACTAAGGAAAATATTGAAAAATATCGAAAGTAATTGTGAAGGTTTATTTGCCTGACGTATCGACTTACCTTAACGGCACAAGTTTAACGAATAGGTGTGTCTGTATGTGGCATCGTCCTAAACGAATGCGCCAAATATTAGTTAAATTATGCAATGAAGACCAACAGAATGTAAAACAGTATTACGCATCTAAACATGGTAGTGGAACTACTGTCACCAGTCCGCCTGTGACCAATATTTCCACGACCAGACCCATGTCCTAAATATATAAAATGTGTACAAATCGCATGAGTCTAAAAACATTAAATGAAAAGTTGTTTCCGGTCAACCTACGCGTTTTACAAGCCATTTCCCAATTTCTTGGAGGTCGGCACCCGTCTACCTTCATTTGATCAGATGTTAATTGTTAATACGACGGACCGCCATCCAATAAGTGTCAGAGCCATATGTCGCTTAACCTGTAGATCAAATTTCGTTTCGCTCAATATTCTAAGTCTTTGGTTAAAGTATTTTACAAAGTAAACAAAAACTACTTCAACACAAGTGATAAGTAATAGATATCGACAGCTTTATCTCAAGGGGCGTAGTTTATGCATAAAATTAATATAAAGCGGCCTAAATTCGGGTCTTCGCTGGGGAATATGGAACTCCAGATCCGAGGCCCGGCTAATGCTGGTCCGTGGGGAAGTGGCGGGATGTGGCTTCAAGCTTACAACTCGAACATTTTGCTAAGATGTGTGCCGGTGAAACCGCATGCATAAACTAATGCTTTAAACAATGCTATTTTATCGTAAGAGAAAGCTACCTAAGCTAGGTATTAAAGTACTCAACAGGTAATAAATTATTTAATATTCATATTTCCTAAATTGTCGCAAAATACTATAGGTATAGTAGCTCTGCATAAAATACGAGTATAATGCGAGCCATTAATTTGAGTCTGCATTACCCACAATAGTCGGTTAGTCCAGTTAAACAATATATTCATGGAATAAATCACTTTATTGACTACTTTGCGCAAAGCTCACAAATAAACTGCGAGCAAATTGGAAAGCAATACAGAATACAATATATATCCTATACAGCGCTATTAATAAATTACCAAAATAAAAATCGGACAGTATACTATGCGATCGTAAATATTTTGTCGTAAATTTTTGACAACAGTGACAGTCATAACAAGTAGAAATTTTGCATAAAATCATGGCCACAATATCGCCTACAACTCACACTTTGTTTTTTGTGGGGTAATCTATAGAGTTTTATGTGAGTACATGCTTATGGAAGGCTGAAAGGAGTATATGGATACTACCACCTAGCGTGGGACAAGGGTTAAAACTAATGATGGTAGTTTTAAACTTAACAATTTGTAAGAGTTTTGTGAAGAAACTTTCTTTACGTGCAAATAAAGTTATTTTTGAGTACTACCGCTTCCATCGTGTTTTCATCCTAAGAATATACAAAATTGAAGTCAATGAAAACGCGCAGGTGTTAGGAAGTCAAAGTATTGGTGATCGAAGCGGGTCGCAGGTGGCGCTGGGCGGATATTGGGAGGAAATTGCTTCGTGCCATGGCTTCGACGACACGACGACGGCTAATTACCTGGCTGATGAGCCAAGCCGAGACATGGATTTTATGCAGTAGAAATAGCAAGCGAATGCTCTGTACATCGGATGGAAAGCGGATATTATAGCCCATTCATTGGGCATACGAGTAACTATAATCGAAAATGGCACTATCAAAGCAGGACAGATAAAAAATGATGATTTTGATATAATAAACACTAGCCATTTTATTTTTAGAGTGGAATAAAGAAAATATATGGGAACATGTTCCACATTCAAATTAAAATTGAATCGTTACAATTCGCGTCGACAAGGCACGCACGGCTGAGCTTGCATTATTTACTCCTGAATCGCGAATTTCTCTCACAATTGTGTGTTTCTTTTTAGCCATTCTATTTATTTTCTTTATAAAAAAAATAGTTCTCTTGAAGGATACCAAAAGTGCTTTACGAGAGATTATTTCAAAAACGCTATTTTTTATATTTTTAGTAACAAAATTCCAATACTCAATTACGTTAAAATAACTGTACAGAATTTGGATACAGTTTGGCACAGCTTCTTAAAATTCTGCGTGCTTATAATGAGCGCAGATGCGGGGAGAATATTCAATGTAAGATTTATACTACAATATTCTACTTTAATTTAATTTTTCTTTGACATTTCAAACCTTTCTAATTTAACATTTGCACATTTGTTGATATACCTGCTCTCACTAAGGTGTGTAGTATTTTTGTTCCACCAAAATCAATCTCAACCCAACAAGGACCCAACGCCGAGTTGGACCTCCTCCAATTTCATGGGGGTTAATGTACCTACTAAGCCACGCTGGCCCCATGAGTTTGTGTCAAGTTTTTCTTCTAAGTTAGTCGCAATAGAAGGAAATATTCTTGCGTTGCACTAAGCCTCTAATACTAAACTACCAATGTGAATAAAGACTTAAATAACCAACCGAAGATTTTCTTGAACCTCTTCTGCATGTAACCGCAAATAAACTTACTCATATGTAATTAAACTATTTCTTTGTACTTACTGGATCTAACATAAATACTTAAAGAATGAAGATAACTTACTGCCTATATTTCTTGTATAACAGTACAATGGTTGGGCGCAGTGCATATATATTAATGGAGCATTTATGGGTCGCCGCAGATTATTGCACATTCCAGCAAAACTAACTAGCGGCTTGCATATTTAATTTGGTCTTTTTTATTCATTTTGTATATTTTTCTGCAAAAGTGTAGAAGTGGAAAAAAAAATTCTATTCGTGCACACGTCAGAAGGATAACATGAACAACTATATTCGCAAATCCTGTTTACCACTTAATTAACGAGTATTAAAATTTGACCCAAACGAATGTAACATTAAATATACCACCTACAAATTTGTTTTATAGAAAACTTTTGTTTTCTTTTTTTTTAATTAAATAAAAACGAAACCCCTGCACTAAATATAACCTTTACCGGGGACAGTTGACAAACATGTAATTCACGAACACAAATGACACCCAGACCCAGAGCAAGTGCCTCTGGATTAGACATAGACACTTGCCCGACCCCAGAACCCGGGACCCGTTGATCCAAAGGCGGCACATTTAACCCCTAGACCAACGAGACACGCGTTAATAATATACACGCGATAAATCCGTTAAAATATGTTTCATTTCAATGTGTGAATACTAGTCTGGTCTATACAGAGATCGAATCAAAGTTTTATTTATTATACACTCAGTCGGTATGTTCGATAATTACTGCCAGTGGTGTCAAATATTATTTGATTATAGGGTCAGTGAGTGCCAGTATTTCCGGATCAGTATCATATATTTTGAAAGCGTTATTACGGTAAAATTAAACGCTGCCATGACAGAAGTTGGCGTCGTGCGAACAAGCAAGGAACCTTTTTCTACCCGCACTGTACTTTAGCGTCGCGATTTGGTGTTGCAGCAAAGTTTTTTCATTAGTCGCTGGTACACTGCGGCGCGGGCAATACGTGTCGCAGTAAACGTAATGAATGCTCCTGAATATTTAAAACTAAACTCTTTTATTTTCACGGAAACCGTGTTATCGGTGCTATGGCTTTTTCCCTGCACAAAACAATGGGCAAATGTTTATGTTTATTACAATCGCGTATATATAACAGTTGATTTCTGTAGATTTAATGAAGAGTGGAAGAGTTCCGTGTGGTGATAAATGTAGAATACATAGTGACACAACCCCATTCCATCCTGTGGGTGTCGTACGAGCAAAAGAAGAAAATCTTGATACGAAACCCTGTGCCAGCCTGTCTGACCAGCGTGGCACAGTAGGCTAATTACCCTCCCTGTGATGGGAGAAGGCTCTACCCAGGAGTGGGTCATTTATGGGCTAAGTAGTAGTAGTAATGTAGAGCTTGGTCGTTAAACGGCTTGAATTCAAAGGCAGCTTTGACGCGGAACCACGGAACCACAAAATTACTGATTACTGGCAAAGTGTCAACCCACCGAAACCTTGAAATAATCGGGATGAATGGAAAAGGATAATTGATGGGCACTGTAGTATAGACATACTAGAAGCTAAAACTCACATATGCCAAAATCTGAATATCTGAATATCTCTGAATATCATGAATAATAAAACACGAGATTTAAATAATATCAAACGGGGTCAAAGTACTTAATAGCAGAACATTACTATAATCCAGTTAAAAAAATTGGCTGAACATATTTCCAAGGTCTACCTAACTTTTATTCCAAACTTGTATCCGCTTCTAAGTATTTTTATGGGTATCGCGAAGAGAGTTTAAATCAATGGTTTAAGTTTATTGAATACTTAGCATGCATTATTTTGTTGTTTGAAGGCCTTTTTAACATCTTATCTTATTACGTTTCCGTTAAAGAAAAGCAAGGTAGAAATTGCGCAGGCCTACTCGCAATTAAGATGATTTTATTTATTGAGCGAATAATTGCTATTTAAGTGTATAATAATCGCGAGTTTCGCGATATCATAATATCGTTCCGCCAAAAACTGGATTCCAAATCTGACTAGTAAATCGCAAGAAACCAGTGCCAACTGGGGCTAAGGCGGCAATAAAGTTTATTCAGCCCCAAACTTTTATATTGGTACGGGGCGCTATATTAGCTCATAAATTCATAGTGTCGACCAACGCGTTCCGTACCTAGCAATAGTAGCGAATCCAACTTTGTGTGGCTAAGGTAAAGCCACCTAAAACGGCATCAAATTTCGAAGTAGCTATACGAAAACTACAAAAAGAAGTGCAATAAAAATACATGTATTATCATTATTCAGTCGCAGACGTTGCTGCAAATGAAATATTTAATTTACGTTAATTATTAATAAATCTATATAACTTGGGATTACGTAAGTAACACCCAAGACTGTAGGTTTAAATCCTTAAAATTGTAATGGTATAAAACTTTGGGTTGCACAAAAGCATAATTATCCCCCCGACAGTAAGTGGATACCGTCGCCTGTAGGCGATTGTAGCATCCCAATCACCCAGACGTCGCCGGCCCTGTGTGAAACGAGAGAAGGAGTACCTTTGCTGCTAACTATATATTAACTCTGCAAGAGCTCTGGCGACTGAAGTTTGGCGCAGAGATACGTGGTATTGCACAATTTCAATATAAGTGGGGTTTTATATGGTTTGCCCCACATCTCTTCTACGAAAGTCGCTAATAAATGCAATTATTTATAACACCTACAATTGGCTACTTAACACTCGGTAGTATATATATAGCGCGGTATGTGGTGCTATGTTTGATAGCGCGGAATTAGGTGGCTTGACCTTAGATAAGGAATAGCGATAAACTTTTTGCCGGACACATTTTGAGACTTGCTTTTTCAATGAAACTTTTCGGACATACTGGGAATCTTACGAAATGCGCCAAGTTTATTGACAGGAAAAGAAAAATGGAGAAAATGTCTGTGTGATACTTTTGTCATTATTTCTCATTGTTCATGTCACGTGCCAAGTTGGTTGTGGATGTAAATTGTTATGTAATGTATATTTCACAACCTACTGTAGTAGTATTTTCCTCTATCAATCGCGTGAAGGCTTGGTAGTTGTAGATCATTTATGATGAGCTGATATTAAATTATTATGTATAAGTTGGGCCTTTAATTGCGGTATTATTACAGTAACTATACGAATATTAGGACCTCATTAAGGTCGCTGAAATCCGATGGATTTATAAGTGAACCATTGGAGTACTTATATCTCCACCAGTGGACTTTCCTTGATCGAAATATTAAACTGATATGAATAATAAACTAAGTTCCGGGGGAAGAGAAATTGTATTTGATAATAAAATTATTTGTTACTTAATAACTGCGTTAGTGCATCCTGAAATTGTCAACTTTAGATTTTAGATTCAAATAATTAAATGTAAATTCCTAATAAATCAATCCTAATAAACACATTCTTAAAAAGTGAAATGTTTTATTTAACCTTGTATCGATGTTAAACACAAGTGTTTTTGTTTGTGTAAACTTGCTGCTGTTCATAAATTACTGACTATTGAGTCGGACCTCCTCCAAGTTCATGGAGGGAAACGCAAGCACTCTAGGTGTACTGCATGTTGGGTGTGTCTCCAACATTTGTAGTACCCGACGTCCTCCCGGCTGCCATTCCACAAACTATAGCAGTCGTTACACGGAGCCATTAACCTCAAAACTGACAGCTGGTCTAACCATATAATCACTGATAGTCTCACTAGATGGGTTGCGGCGGTCAGACGCCAATCGTGTAAATACTAGTAGTTAGGTAAATCGAGCTAGACTGGGGCTCCTAATAAAATTTGGTAGAAATGAATTTTAATCGAGAGACTTTACCAATGATTCTAATGATCACTTTTTTCCATTTCGGTGGATCTATAGTGAAATGCACCGTGAGAAGTTAAGTTAATCCAGTAGATGAAGTAGGTGTTATTCCTAACATAAATAGGAGTAATATGTTTTTCCAATATATTACTGCGATCTTCTAGACGGTTCCCAGCCATATATCAGACATTTAGAGCACCATAAACGTTCCATCTAATGCCATCTGTGGGTAAACAGCGCTTGTGGCCGTAAAATGTTTAGTGGCTGCACGGTAAAACTACTCGCCGAACGTGACTGGGAGAACTTCCCTACAAAACGATTATTGCCAATATAAAATATAATGTTTTATGGGCTATCAATTATCATGCTTCTTAAATTTTTCATAACTTGCAATTCACTATCGCTCTTCCTATGAGCATTGCTCGTGCAGGTTGGTTTAGAGTACTTAGTGTCACCAACCTGCTCTATCCTGGGAGTATTTATTGGGACGGTGATATAATTATTTATTTGTAGGTAGACTTATCCTAGGTGTCGAGGTAGAGAGTGTGTAGTAGTGTGTATAGAGATAGAAAATAATAAATGAGCGGTTAATCTTCATCTTGCTCGTAGTTTCCTGGGTTTTGGTTCAAGTGTTACGTTTGAAAATGTCCTTGATGTACAGCAATGTGCTATGCTATAAGACAAAGATACTATATCGGAATATTATTTGTTAAAATAAATATTTATTAAAACCATGTCATAGGCACACATCAATGTATTTAGCTTGTTTAAATCCATCAATTATTTCTTTACTTTAAGAAAATGTAGGTAACCCCTGCGCTGCGTATAACCTGCATCGCGGGGGCAGTTTACAAACATGAAATTACATCCAGACACGGAGCTTCTCTGGTTTACACAACACTTGACCGACCCCGTAATCGAACCGAGAACCCGTTATCCACAGGCGGCACATCTAACCCCTACACCAACAAGGCAGTCGTCGGCAATTAGTTCTGTGCTTCCCACATGATGAGCACCTGGCTCAATTTTTTTCTGCTAGACCTGAAAGCAGACCTTACCTCGGCCGTAACAAAATGTTTGAAGTTAAATAAATAAAAGAAAGGATACCTCCACAAAGGTACAACAATTTTGTCCCTTATCGATAACAGTAACCTTCCCCACAGTTCATTGAAGTTATTTTCATGACCCCATTGTGACGAAGCGTGGCGTGTCAAACCACAAACCGTGGGAAACCACTCGTACCTCACATACTTAGCACGCACACACATACGCCTGTAAAACGTGTACAGTTATTCACACACACACATGTTAGACCCCGACTTGCTGATAGTAAATGTTGTAGTAAGCTTTTCATGTGATACTAAAGTGTGGAGTGAATTCTTTTAGCACTGCTAAAGTATTCATGGAATGCTCTTTGCAAGATGACTCGAAAAACCTTGTAGTATTAAACTATATCTTTACAGGCGGGGAAAATAAAATTAAGTATCTTTAAAGTGGTTGTGTAATCAAACTCAAACTCAAACTCAAAATTAACTTTATTTACGTAGGTTTTATCACAAAACTCTTATAAATCGTCATATTTACAGTTACCATTATCATCATCATCATCTTACGATCCCTGTCCCACGCTAGGTGGTAGTCTCCATACACACCTATCAGTCGTCATATCTACAGTCACACCTTTCATACACAATTTCTCATGTTTACAATCCATCCATCCATCTCTCTTCATCTTCCACAACCCTTACGTCCATCCACATTCATGCTGAAACTACCACCGGTTCGGAATGCTGCTCTACAGAGAAGAGCCGGCAAGAAACTCTGTAGTTGCTTTTTTCAAATCAATGGGTTTGTTTACAAAAAGCACTTAACAGCATAGTGGGAGCAAGTTCGCCAGATGAGAGAAACACACAACACGTTAACGCATGAATGACAACTAGGCCTTGGGTCAGGGCCAATCAAATACAAGTCCGCGAATTAATAGCTATCCATTGCGTCGTTGCTCACACATACAGTGTACAATATATGACATTGTCTAAATGCTACGTACAAGTGAGATATATTATTCAAGAGGCTAAAGGAACAGAGCACAGGCACAAAATGACAGTTACTTCCAGGCATCAATGTCACACAGATAGTCATTGACGCGGTAGTACCCTTTATTAATTAAAGTAGATTTCACAACATTTTTAAACTTTATATATTGGTTACTTATCGCAATTTTTTTTTAAGTAAATGTTCAACAAATTTATAATATTTTGACTATTTTCTTATTAGATTCCTTTAGTAATCAAACATACTATAATTCGCAAAAAAATTGTTGGTCTTTTGTGAAAAAAAAAAACGGTGAATTATAAACCATTGTATCGTGAATTATAAATCACCTTTCAACCTAAATTGACACCGACGTTAATTAAGATATAAGTATGAAAACAGTTTACATTTTATGTAAAAAGTGGGTTTTACACACCGCATGTAAGAGGGCTATGACTTGAGTTCAACAGAAATATAGTATCTTAAATGAGGACATTCCTCTTAGCTGACGACCAATGAGTTACGAAACTCTTTGAACGGCAACCGCGCACCGGAAAGTGCTTTGCATAAGATGATAACTTCCTTGAGATTCATCAGTATCCGTCATTGTAGAGGTGATTCGAGGAGGCCTCCCACTCCCACTGACAAACATACACTCCCCTCGTATTGAATAGCCCAGGACCGGTAAATGTGAAGAGCTTTGGTGATGGCATCGTCCAGCAAACTTCCTTTTACTGAAACGATGATGATGAACGAAAGACCTCATTTACTAAGCTCCGTGTCGTTTTATTATGTTCGTCTTTCGAACAATACTAACACCAATATATTATTATGAAGAGCAGAGATTGGAGCGAGGCGCTCCCCGAGGAACACTCGCTCGCTCCGTTGGCTTTATGACGCTGTAAAACGTTTCCGAGGTAATATTGCGAAGTGACAACTCTTGCAGGTCTTATCGAGTTGCATGTTATATTGGTAGCTGAACATCTGACGGCCATTCGATCAAGGAATTACCTGCTAGCAGATAGTCCACAGGATCTACTAGATCTGGTGAAAATCACGTGCTATTCGTAATGCAACTAAGAGAAGCGACCTTAATTGGATGTTTGTAAAACCCCGGATACAAAAGAACCTTGATAACCAGTTTGAAGGCGCTGGAAAACCTGTATTCAAATATAAGCCCCATCATAATTGGCCCATTCGTTTATGAGCTACGATGCCACAGACAGGCACGCCGGCACTTCACTGCAAAGGCGTTGTTGAAGGGATGCACAAGAAAACCTTCCCCTTAAAGCTTTATGCCAGCCAGTCTGACCTACACCTAGTAAGTTAGAGAAAGCCTAATTCAACAGCAATTCATTAAAGACTTAGATAATTTTGTAGTAGTAGAAGTAGAGCATTAAAACTAAAGAAATTTAAAACGAACATAGAATGTTTCGTTTTATTAATTTACCTCTTTCCGATTCGGATGCTTGCAGCAATCATGGCAACAGAGAGAGAAATTTTCTGCAAAACAAAGCTTAAGTCGATGGAAACGTCTAAAATTAAACAACGTTAAATACAAACGATAAATTCGCTAAAAGCCTCGTTGAAAGATTTGTTTTTCAGTTTCGGACCGTCACATTGAAATAGTTTTACCATAAACAGTCACAAGCTGTATAAATTAAAACAATTCGCCAGACGGAAAAAATAAATGATGCAGTTGCAAAACGTTTTTAAAACGTTACACACAAAGCTCCTTTTCGGTTTTATGATGGCAATTTGGAGTTATTTTATTAATATTTGGCTTAAGTCGAGTCCATAGAGTGGCACTTGACCGCGGCCACGTTTCGGTCAAATTTACATTTATATTGCAAAGCTATCTTAGGCATAAGCTTGTTAAGACTTGAAAGAAGTTACTTTAAGGGTATTTGCATTATGTTCACGTTTTGAATAACTTTACGTGCAAGTCACATCTGGTGTGTGTGTATTGAAAATTATCACGTCAATGGAAAGCGCCAAACATAACCGTCCACCCGCTTGGCCCGTGCGTCGCGGCGGGTATTTCTCATCTGTGAACTTCGATAGCGCGATGTATTATGTCTGAGTGTTTCAATGTGATATTTCTTGTTGTAGTTGCATTACTTTCTTTTTTTCATGTTCATGTTTTTTTCATTATGTATCATCCTAGTCTCTACGCAATTGATCGCTTAATGATTTTGGTGTCCTAATTTGGGAGGGTTTAATAATAGCTCGGGATAGAGATCATTTGCGTGCATTAGGAGAAGCTGTTGATACCTAATCTCAGTATTAGGTATCATTTTAATTCATCAGATCATTTTAATTGACACATAGTTTTGGCAGTAGGTACTCTAATCAACTTTCTATAGGAAATAAAAGTAAATTATCTTATATTTGGCGATTATTACGCATTTAATAAAATTCAATTTTTCCAGGCGCAATGTTGCCAAAAATTTATAAAAAACGTAGATTTCTCATTGAAACTTCACACAATATAAATAGAACTGCTCCTTTCAGTGGGCTATAGGGACGTTGTTACAACCTGCATTATATTACTTTGCTTGATTTTAAAATGAGGAATACAAACCACTCGGCGTTCGCTCTGCATTCGTATTGCAATAAAATTGCGTATACAAGAGCAAGTTCGCGCTCGCCTGGGCCACAAACAAATCTTGGAAATGTATTTCATGCTCCAACTTTGAGCTATCTTGTTAAGATATTGCTTTCTGAAGTGAGAAACTATACTATGCTACTAGCTGAAACTGATCTAACAAGTGCATTTTTGTCGTAGCATCAAACTGGTCAAATGTACACATTTTGTTAAACTAATGATCACATGCGATCTGGACTGTGTTTGTGTATGTAATAAAATTAAATACAATATCTATATCGATGAAAATAAATTCAACCTAAGTTTCTAAATTCAAGTAACTAACAATTTATTTTGTCCGTTTGAGGCGGCTAATTTCTGAAACCGCTTGACCGATTGTGACAGAATTTCATAGTTTATATTATAAGGAGTAACTTAGGTTACTTTTTTATCATCACCTGTTCTAATATATGTTGGCCATATCATTGCTACAAGGACGGCCAATTCGATTCTATTAACATTAATGTAAAAACCAGCTATGTCGCAAATGGCGTTTCGAGTGACAAGCTCCCCCCTCCACATGCCCTCTTCTGGAAGCCTGGAACAATGAAGTCTAAATGCGTGTGCTTAGCACCCGTCCCACGCAGCTTTGCGAGGTGGAGGCTCGCGTATTAAGATAACATATTTTATTTGTTGGCTAAATTGGCTGACCTAATTAATAAGAACAATATCTTGCCATGGATTTGCAAACAGTTTACCAATTATGTCATTTTTAAAATGTGTGTAAGATTTTGTAAAAAGTATGTATTTATTTAATTTTAACGTATTTAGACCCGGCAGCTCCAAACGTTTCGTCAACGTTTCATACTGTTATTTAAGATATTTAAAATAATTACAATAATTTACCGTTTAGTCTGTTATCTATCCGCTGTTCTCTAACAGCTGTGTTAAACATCAAATACACAATATAAAAAATATAAAATAAAAAGAACAAGTAGAATACTTAATGCCGGTTTTGACGATTACACATGAGTAAAGATAAGCTATGGAGAGGGCTATGCTCGGAGTTTCCCTGCGAGATCGAATCAGAAATGAGGAGATACGCAGGAAAACCAGGGTCACCGACATAGCCCACCGGATTGCCAAACTTAAGTGGCAGTGGGCAGGGCACATAGCTCGCAGGACCGACGCCCGATGGGGCAGAAAAGTCCTCGAGTGGCGACCACGTTCCGGAAGGCGCAGTGCTGGTAGGCCTCCCACACGGTGGACCGACGACCTGGTTAAGATCGCCGGAAAGCAGTGGATGCGGGCGGCCCAGGACCGGCCTTTGTGGAGATCCTTGGGGGAGGCCTATGTCCAGCAGTGGACGTCTTTTGGCTGAAATGATGATGATGATGAAAGATAAGCCACCGGTCCTCACTACATTAAACATTTTCGCGATGTCCTTTGTTAACACCTGTATATCTCCAATGATTAATAGAAATTGGTCTGACATAGGCTGCCACACTGTTGTCGCAGATATTAGCACACAGATTACGCGGGAATCAACAAAACGTGCCAGCAACACCAGCCCTGGTCTTCTGTCACAAATACATCGAACACCTCCCACCGCAGAACGTGACAATGTAACGCCCCATACTAAATAAGTTTTGTTCTATTGATGCTTGATCAAGTAACCGATAAAATATAAGCTATCATAATAAGGATTTAACCCCTCGGACCAGTGTTGTCTCTTGCACTCCGGAGTTGGATTTGGCTAGTGACATTATGAACGTATTGTAAATCTCACAAGGCCAAAAAATCCTTTTAGATTTTGAATTAAACATTTTTTTAAGACGACGTAGAAGTATAAATACTAACATTATTTCCTTAACTCATTTCATTTTCACAGTAATATTAACGCATCGCAGAGTAAGTGCCTACGTACGCAGGGCTAAAGAACTGATCTAATAAGAATACCTCAACAACAATAGAAGCTACTAAAAATATCTGTTTCATATATTGTTTTGTACAGAATGTACAGTATACTTAATTCACAAAGCAATCTCAATAAAAATTGCTGGAATTTCCGAATTGATACCATTATCCCAGATAGGCAATATTCCGTATAACACCTGATAATCATATCAAATCGTTTTGTGCCAATCGCATGGAAAATACTCCCCTCAACGGCGGTCGGATAGCATCAATCGATTTCAACAGATTCAATTCTTCCCCGCCATTACGCCGCAAAGATACATCGAAGGACACAAAGGCAAGGCTTATAATGATAACTTCGCCTATCTACCTTGCCTCTTACCAATTTAATTGGGGTCGGCTCCAGACTAATCTGGTTCGGCTATCTGCGTTTACATGGAGCGATAACCATCTGCCTTCCCAGATCCACCTAGAGACAGCTAGAGCTTAGGTTTAGGATTTGTTGTGATGACTAACACTTAAACAAAATTATCCTCATGTTTTCCCTTAAAATTTACTCCCAAGCGTCTATCAGCAATACTAACGCCCTTTCTGTTATACCTCGTATACATTGTCTTTCAAAAACTCCCTCAACGGTACTCAAAGAATGATTTTAATGCATCGTTTCCCAATAAAAATAAATCACATTTCGTCATCGAATATTCGCGGAGACACTGATTGAAGAGCGGAGCGCTCGATTGATTAAATTGAGGAAAATGAGTTCAAAACGAAATGCGATTATCCAACGAGTGCGGGAGATGCGTACTTTGTATTACGTATAATAACGTATTATTATTTACTAGCTTTTGCCCGCGACTTCGTCCGCGTGGAATAATGACTTCCGGAAAAAAACAATTTATCCCCGTTTTCTCCCCGTTGGGAGGGAATTTCCAATAATCCTCTCTTAGTGGTAGCCTACTCCTCCCAACAAACACACAGGCCAAATTTCAGCAATCTACTGCCATTAGTTTCGGCTGTGCGTTGTCTGTCAGTCACTCAGTAACGGAAGAGTTTTATATATATAGATATAGATAGCTGTGCCCGCAACTCCGTCAGTGTGTAATTCCTTGTGTATTATTAAGTTAATGTATTGGTAATATTGTTTAGATCACGTTCACATGAGGCTTAAGTACCTATACAACGAAAATACTTCAGCGCAAAGCTTCCGGGTAAACTATCCTACTTCACTTAAAACTAAATACCTATAATTTAATTAATAAAAGTACCTACGCTTTTACTTACTTATTATTATTATTAAAAAAAACTGAACATAAATTAACCAAAACTTACCTACTACTAACTAACTACTACTAACCTATTACTACTTCACCTAAAAATAAATAAAATGTTAACTATTAATCATTTGTAATTTGAACGAATATAACACGCCACCAAAATAACTAATACCTATTTTATGAAATAACAACAAAAGAAAATTAAATAAACTAAATTATTGTAAAGACTAAAAGTCGCGCTGATAATATATATTATTGCCGGTCAATAAGGGCGAATACTCGGAACGTCTACTCGCATCATCAGCCAAATCCAAATATTGTATGAAGTTCGCGTTTGGATCCCCCGCCCTTTTAAACCTCCCGCGACGACTCGATGCGAGACGGTTACACAAAAATAATCCTTAGAGCATGATTCAGTTATCACGCGCGATGGTTTATTAGCGTATTTCATGAATAACTTTGGTGTTTTTGTACCGATTTCTATGATTATTTTTTTATTAAATAGGTAATAATGTTAACATTTATTAATTAGGGATGATTGAGAGTGTTATAAACGTAAGAGTAGACAAATATAATCAGAAAGCTCTGAACTGCTAAGCTATCGGGAGTTACACGTGTTATTGTGAGTCAACCATAAAAGATAGACATTTGCTGTCGTGGAATATTTTTTATATAATTTTAAGGAGAACATTTCCGTCATACATGATTTCTGTGTAGCTTTAACTATTAAGGCTGCACACGCGTCGGAAGCTTAAAAAATGGAGTAAGTTCTCCTGTTTTCCCAACATTTCCCTTCACTGCTCTGCTCCTATTGATCGTAGCGTGATGAAAAGTATACTATAACCTGCCCAGGAGTATGAAGAACAATTGTACCAAGTTTTGTTGAAATCCGTCGAGTGGTTTTTGTTTCTATAACGAACATACAGACAGACAGACAGACAGACAAAAATTTTACTGATTACATTTTTGGCGTCAGTATCGATCACTAATCACCCGCTGATAGTTATTTTGGAAAAATATTTCATGTACAGAATTGACCTCTCTACAGATTTATTATAAGTATAGATGACATTGCTTTTAACACCCGTCAAAAATAAAGTGTAATACGTTTGACATGTCTCTGGATCTTTAGCGTCGTAGCTCTTAAACGAATTGATAGGTTATGGTGCGGTTTGAAGGAGGTTATCGAGAGGTTGTTCTCCAACAAGTTTTTTCTAATTCACTTCAGTGGTTTCAAGGTCAGCTGTTTTGTAATAGTAGTAGTACAGATTTCCTTACATTCATAGTGGAAATTTATTTATCTTACTCTTTCGCAAATCTTCGCCAATAAACGTGGATCGTCTCTATTACTTACGCTACATATGGAACATCTCTATGGGCTCGGTGTCCAGATTGATGTCATTAACTTTCTTTAATGAACGTAAAATATTCAAAATCCAGCTATTCTTCTTCCGAATTCTTCAATAACAACTTAAGCCCTCGGCACCCTTCTAATCACAAACAACTATTCGCAAGCCTATGTATACTTCCACCGGCTCAAACGTTAACAAAGAAACATATATTTTGCAACTAAGAATTGAAATGTATTACTATTGAGTCCAGCCTCCTCCAATTTGATGGAGGGAAGCAGCAAGACATCACATTTTATTCGTATTCGCTCTCTGTCATAACTTCATATTGCAATAAAATAACCGCCGAAACAGTTCGCAGTATTTTCAAATTCAATTCAATTCCTAGATCAATTTAGTGGTGTCGGTTTTCACGCCATTGGTCGCTGGACAACTAATCTTCACTCATGGTGTACTTTATTTGAATTTGGCTAAGGTTGCAATTGCTGTGAAAGCTTAGATGGTTCAGTTTGCGCAGATGCTAGATTGTGGACCTTCTTACCGAGTGATATAGCCGTTCAAGTACCTCTCGGCGTGGTGTGCGATACTCAGAGTATGGATAAAGATATATTGGAAATACAATATAGATATAAGGGTTATAGTAGGAACCACCGTTAAAGAAAGCCAATCTGTTCTAATTTTGAACATTGAAAAATGCATTAATATATTTGAGCGATGAAGAGATGAAAGGAGGTACACACTATTCTATGAAACATAAACAAGGTAATTGATTAAATTTATTACATATATCTGAAAATTAAATTAAATGAAAAAGAAATTGGTTTATCTTATCGTAAACCGTGGTTAAATGTGCCGCCTTTGGATCAACGGGTCCCGGGTTCGATTCCGGGGTGGGGCAAGTGTCTTTGTGTAAACCAGAGGCACTTGCTCTGAGTCTGGGTGTCTTTGTGCTCGTGAATCACATGTTTGTAAACTGCCCCCGCGATACAGGTTATACCTAGTGCAGGGCTACAAAATTGAACATATAACAAAAACTTATTAATAACTTCAGTAAGTTAGTAGCACAGCTTAACATGCACGAATCAGTAAGTAGGTCAGTAGCATTAGCCATGCATATAAGTTACAGATTGTACCACGATACTGAAGGAGGCCTCACATTTGCATAATGACGCCCCAACACTCAGAATTGCCTAACGCTGCGATTTTGTTCATAAGCTTCGCGGGAGAGGGAGTGGCTTGTTCTACGTTCTTAGTTATTTTCATAATAGTGAAACGTGTTCTATATTGAATATTGTTTTAGCACATCAAATTTGACTGGTTGATGTATACAGGAGCCGTATTGCAGTATAGTAGTTTTGTTATTTAGAAAGCACTTTAGTTTTATGTTTGTGTGAAATATTAGTAAACAGTATACAGGGCGTAACAAAAACGCAAACATGTAAAAAGTGAATGCGATGTTTGCATAACGCGAATGTCCATCCAAACCAAAAGACGCAGCACTAATACATACTTGTCTTATATTACCAATAGTATACTATACCAATAGTAGGTTTTATCACAATTCTCTTATAAATCGTCATATTTAAAATTGCCAATATAATCTTACGGCTCTTGTCCCACGCTAGGTGGAAGTCTCCATACACATCCATCGTCATATCTACATTCACACCTTTCATACACAATTCCTCATTCTTACAACACATCCATCTCTTTTCAATCTCCCGCAACCCTTACGGCTACCCACATTTATGCTGAAACTACCACCGGTTCGGAATGCTGATCTACAGAGAAGAGCCGGCAAGAAACTCTGTAGTTACTACAAAGGGTCGATCCAAGTTAAGGACGATGAACTTTATGATAGTGATTTTAATGATATTTATATTTTAATGGTCAATACGATTCCGCATTGACCAGCGGTACATCGAAGTATTTAAGTGTCTGTATAGAAACGCCTCTATGTCAGTTCGAATCCAGAACCAGAGCACTGAGCCTATCCAATTGCACGAGGAGTGAAACAGGTAGATGTGATCTCTCTAAAACTGTTTACCGCTGCTTTGGAAGATGTGTTCAAGCCGCTGGATTGGGACGGACTTGGCATCAACATCAACGGCGAATACCTCACTCATCTAAGATCGTGTCGGCGGCAGAGTCGCTGCAGGAATTAAGTACAATGCTCGGAGGCCTCAATAGAGTTTCCCAACAAGTGGGTCTACAAATGAACATGGATAAGACGAAAATCATGTCAAATGTCCATGTTGCACCGTACCCGATTGCCGTTGGGAATTCTCTTCTCGAAGTTGTTGACGAGTATGTATACCTGGGACAATTAGTCCGATTAGGTAAGTCCAACTTCGAGAAAGAGGTCACTCGTAGAATCCAACTCGGCTGGGCAGCGTTCGGGAAGCTACGTCATATCTTCTCATCCAGTATTCCTCAGTGCCTGAAGACAAAAGTCTTCGAACAGTGCGTGTTGCCAGCGACGACATACAGATCCGAGACGTGGGCGTTCACAATGGGGCTTATTAGGCGGCTGAGAGTCACTCAACGTGCGATGGAAAGAGCTATGCTCGGAGTTACTTTACGCGATAGAATCAGAAATGAGGAAATCCGTAGAAGAACTAAAGTGATCGACGCAGCTAAAAGGATTGCACAGTTGAAGTGGCAATGGGCAGGCCACGTGGCCCGAAGAACGGTTAGCCGCTGGGGCATAAAAGTCTTGGAGTGGCGTCCACGTACGGGAAAAAGAAGCGTGGGAAGACCCCCGACTAGGTGGACCGACGACCTTGTGAAGGTCGCTGGGAGTCGGTGGATCCGGTCTGCACGAGATCGTGCATTGTGGAAATCTATGGGGGATGCCTATGTTCAGCTGTGGACTTCTGTGGCTGATAGATAGATAGATATATTTTATACGCTCTGCTCCTTACCATGGTTGAGGTCAACAATTAAGTTGGTTGCCCGTTGAGTTTGGCGTTGGCTGCGTCGTAGCAATTCGTAGCGCTTCGTAGGCTCGACTACGCCGTAGACTACTACGACTTCTCTTGTAACTGTGTGATTGGCTTGACTAAAATTATTACATAATCTCTTACATAGCACTTCAAGTCTACATTTTATTATTTAAATAACGATTTAGTGCTTCTCAAATTACTCGGCTGGATTTAATTTTATTAAAAAATAATTTTATTCTGTCTACAGGATGAAATAATAGAGCCAACCACCATTACGGTTGGTTGTAATAGTAATAACATACAAAGTTATATTTTTCTTGGAACTAATTATTTTACGTGGAAATATTGCGATGAATTATAGAACAAATTGTGAAAATTTTCTATGTATAGGAAAGCGTACCGTGGGACGATTCCAAACTAAGTGGACCGACGACCTTGTAAAGGTCGCTGGGTCTTAGTGCATACGAACTTCACAAGGCTGTGCATTGCGGGGGCTGTCTGGGGAGATGTATGAGGGAGGCGCAAACTCAAAATAGATAGTGAAAATTTTAAACTCGTCTTTAGAAAATGACTATCACATAAAGGCTAGTAAAACGGTCATAAACTAAGCAAGAAACAAATAAAATCGGGCAGTAAACTTGCATTTGCCCATGGTAAATGTTACTGCTCTATGTGTAGCAATCATTGGAATGGCGTCGATGGACAAATATCATATTTTTATTGTTTGTAATATAACAAGAGCCCAAACGTGCACATCAAGTGTTATGAGATTTTTAGGAGGCCGACGTGACTTTAATAAATTAACTTTTGCCCGCGACTGTGTGTTGCGTTACGTAAAATTTGAATCAGATTGAAATTAAACACTTTTTAACGAATTTATCTCGTGTATACTATATTATTTAATTCCCGACGTTTCGAATGCTTTGACAGTGATTAATTTCAATGTGTAATAACCGCGAAAACCTAAGAAATCATTTGTATCAGATGTTACTTTAATATTAAAAAATATTTTTTGGCTGCAGCTTCGCTTGACTGAACTTTATTACTTAACTAGCGGCCCGCCCCGGCTTCGCACGGCGTCAATGATGAACCTCTAAATTTACTAATGTTTCTCTACAATATTATGGATGTATTAAACATATAAACCTTCCTCTGTGATTCAACACTATCCATTAAAAAAATCCGCATCAAAATCCGTTGCGTAGTTTTAAAGATTTAAGCATACATAGGGACGGACAGACGACAGCGACTTTGTTTTATAATATGTAGTGATAGTGATATGTTATTGACAGTTTTCAAAACAGTTGAATTATGGATTAATGATGTCAAAAGTAGATAATTATTTTTAGTTTTAGATTATTTTGATATTAAAAAGATATGCTGGTATCCATGACATGATGAAAACCGTAAATTGTCCCCGATCATACCTGAGGGTGTCGTACGATTCGACTACAGCAGAAAAGTCAGAAAACCTCACTGTGAGAGAATTGCGGCAACATTTTGTATTAAATTTTCCTTTAATACAAAATGTTGCCGCAATCCATTCAGCGTGGCATAGTAAGCGAATTTCCCTCCATGTAACTAGAGGAGGCCTTACGCTGCAGCATCTAGTCAGTGCCTATTCGATTATTATTTGTGGGTTTAACGGAGTAAAAATAAATATTCAATTTCCGAGTAATACTTGTCCATCTGATTAATGTATCGGGTAGGTGTACACTTGTAACAATGGAGTTTACTCGCGCCGGTCGACTGTGTAATCAGTGCGTCGGAGCGGCCGAGCAAATACGGGTGCGCAAACATACTGATTGATGACGTCATCGCCGCTATAATTAATGGCCCCACACTCCATATTGGGACAATAATTCAACAGTGTCAATAACTATCCTTTGTTTAATTTACGCGTTATTCTGATTTGTTTTCAGTTTGTTTGTACTTGTAGTGAATTGGCGATGCATGGCGTATTTAAAGATTTATTGTAACGACAGTTTAGGCGTAAAGGGGTGACCATCTAGCCAGTATCAGTATCTATGCTAGTATCACAGTGACTTATGTAGGAATTATTATCCGAATTGTTCTGTAAATTTTGGTATCGCGATGTAGGATGTTATGGTTATTGTCACGTGTCTAGATGATATTTATTGATACCGATAGTTAATTATTGCGCAAAGTATGTTTGTTTTTATGATTGCTGCAACAAATATTTTTTATAAGAATAGAATAGTATAGAAAAATGCTGTATTGTATAAACACATTATGGCATTCGGCAATCGTCAACGGATATATTAATTTTATAATACTACTACCAGGTCGGAACGTGGCACCAACTGAGAAGACCTGGCGGAAGAAACTCGGAGGGCTTGTCTGTTTATAAGCACCATATTACAATGACCGTGGTATATAAATAGTTTCCTTTGGTTTCGAAAAGGGCTCAACTGAAATATGAATTTTATAATTAACTAGCTTTTGCGCGCGGCTTCGCCCGCGTGGGCTTCGAACCCGTGCATATTTTTTATGAACATAAAATCGGTTATTGTGACTAAACTGTGATAGTTAGATATCTGCTCTCGCTGCGGGCTTTTTTGTAGATCTTTATAAGACCTACAAATCCGTAGTACATCATTTTGTTCTATAGACAATAGTTTTTGCAGCGCACGCATAAATAGGTTTTCGATTTTACACCTTGGTTTACAAAATCGCAATTTTCATAAGGATCCCTAATTCTTTTGAAAATAAAATATAGCCTATAACCTTCCTCGATAAATGGACTATCTAATACCGAAAGATTTTTTAAAATCGGTCCAGTAGTTCCTGAGATTAGCGCGTTCAAACAAACAAACAAACTCTGCAGCTTTATATATTGGTATAGATTAGTATAGAAGTATAGACTAGTGGCCCGCCCCGGCTTCGCCCGTACAAAGCGGGGGTGGTTTATACATATAAACCTTCCTCTTGAATCACTCTATCCATTAAAAAAACCGTATCAAAATCCGTTGCGTAGTTTAAAAGATTTAAGCATACATAGGGACGGACAGACGACAGCGACTTTGTTTTATACTATGTACAGAAAAAGAATCCAGTAAGCCGACAAACCCCAAAGCACATAACACATGTGACAGCCATCGACCTCCTCAAACATATCAAAGGGAAGTGGTCGACCCGCCACACGTCGCTACCACTGTTCGAAGTGTTTTAGTGAGCATGAAAAGTCACAGGATTGATGCCCAAGAATAAATTACGTTAAATTCGCATATAAATTTCCAGTAAGCTTGCCGTTTTGAATCCAAACTAGTAAAAAATAGGGCAGCGCTTTATCATGCGCCCCCTGATAGTAAGTGCTTCATTCACGCGTTGTTAGTCATATAAATATTATCACACCTTTCTGGAAGACTCTGCGGTCTAGTGGAATACCTCGGCAGACATATCATTGCACAGTCCAAGAGACTTAAAGATACATATAACCGTACTGTATCTCTGCTTTCACAAACATAAACACAGCACTCAAGGTACGTGTGTTAAGTGTATGTGCCCGACCCTACAATCGAAACGGACACTCGTAATCTTCAGACAGAGCTAGCAACTCGTCCGCTAGGTCTGCGCCAATTATCCTTCTGTACAAAGTTTCTGAATTAAGTGATTAGGGTGTAATGGGTTCTAAGCACTCGTAAATCTCTGGAAGTATCCTTGGCTATTTTAGTCTGTCTGAGCACTTAGGTATCTCATAAATGTGGCAACCCTTGAAGGTACAATCAACAAGCAGTTCTCATGTGCTAAGAAGAACGAGAACTAAAATATTTCTTACAAAAAGAAAAACATGGCACTCTTTGGCAACCCCTTTATTGCGTTTATATGTGTAATTGCGTTTACTCATCTGTAAGACTTGTTTGCACCGTCATTGTAACCCTTTTATTTAAAAGAGAAACCATGGAGTTTCTTGCCGGCTCTTCTATGTGAAATGGCATTCCGAGCCGGTGGTAAAAACTAAAAAAAAATATTTTTTATTTGAACTTTTGTGTTAGTTTTATAGTTTATCTATTCGAAAGCATTCGTAAGAATTTATTGGAATAAAAATATTTAGATTTGTTCTTTTTCGATTTTTTTTTAAATGAAAAGAGCTATCTCTTCCTTACGCACAAATGTTAACTAACACAGGATCTACGTCCATAGTGGATCTAGCTTAAACAAATATCTTCAGCCCAGCATCAAATAAGGGGCGCGTTAGCCGAAGGCAGCGTTTACTATCCCAGCATCAACAAGACCTCCATTGTATCGCAAGGAACACAAGTAAGTCAAAGTGTCTCGCTTGTATTGTCTTAGAAAGCGATAAAAGCGTGAGGCTATTGCAACGACGGCGGGCGCAAAGGGAACCACTCCGCAAATGTTTGCGCGGACACTGGACCACCGCAGGCGACGACATCGCCCGACATATAAGCGTACAGCGAACAAAATTAAGATAATGTCATTTTTTTATGGAAACAAAATTACCTTAATTATACAAAAGAATTCTTGTTACAGATTTCTTCAGGCTTTAATATTTACTCTCGTCTATCTAAGAATGGTTTTCGTCCACTGTTTGAAATTGAACAGTATTTAATTAGCATATTTATTTTCACAGCACAGTTTGTCAATGTTTATTACACAACTTGAAGAAAAGAATGTAGGTATTGTAAATAATAAATGTATAAAAAGCTGGGATCTGATATTACACAGTCGAATGTGACCTATTTCACGTGTGATATGCCATTTTGTATTGTAGGGTTATCAAAAATCTCAGCAATCGTAAAGTTTATCACTCGAGCCCACACAGACGGACATCAAGAGTGCGGAGAGTGCAGCGTAGGCGACACATCGCTTTGCCTGCTTCACACACAGGCACACTTTAATGGCGATCTTGAAGAGAACAAACACTTTTCTTGGCTGACCGGAGGCTTCTGGCTGAAATTATTTGCTCATTTAAGAGGGACACTGCTTAAAGCTGCTTAAGACTGCTTAAAACTGCTTAAAGCTGTTTTGTATTGAGGAATCTTAGCAGCTCCATTGTCATGCCACTAACAGCTTTAGAATACTTCATTTATTTATTTATTTATTTATTTATTCACAATAGTTGCTGGCTGTACTTACAGTTGCCCAATGCGTACAGTAAGCTAAATTACACTACTAACTAATATTATTTATAAAATTCTATACAGTATCTTATAAATTCGCCAACTGTATTATGGAATATATCCACATGTGGCTGATAAGCAACTAAATTGTTGAGCAACGTGATCACACGAGATGTGGGTGCGTTTTTTGAAGCACACGTTCGTGTCCGCGGTGCTGCTAACAGACGACGCGCGCGCAACCGCGCAACCGCGTGTGTATGTCCAACCCTTTCCATGTTGAGCACGTCGTATAGTATAGACGTCGATGGTTTTTCACTTGCAGATGGAGAAAAATATACGTTTTGATAAAAAGACTAGGCGAACCTAGCGGGAAAAAACACTTTAATGCCTGTCCATCAGAAATGAGTTATAATAGAATTACTCCAGCCAATGAGGACAGCGTATTGTTGGCGAAAAATGGCGACTCTAGAGAAAATGAAGGATTCATTTATCAGTTTTGTCTTTTATTTTGTGCCATATAAGTTGGCGTGATACATGAAGAATGTATGATAATCATCAACACATTCCAAGAAGAAGAATGTCCCTTATCGATCAACTTGTCATGTAGTGTTAACCTTATAATATCACAACGACTTCTAGTGTCAGCAGCGACAAACTATGTTAGGTCGAGCGAGCTACGTAAATAAGCAAACTGTTTCACTTTCCTTTCGTTCACTTCATAAATCAGTGTCACATAATAAATGTCGCGATAAATGTGTGTTTGTCGCGCGTCAAACTGTGGAAATCGTGGGGAATGCTAGAAAAACATCATAAACTTGCCAATCGGCTTAGGAAAATAAACCTTAGACCATTAACTTAAGGTTCAAAATACAGTGTAGCGCCAATAAGAATATGTTTTGTGAATATCGGAATAAGGTTATTATTATTGATTGATATCGCCTTTCATGCGACGTAATGGCCAAATGGAATGGAGCGCTATTTTAAAAACTCATTAGGCTGTGATAGGCTGCCATAGCAAATAAACAGGTTACGAGTTTCATTCCTATATTCCACTCCATCCGTAGACTTTCCCTTTAGTCGAGATAATAAATGCTTCTTCCAACCATTCCAAGTATCATATTTGCGTGCCAATGCTCTGAAATGGCTGGACCGATTTTGACGAGACTTTCACTGACAGATGGGTGATATATTATATTGTTCCTCCCGCTTTTCAGGAGCCCACAGTTACTTAGTTTCCAAATCGTTAAATACCACGCGGTACAAGCCGTGGGTAACAAAATACATAATACTCTAAAAATCGTTTGCCTCACCGTGAACCTACGCCCCTGGGGTGTGGGGTCGGTGGCTATGAGACTCCTTTCCTCTTTCACGTGGCGACCGACGCTTTGGGAGCACGAGGATAGTCTTAACACCAACAAAGTAATATTCCCATCGACTGCTGCGCAGCATGTCGCGGGTTCGATTCCCGCACGGAAAACAATATTTGTACGACCTACAAGTATTTGTTCCAGGTCTGGGTGTTTTCTATCTATAATATGTACGTATTTACAAAAAAAATATGTATTTAAGTAGTTTATCATCCATCTCGTTACCATAACACAAGAAGAAGAAGAAAGAAGAAAAATATCTTCACTCCCACAGGAATAAAGCATTAAGTTGCTTAGCTTGGGACGAGATGGCGTTGTGTGAAATGTCCAAGGATATTTATATTTATTTTATTTTTTACTATTCAAAGACAAAGCACATAAAATAAATAACGCTTTCTTCCATACGTCACTCGAACCTATCGAATGCATCGACGATATTCCTGCAAGGAAGCCCACTGCAATCCAACTCAACAAAACCGACGTCTTCATACATTTAATGTATCACAGAGAACTTTGAACCCTACTGCCTCAGCACTAAAGTGTTGTTGACCGCATTAAACACAAATGTCATGTAACTCGAATGTAATTGCGTGTCAGTCCCACACACGGCTATTACTGATCCACGATACCCTCGATGGATTGCTTTTGAGATATTAAAAAGATTAGGAAGATAGAAAAGTTGTATTTAACTGCCGTGTATTCATAAAACTATAATATCTAAAATAGTGTTACCCAAATAGTAGAATTTGTTGCAAGTCCAAAAGTTAAAGTTAAAATCTAGGTTAGCAAGTTATATCAAAATATATTTTAATAACATATTTTATATTTCAAATCAGATATAAACTTTACCTAATCAAGTACAAAAGTAGTGTAGCTTTGGAACGACAAAAATACAAGCCCCCAACGAAGAGCTGACAAGAAACATTTGTCATAATTTGGTCAATTTTTCTCATTCGAGCTAAGAAGATTCAAGATATCCAATTGGTATTTTTTTTGGATATTCATTAGTGAGGACAATAACGATATGGTCAGTAATAAGATGGGTGCTGGGGATGGGCGTTGTTCATAAAGCATGACGCTTCGTTTAAACGATTACTTTCTTCAACTATAGCTCAGGGAAGAGAACGACCAAACTTCACAGCAGCGCTATCAGCCCGTAGACCAAGGTGTTAATATCTTAAGTATTTAAAAAATCATCCCAAGTTCAGATGTCATCAAGACATACATTTTCTGAAGAAAAATTGCTATTTTCCAGTCGTCAGAACATCGAGCCTAATGAGTTTAATGTCCTCACCAAAGTTGAGCCATAAAAAGTTTAATAGGGCCGCGGGAGTTCCAGGATTGAGTAATGGCGACCCTTAATTTATGATCGCGCCGCGTGCTGAGGCGGGCTCTAATATCTGGCCCTAATGGGCGCATCACACGGAACCACAAGTCCCTCGCCATTAACCCACACGGAAGTTGGGCAAAGCCAAGTACGAATAGCTGTGTGTCCTTGGCTCATTTGGACTAGCTTCGTGGCTGATGAGTTTGTAAACAGCCGATGACACTTCACCTTTATCTTGTCACGGCTGTGGTTATCTTGACTTACTAGAGATGATTTATTCACATGTTAGAATGTTATTCTCCATGCAGTATTTTTCGTGTGAAACAGCCTTAAACAGACGACGATTTATCGCAATGACTACAGCTTACGACAATTTTACACAAATTCAATAAATGACCTGTGTGAAATACTACACAAAGTTAGCAACGAGTATATCCGGTTTGCAAAAAGACAGTCCCCCGACCTGGAAATCGAAACAGGGGTCTCGATCTAAAGGCTGCAAATATCAAAAAACAAATATGCAAATATAGCATAAAAATTTATAAAACTTATATCACGGAATAAAAGGAATCGACCTCCAAACTGTCGAGTAATTTTCCATACTAGATCATAGACAAAATCATTCAACTCCTCAAACTAAATATCGGTTCCTCCGTTCACCAGTGATGGTACCAACTGCATACGTTAAAGTTATAATATACCTTCGTTTGTCGAGGCTTAGAAACTAAAGCTATAGCTCGCAACAGTAAACCGTCATGAATATCGAACGATATCAGGTATTCGCATGGTAAGCTCCTCGGCATTCATTATTCCGCGCATTGTTTTATGTTTTTCTCCATTTTCACAGACAGAGAAATCGACTACTGTTGGCCATAAAGCTTGCTTTTTGAAAGCTTTTGTTATACAAGGCTTTTACGATTATATTTTAAAGTTATCTAGCGCCATTACCCACGCGTGTTTCTATACCACTCGCCATTTTTTAAACTAATTTGCCTTTTCATTGCCAAACGAAATGTCAATGCAACCGTTTCTATAGCACTGACGACAATATTGTTGCTTTTACTTTATTGTAAAATAACTTATTATGTAAAAGTGTATGGAAAACTGTTTATTTTTCTTTATTAATTTATAAAGTTAAAACTAAAGGTTGATTTATCTATACGTTTTGAACCGAATGCGGTTTTAATTGATTTCAAAAAGGTTGGATATAACAAAAATGCTATGCTATGCATAGTTCCGTTACTTGTAAACCACTTCATAAATATTTTATTCGATCGGTAATGCTGCCAGATCAGTTCCTTGGTATGCATTTTGAAGTGCATTTCCATCTTGTTTTAGTGTTTTTTTGTAAAATATATAGTATTACTGGAAATCTCAAACTCAAAAGGGACTTTATTTACGTAGGTTTTATCACACAACTCTTAGGTCTGGGCAAACAGCGGACGGGGCGGGACGGCGACGCGACGCTGGCGGGACGCGAAGAGTTGTAATGTATTAGTTAATGTAGAATAGGTCACATAGAGCCGTCGCGCTCGGCGCGAGAGTAGCGGTCGCGTCGCGTCGGCTCTGTGTGACATATTCTACATTAACTCGTACATTACAACTCTTCACGTCCCGCCAGCGTCGCGTCGCCGTCCCGCCCCGTCCGCTGTTTGCCCAGACCTTTATAAAGCGTCATATTTAAAATTATATATCATCTTACGACCCCTGTCCCACGCTAGGTGTTAGTCTCCATACACACCACACCTATCAGTCGTCATATCTACAGTCACACCTTTCCAGAGACATCTCGTGCTGACGGATATGGAATAAAGAGCGTCATCAATCCATTCTGTCCCAAGTGTGTCGTAAGAGGCGGCTCAATGTATCCAATAAATGTAGAAATTCTGAAAGCTTGAATAAAATTCAGTACTACCCTCTCCGTATGACACAATCAGTAGAACATTTATGGGGTAAAATATGTTTTTTTACATATAGCTATGTTTACATACACATATACAAAATGAAACAAACAAAACCTAGCAACACAAAATAGCGGCTAATCAATTGACTTTCCTCATCACTTTGTTATTTTTGCCAACAGATAAAACTCGTATAACTCGGCGTCTCCAAATATGTAGGACATCAGCCGTGTCTATAAATGTTGGACATGGTAACTGAAGTACATATACTCATAAGAGAAAGCCATCTAAAGTGAGCTCAAAGAGACAATTAAATAAAGCACTTCAGTCTTTAAAATAGTTTGCTACACATAAAACTCCACAATAAAAACTACAAAAACACAACGAATTATGAAGAAAACCAACCTATTAGCAATAATTATTATTTATTGTTAATTAGTATAAAAAAAAACTTATTTTTGCCTGAAATTGTGCACTAGGTATCTCTATCAGTAGTGCTTTCGATCCGTTAGTTATGGCTATAGGATTTTTATGGCACCCGGCTTTTGTAGACCTACACATATTTTGGTTTATATTGATTGATGGAACCGTATGAAAATCCCTTCTGTAGCTTTTGAGATGGTTGCGAAGCGTATTACGTAATACGGATAAAAAGATGGGAGACATTTACGAATATCACATACCGCCATCTCTCGGACCACAAACTAAAAAGAATCATCGATATAGTTTTTTGAGCAGCATTCCAAACATATAGTAGTCAAATATGATGATTTGCTTTGCATAGAATAGAAATAAAATTATTTTTAATTTGAGTTTTATATTGGTCCTAAATTTACAGATAAATAAATGAATAAATAAATATCCTTGGACATTTCACACAACGCCATCTCGTCCCAAGCTAAGCAACTTAATGCTTGTGTTATGGTAACGAGATGGATGATAAACTACTTATATACTTTTTTTTGTTGTAAATGCATACATATTATAGATAGAAATGACACCCAGACTCCGAGCCAGTGCCTCTGGTTTAGACAAAGACACTTGCCCAACCCGGAATCGAACCCGGGACCCATTGATCCAAAGGCGGCACATCTAACCACTAGACCAACGAGACCAAAACCTACACCTTTTAAAGTCAGTTAGACTAAACTTGAAACCAAACTCTGTGCCAGCCCGTCTGGCCCGCGTGGCGCAGTAGGCTAATTACCCTTCTTGTGACAGGAGGACGCCCGACTTAGCAGTGGGTCATCTATGGACTGAGTGGTAGTGGTAGAAGTCTAAAATGTTGATTTCGTGTTGAACTCAGAATATCCTTTCAAATCCTAAAAGATATAGCCATCCTACACGGTCGTGTAGCGAAAGAAAACAAAGCCTGATTGATTGATAAACAAACAATACTCGTGATGAATGTGCAGATACTAGTTACATCTAGCAAAATGACGCTAGTCACGTAGAAAGCTTCTATTTGTGGGAATTTTTAATATCTTTATAAATTCATTCGTTCTTCAGCCTTCAGACCGTTTTAGTATAGGTATGGCGTGGTATTAAAACACATAGTGTCTGAAAGAGCAGTACCCGCAGCTGTTCCCAATTCCCCTATGTTAGCGATGTCCAAAGATCTCATCGTCCAAAGATATCGTTCTTAAAATCTGGATGAACTGGAAATATCCTTCCCCGATACACGCATCGTTACCCGTACGCTGATTGTAATCGCTGCGCCCGGCACCATATTTTGGCTACGGGTTGCTACCCGTAGCCAAAATATGGTGCCGGGCGCGGGTAGAACCTTTTGTGAACAGATTCTCTGACTACCCTCGACTCCTTGCGGTAACAATCGCGCCTTCGGCTTCATTATTTTAGCCTATAAAAGGTCCCCTGTTGCCAAGGCGGGTATACAGTCTCACCTAGACCAGGTTCGCATATTTCCTTTAATCAGCTCATACGACACCCTCAAGGCATGGGTTGGTGACCTTGTGTATTCCAAATCTGTCACTAGACGGATCTTATCATAAGGGTTATGTTATTGCGGGTCAAACGTTGCCCGTGCAACGACGGAGGCATGCCCCGTACGTGCCTCTCGGTGGGTTGGGGAGCGTCCAGAGTTCTCCATCAAAGCGTGGTATCAAAGCTGATAGGCAGGCCAAGGCCCATTGCGAAGTGAAACCCGTGGCCCTGCTTCGGGTAGTTGAGGGTCACCGTTGGTGGCAATCACCATGTTTGATGCTGGTTGGTTGGCGCTTACTTAGTCTTGTAAAGATTTCCTTCTCTTGCGGACAGGTTTTCGGCTTTATAATTTCCTTTTGTCGGCTCTTACGACACCCTCAGGATAAAACTTTTAAGGAAAAGTCGCCATGTAATTATTGCCAACAATTTCTCGATTGGCTGGCGCTTAGCGGTCAGGTATACAAAATAAAAATGAAGGGGCAAACATTGCGAAAATAAGAGAAATTTAACGTAAGTGACTACTTTTGAAAACAACACATTAGAAAGTTAATGTTGAAAGACAAAACCAGATTTTAAATCCAACAAGCTGATATCGCATCACCCATCTAAATAGTTTATCCAGCTAACAACTACGCCAACAAATTTAACAGTATCACATAACTCTCGCAGTCAGCACAAATGACCAGCAGCTGAACGGTTTTGAGTCAAAAGCGAGCCTAAATTTACGGCTCGGTTCAACGACTGTACAAATATTTCGTCCTCAACAAAGGAAGGAATAATCTAGGCGCTTTTGTTTTGCCCAGTAGCTATCTCTATTTCGAGAGGTCTTCAGGTACTCAAAGTGACTAATAATCTCCCACTTCAAGGATCTCGGATCTTCTTGTCTCTTTGCAAATTCATATTGAATTTGTAATTATGCTGGAGTTGCTACTTGGAAATTTAATTAATTATTATACTGTTTGAAGCCTGCGTATTTATGTTTATTTAGTTTAATTTACGTTTCAGAGATTTAAGCGGCTATTTGCCTGGAACCAATCGGGAACAAAAGTGTTGAATTTGTGATTAAGTTTGAATTAATTCAGGCATTACGTGATTACTTAACATTATGTGGATAATAAATTTGGTATTGAGATACTATTTAGTATTTTTGCGAACATAATACTTATAATCATTTCGACATCATTATCTCAGTCATTAGAATACCCGTTGTTGAAGAGAACTTCTTTCAATTACTTGTAGGAAATTATCTTTTTGTGCCACGTTGGGTAGACCACTAAACATCGTATGTTATCAAGTGCTCCTTCTCTGGCGTCCTTTTAGTCATCCTTTACGGCACCCTTAAGTTTGAATAAGTTGAATATATTGTGTATACTAAATCTGTCGCTACGCAGAAAAATCTCAAAATATAATATCATAATAATAAGTATAAGTAGTATATAAGGTTGCCAGGAAGAAATCGCGGAATGCGATAAGGCAACCATACACTATACTACCTCTTTTAAGTTCCTGTTACTGTTATTTTGAGGCGTGCAATAAAGTAATGGTTTCTTAGGTTAAAACTGTTACATAAAATAGTATAGATATGAAAGGGGCTCTAGCTGTCTGCCTATCTGTTAAGGAGACGAAAGATATTAGATACGGAAACAAAAAATCCGATTGGTAAGCACATTTTTTTATGTAATGAAGAACAGTTGGGTTTTAGTGGGTATAACGGTCACAATCTACCATCTTTTCACGAACGAACGTGACTCCCACCTAACACAGCCCTTTCCCCGGGATGGGGACATATAAAATGTATCTTCCACTATGAAAAAAAGGTGGTAAGGTTTTATCTAATTGGCTTTATGCCACCAAGTGAGTCAGTTCAGGCGGTCAGTTTATCGCTATCTTACGTCTAAAGTCCCGTGTTATTTTGGAGTTAATTCAAATGACACATATCGTACTTTATTTTAGGCAATTTATGAAATGAGAAATTATTTAAAGATTGAATTCTTCAAATGTGTTTTAGTCACCAAAATCTAAACTAAAACGTGTGTATATTGCAAGCGACCAAAAGAGTGCCGAGCCTGATTTTGATGAAAAAAAAAACCATTTAATTTTTATTTTTGAGAAACTTATTACACCATTACAAACACATTCTAGGAATTATTATCATGCGCCAAATCAAGGAAACAGCATTTTTTTTAACAAAATGCGTTAATCCAATAATAATCCACTAAAGATGTAATAAAATAGACTTGGTTCCAACTTGACGTTCAAATTTCAAGTATACTCGTACATATTTTTATAATCGCATAAAAAAGGGCAACCTTCGCTCGATTCGTTTAGGTACTACGAGTTTTATAAGCTTAGAGTAAAACGTAGTAGATAACACCTCTTTTTGTCGGGAGGTAAACACAAATTCTAACGCTGTACAACTTTCTCTAGAAATAAAATAAGTTTCAGTTATTGGCACTTATATTTTGATGCACTTTTTATGTTCAGTTTCGTTTACAACAGAATGTCTTTACGTGAACGTCATTTACGAAAGGGTCTTAGAAAATTGAGGTTTTACGATAAAAACACGTTATTGCTTAGAATTAGATTAGAAAAGTTATTGTTTCGGGCAGTTGAGGGACACCGCTGGTTTTACTGGGTAGGTCGGGGGGAAAATTCCCAGGTTTTCACGCTCCGGGGTCCCACAGAATTCCGGCTAGGCTTTCTGTGTACCTATTTCATTTAGTCGCTCCTCCCGATATCCTCGGGACATGCATGGTATTATAAACTTGGTTGGGAGTCTATCGATTCCCATGATTGCTAATTTAACTAATATTAGTTTAGCAATGAACGTCGTAACTCGTAGACAGATTTATTATTTACTAGCTTCACCCCGCGGCGTCATCCGCGGTTCGACAATAACCGCGGGTAACATCGCACCCGTGCGAAGCCGGGACGGTCCGCTAGTATATAATAATATTGATATTGACTCTACGTTTTAGTTAGAAAACGTTTGTATGGGAAAAAGAAAAAGGCTGTTTTTCCGGCAATTATTCGAAATTTTCTCGCCGTAAACCATCCTTGAACTTCAACGAACATTTCAAAAAAAGAATTGGCCAAATTGGTCCAGGCTTTGTTGAGTTATGCGCTAACCAACACATTTTGCGATTCATTTTTATATTATAGAAGATATATAATATATAGATAGATATATTCTTTGATATTCCTGCTGCAGTTTTCACGGCGTAACGTTAGGTTGAAATGTGTACTAATCGCGAAAGTTTCATTTCATTAAACAAATTATATCAACAATAGCTGAGCTGATGTTTGACACCAAGCAATACAAACCCACGGTCATTAGAGAGTTACTCGCAGCACGGACGCGTTCGTGACAACTAGCACTTCGATCACTGATGTTATCAGTTGATATCGCTTCGATATATCCTTCTAATGTTATAAACGCGAAAGTTTGTAAGTATGGATGGATGGATGTTTATTGCTCTTTCACGGAAAAAATACTGAAGGATTTTAATGAAACTACAATAATATAGCTTATACATCGGAATAACACATAGGCAACAATTTATTTTTTATTTAAGTATTTATTTATTCATATTGTGTGAATTGTCCAAAATATAACAACAAGCGCCAAGTAAAAAGAAAAAAATCTGATGAGATAATAAATTACACCACTACGCGGGCAAAACGACGAGGCGCAGCTAGTATAATATAATTTAAAAAGAAGAATGAAATACATATTGGTGTGTTAACCGCGGGTATGAAATACATACCCGCGGTAGTTATTAAGGTTCAAAATAGTCAAAAACAAATAGATTATTTTGCATAGGACACAATGGACCCAAGCAAATAGTCAACATTACGTCACGTACAAATAGGAAACACTAATTGGTAAAGTTATGAAGGGCCTCCATAAGTTTATGGGACATGTGCCTTCGAGCACGCCGGACGGACATGCTAGGCCCAGCTGACGCTTTTGTTCCGAGTCGAATAAAGCAGAACTTTTATACATAATACACAGGGTGTTAACCGAACCCCCTATACTATAGCCATCTGAAGTGAAGGCAAAGACCTAGTCAAAAGAAGCAGATCTCTTTTTAAAAAGAGATATCGAGATTTTTATGAACCACCAACTAGTAATCTTTATTATTTTCATAATAAAGCTCAGTAATTTGAGTACCATTACGTTCTTGTTTTTCTGTGGTTATGTCTCAAATCATGATAGTTAACTTCGGCACCAAAACTATAAAAAAATACTTGCTATCAACAGGCCTAGGGCCTATTTGTTTCCGATATTTACAAACTTATAAGGAGCCATCTTAATAGAATTAGACATAAAGTGGAGAGTTACCATAATCGAAAAACGTATGTATTTTGGAGAATTCCAAATAAAGTTCGCTTATTAAGCTAATTATGACCACTTGGGTCATAATTAGCTTAATAAGCGATTTGATTTCTCACAAACTCAAGTTACATCTGTGATTATTTTGAACCACGGCTTTATTATAGCTGTTATTGCAATTAAAATAGACATTTACTTGTTAAGGTTAAATTAATTCTATAAAAGCCCATCGAAGAAGTGCGCCAGGCCTCTTGAGCCGGCCAGTTGGCTCCGAGGCTCGTTAATAATAATTGGGTCAGGAGATGGAACGCTGAAGGCGCGCCTATAGCCGCTAATGAAGTCTCCGTTAATACCGATCACTTCATTCTGGGCTCATGCAAATTGTACAAAGCGGAGAAGATCGGCATTTTGAGTTCAATGCGAACTTATTTTTATATATTCGCATTGAACTAATTAAGGAGCATTACAGGGTTTCATATAATTATGTTTGATGATAAGGCGCATTGCTGACTTAAATAGTTTTCCCACGTGAAGAAGAATATATCTAACGGTCAGATACTTTGGCATTTCTAAGATAGAGGCTGTAATATTATTCAAGATAAAGATTTTTTATTGTTAGGTCAAGAAAACTTACCCGAAAAGTGTCCACTGTTGGGAGTGGTTGACACAATAAGAACAAATGGGAGCGGGGCTCGATTTAAACCATAATGTTACAATTTGAAACCTATTCTATATTGAGGTTGTGGCATGAGCTAAATAAAACTGGATAGCGAGGAAATCTAGCGGAAAGGCGAAATCTACGTGTAATTTGGCACGCATGGAAAAATATGCAAAATGTCCTTCATCAAATTGTAAGAAAATTGATACAGCAGGACTCTTTTGCGACCGTTCATAAATAAAAACAGCACAACAGCATCAAAATACGCAATACGGCACAAGGCCCGATAAACACATCAAAACTCCGACAAATCGTGATGGATAAATAATTCGGCGCATGTGACAGTGCTCGCCGTAAATCGCGCCAGGGAGAGGATCTGTCATTCACCTGCGTCACAAATTCCGATTTTGTGACAGAGCCGGCCATTTGACCGGTGAAAAATGTTCCTCTAGAGTCATTGCGACCAAAGCTGACATTTCTATTCCCTAGAAACGTGACACTATATTATGTTACCCGCATGGATGGATTTTAAGTGCACAGGGCAAAGTAGAAGGAACTTGGCATCACCGATCTAGTTACAGCATTCTTAACAGTATAATTGGGACTGTAGATAGTATTTTACTATAGCAATTCCAATGAAGCTAGTAGTTGGTCTCAAATGTTTGGTCTATTTCTTGTATCAAACAACAAATTTATTTGAGTTTCGAAATAAGCGTTGCAATAAATGTTTGCTCTGTGACCTCATAATAGCAACTGCACGCTGTACGGCATGTGATTAAAAATGAGACTGATATTGGCTGAGGGCGAGCAGACAAGCGATTGAAATTAATATCTTTAGGATATTAATTTTATTATTATTAATTTCAATCGCTTATCGATATTGTCCGTGTGGTGACAGATTTTTAATACATAGTGTCACCAACCCATACCATCCTGCGGGTGTCGTAAAGGTCGACAAAAGGGCAAGGCCGATAACCTAGCCGCAAGAGAAGGACAACTTGATACGACACCCTGTGCTAACCCGTGTGGCCTGCGTGGCACAGTAGGCTAATAGCTGTCTAAAGGCGGCTAAAGGCGGCTTGAATGAGCAGTGGGTCATCTATGGGCTGAGCGTTCCAGGGACAATGGAATTAGGTTGAAAGGTTTTATTTAAGATTTATTCGTTACACACATAAGCAAATATGTAGAAATCTTTCCTCTTTTCCTTTCTCTCTCTTTCCTCATGTGGTGCCAAAGCTCAGTAATCTGAATATTTATAAATTACGCGTCACGGTGCTTGTGCGCGATGGAGTCCTAAACTACTTAATTAACTGATTATAATCAAATTTGCACACCGTGTAGTTGCACCACAAATTAGTGGCACGTTTGCAATGACGTTAACGAGTTTGTGCCGCCCGGCCCGTTCTGTTTCAGATCAATTAAACACCGACTTCGTTAGACAGATAATGCATTTTAAATAGGATTTTAACGGTGTACGCGTCACAGGTTAATCTGATAATGATTTAAAAGTTGGTTCGGTTCTGATCGTCATGTAATTCTTAGCTTTTCGGGATTATTACACATTGAAGTTAAAAAAAAAATAACGGAATTATCGTGTGTATCTTACATTACATCGAGAATTAAATAATGTAAAATACAGGCGATAAATCCGTCAAAAATGTTTAATTTCATTATGAGATTGAAGTCAAGGTCAAATTATATTTTGTATGGGCACAAAAGACACTTACAAATTGTCAACACATTAATATAAAAGTTACAAAACAAAGTAATTTAGTAAATTAGCAAAATATTTTAGTTTACCACTAGTTCGGAACGCGACCTATGCCGAGCAGAACTGGCTAGAAACTCAGAGGGATTGCCAGAGGACAGAGGGTCAACTGAAATGTCAATGTTAGCACAATACAAAATAAAACGTGCTTGGTCCAGTGAGCCGACCAACCCCCAACGGCAGCACCTGTTCACAAGTAGTTAAAACGCATGTGGCAGCCATCGATCTTTGTCTTTGTCATAGAATGCTAAGATGGCCAACACCGAAAACTACACTTTAAGCGAATGTTCAAATACTTTTTATTTTTGTAGCCTTTACAGGAAAATCCTTTTAACTCATATGCAGAATTAGGACAGAACAAAACAATGACACTTTGACAGCTTTACAAGAAAAGGTACTACTGATCAGGTATTACTGCCGAGAATTTTGAGATTCTGCAGTGCAAAATTCACTTATCACAACCAACTAGCTGATTCTGTCTTCATAGAGGTAGGTATGCTTATATGATTACTTTTTAGTCACGTCTTTACGATACCCACATGATAGAATGGGCTTGTGATATTAGGAATTAAAAATATATCGCAATGAAAAAAACTGACACCAATAAAGATTCTGTAACAAAAGCAAAGTTGAACCAACAATATCCTTGTTTCCGAAATCTAGAACACAACAGATTGCGGATCTAAATTATTAAACATCACTGACGACAATAAGGTCCCTGGGCATGACATCACCAGGTCAAACTCTGCATCTGGGATATACTAAATTAAACCTTATGACACGGACAGTGGCGCGTTTTAGTCGCACTACTTATTTGGCAGGTCGTTAGCTCCCAGGATGGTGATATGTCCCCGGCCACGCTGATGTATGACATAATGACGCCGGCAATTTAGTGCCCTGAAAGACTTGCTCCGGTTATTAGGTGCGGGCTCATCCTCGGTAGTGTTACACGCGTATTTTATGCCTCGCCCGTGAATAAACTGTCTAGACAAACGTGGGAGTGCTAACTAAAGGTTGTTTGGTCGAATAAAAATGCTATTACTGTTTAGACAGGGGCGATTTGTACACATTTTTTATAACTATGGCACTCAAAATATTTGTCACCTTCGAAATATTTCCGTGATCCAGACCGACCGTATTATAACAGTGTCCCTATCCTTTAGGAAATAATCAATAATAATATTCATATATAAAGTTCTTTGCGTAATTTGACGAAAATTAGCACCTTATTTTTTCTTAAAATGTTGGTCGTAATTACGTAGGTTTTATCATAAAACGGCACAGTAATGCTAAGCAAACCAGTCGTACTGAGATAACTAAGTTTGTAGGATAATAATAACGATTGCTAGTTGGTTGGTTTTTACCGGAACCCATGATTTGTGCTAAAAATCTGGTTTAGAAAAACATGAATGATATTTATACTTCAAGATAAAAAATAATTTAAACACAGAGTCTACTGACATACTGGTATACAGGCTATAAGTAGTTCTGTTTGCTTATAACCTTTTTTTTATATTGGGAGAAACTTTTTATAGGTATTTGGGAGTCCCCGGTCGCGAGAAGATGGTAAGTTGCGACCGGTATACTCGTGTACCGTGGCGTATGTTGGATGGGTAGGGGTGTCCCTTCCTCGCTGCCCAGGCCGCAGCTGCAGCGGTTATGTCGCTACTGCTGTATCCTCGGCGACCGCAGCCAGGTGACAGCTTGTTGCCTGGGAGTATTGTTTGTGTCAGAGTCCTTGTGCCGCGGACAGACCCCTGTCAGAGCATAGCGGGCACTTCACCTCCGGGGCATTTCAGTCCTTGGCTCTATGCCCTTGCTTGTAACGCCTAGTTTCAATGCTTTCAAGTACAATCTCGAGTTGTGGCATTTATTACAAAATAATTTCAATTATAATTTTATTTATATTCCTTGCGGTCAATGTGACTTGTTTATTATATTTTAATATATTAGCAAGATTGGCAAGATTCCCCCAGGTCACCTCTCTAAGACAATAAAAAGGGAACATTTATTGTTGTTGGCAATCAGAATAGCGCACAGCAACACCAAGTAACTAGTAGGGCAAGTTCTTAAAACCCCTGGGGGATGTCAATATTATTTGTTGTTCCAAATATAAGGAAAACATTAATATCCCTTTATCTCCGGCGGTGGAAGTTGGTGCGTCGCTGGCCTGTCCTATATAATGGCTTCAAATATTGACTGAGGCCCTAAGGGAAACGTTATTCTTTCATCTTGCCACTGTTTGCACTTTCTCAACAGATACAAACAGCCCACCTGTTTGTGGGGTCACTAAGCATTTTTAGATGAAATACATTTTTCCTTTCCTGGAGATGTCCCCTTCAATAAATAAGTAGGGTCTACCCACCTTGATTCTTGTAAGTAGTACATACTTAATAAGTGATATTATGGCGCAACTATTGCATACAACGGTACGAGGGTCGAATGTTGTAACAACGTTACTGCTGGACACGCAATGATTAAATATCTTTTGATAAAATCAGAAGAAATTCAGCGATCCACTTGCCTAAAATTTTAATTTTGTATTTTATTAAGAAATGCTATTTGAATTATTTCTGTAAAACCATTGCAACTACATATATCTTATTCGACTACAGTGACTAAGTATGATTCTATGAATGTCTTTTTGATTTTGATTACAAATGACAGTTTATTTTTATCAAAATATTGCGGCTATTTTTCCGTGGTTCACGTCATAAAATGTAATGTCTTTTAAACCCGACACTCCGGAATAAATTCAATTTTGCCGTAAAAGTAAAATGCCATTAAAACTTTCACGACGCGGTCTGTTTACATTCTGAAAACTTTTATCAATATAACACACAACCATTTTCGCGCACATACGCTTTTTATTACTTTGGGAAAATACAAATTGGGTCCTATAATGACACCATGTGCGACACTAAGATCACCAAACTGATACCGTGCAGATTATGTGATTTTATCTGAACGAATTAAGTTTAGCTTTTTTAAGCTTATAGGTTCTCTTAATGTTGATTTTGAATGTTCTCATGTACCTACATCAAATAAGAACCTGGTCAGCACTTTAGAGGTTATCATGCATTTTTTTGTTGGGCCAAACTTTCTTAAAATTATATCTTACTAATATTATAAACGTGAAAGTTTGTAAGTATGGATGGATGGATGGATGGATGTTTGTTACTCTTTCACGTAAAAACTACTGAATGGATTTTAATGAAACTATACAATAATATAGCTCATACATCAGAATAACACATAGGCTACAAGTTATAAAGATATTATGTGAATTACAACAATATAAACAAGTCGAATTCAAAATTTCTAATTGTCAAATTTTCGACCATATCAAACTATAGACAACATAACGTTTCGCTGTCAGTTGCGTTTTGTTAAAGTACCTGAGATTTTTATCCCGTCCTTATACGGATCCTATGTCCAACTTTCTTTTTGTTTTAAATATATATAACTAGCGCCGCCCTGGCTTCGCACGGGTGTATGTATTATACATATAAACCTTCCGCTTATATCACTCTATCTATTAAAAGCAACCGCTTCAAAATCCGTTGCGTAGTTTTAAAGATTTAAGCATACATAGGGACGGACAGACGACAGCGACTTTGTTTTATACTATGTAGTGATGCGGAACAAAGTTCGCCGGGTCAGCTAGTTTTATATAATTTTAATTATTTCACTTCGCAACACAAATATTCTCATACAATACAAACGCAGAATTTGACTACTTCAGTTATCACGGAAATAATCTCGTTCTTCTACTTATAAAAGTTAAATGGCATTTAAAACTTGGCCCGTGCCTGCTGTTTATATTCAGCCAACTCCCGGAAACTCCGACACATTAGGCTTGTTGTCTCTAACAAAACATTTAACTCGGCAGAAACGCACACCGCGGAAAGATCAATTTCAAAGAGTTTCCCAACAGGACACGCAGCACTGAGAGCGATTAGCGGCTCACGCTAAGTATACGCTTTGATACTTCCAATGCCCAAGAACCAACTAGCCATTTCTATAACTAGAAAAATTAGGCTTCAGAACTGTTTAGTGCAGGTAACAAAGGACACTTACAGGTAATCAAGATTTCCTTGATTAATACCTATCATAACCGTTGAAGCACGCGCATATAATTTATTGGTCATAGACTAGCGAAGACTGCAAATTGCAATTCATCTCTATCCGCGCCGGATTTAGAATACATATTGTCATCACCCCATCCCGTTCGGAGGATGTCGTAAGTGCCGACATAAAGAAATGAAAAGGCCGGTAACCTAGCCACAAGAGAAGGCTAACTTGGTACGATACGCCGTGCTAACCCGGCTGGCGCGCGTGGCACAGTAGGCTTATTACCCTCCATGTAGGAGGAGGTCCAACTCAGAGGTGGGTCATGTACGAGCAGAGTAGTAGCAGTGGTAGTTAAGCAACACCCGCTTCAGAATGTTTGATGGGTTATAAACTAGCTTTTGAGCGCGACTTCGCCCGCGTGGGCTTTGAAACCGTGCTTATCTCTATGCATATTTTTATAAACATAAAATCGGTTATTGTGACTAAACTATGGTAGTTAGATAACGTACGTAACGTACGTAACGATAATAGTTTTTTGTAGATTTTTATAAGACCTACAAACCCGTAGTACATCATTTTGTTCTATTGCCAATAGTTTTTGCAGCGCACGCATAAATAGGTTCTCGATTTTACACCTTGGTTTACATAATCGCAATTTTCATACGGATCCCTAATTCTTTTGAAAATAAAATAAAACCTTCCTCGTTAAATGGACTATCTAATACTGAAAGATTTTTTGAAATCGGTCCAGTAGTTCCTGAGATTAGCGCGTTTAAACAAACAAACAAACTCTGCAGCTTTATATATTAGTATATAAGTATATATATATATATATATATATAGATTAGTCTTCAATGGCAGCTTCGATCAACCTTATAATTGTTGGTAGTCAGCAAAACCAGGATAATCTTAATCAAAACAAAAAACAGTGAATTATAAAAAGGGACTTATAAAAATAAATTCACTGATGATCGCTAGCATTGAGTAGTTTTCTTGTACTGCGGGTATCAAATATCTATGTGCACAGAATAGAAATGAATTCGCTTTCCGAATCCATGTTCAATCGTGCGCTTTGATCTTTCTTCCGTTTAGATTTAACTTTGTGCCATATCATTTGACGAAATTAATTAAAGTTATACGGTTGATTACATTTCGCAATTAGCGTGATCTTCTTGATCAAACAAATTAGAATTGGGTGTTTTACAAATGGTGGAAAAGCTTGACGACGTGGATTATATTTCGGAAATTGTTCTTATAAGTATTATAAATTAATATGAATGGTGCTTTGAGACCAGGATAAAAACCTACAACGTATGCTAGAATGTTACAAACGATTTAAATTTTTCATGCAATCATTTCATGCGTTGCTAAACACACTGTTACGAAAAAACTTGTGTTACGAACAAACTGTAAAACTACAACTTTTTCCCTGAGGAACACTACTAATTTCAGGACAAAAAAGATACATCTTTTTCTTGAAAAGTTGGTCACCAACCCCACGGAAGTGTCAGAACTTGAAAAATAACGACAGAAAAGAAACATCGTAGAACTCTGATAACTAAGCATGTTGAATAAAAATAACGATTGCCGGTCGGTTGGTTTTCATTGTAGCCCTGTTTTGTAGTAAAATTCTCATTCACAAAAATTGCTGATTGCTCCCTCATAATTCAAAATAAAAAAATATTAAAACTCAGAACTTCGAACGGTTTTCGTTACACTTATTTCTACATATTTTCTTCCTCATCTGCCAATATAAAAGCGCAAGGTTTTCGATAACACCAAATCCATGTCGCACGTTCCTGCATGGATGTTCAGGGCCCTTCAACACTTCACGCCTTGGCAGGACATGATGTGGGCGGGAGGCCTTCGCAGGCGATTTATCGACACTATGGGCGGTTACAGACGATGGGAGTTGCTAAGTCTTTTATGGCAGAGTGACTTTTCTTGACTTTTTTATCAGTGACTTGAATGCCTTTGACCCTAGGCTTGCGTGATGGAAAGTAACGCCAGAGTCTAAGGTGGAGCAGGAAATTCAAGGAAATGCCTTGTTGGGCACCGGCTTTCTCATACACACGACGAAACACAGTAAAACTGCTTGGCGCCGCGACTTGGATGTGAGCGTGGTAGCTAGACGGGCGGACCATTCGGTACTACCACGAAGCATGGCTTAATTTACGTCATAGCTTCTGACTCTTAGACTTATATTATAATTATCTCAGCGTATAAATGACCCATCATTGCCTGGGGCTTCCACCAGTATGAAGAAAAAAAAACTTGATTGTTCTACTCTGACCAACCGAGGTTCTATATTCAGATTTCTTTCTCTTGTAGCTAGATTTGGTATTAAAATGGTATTGTTTGGCACCACTATTTATTGGTATGTACACTATATGGATTTCAGACACAAACAAAAATCCTTAACTAACTACAGTTAGTTAAGGATTTTTGTTTTTTGGAAAGTTTTTTGGAAAGTCAGTCCTTTTAGGACTGACTTAGATTTGTAGGGTAAATCGAATGCATTAAATATGTCTGTGTTTGGTTTATGATTGCGTAGAAACTAAATTAATAAATGTACCTACGTTTATGAATTCAATTCTTATGACTACAAAAAGAATGGGGTAATTTTTATCATGGCTACTTGCAAAGCAAAACGCGTATTAAATTCATGCAAGATCCTGCATCGTCTAGAACGACCGGAATCTGCCGATCAATCACTACCGCATTAACGCACGCCTGCGTTGCCTTTTATTTCATCAACATCGTATGTAGACTTTGCTTTTAATCAAACTAATGCAATCAATCAAAATAGCACTTTATGTGGTTAACTATAAGGTTGGCAATCAAATGGTCGTGCTCATCAAAGTGTCGGCAGAAAATCAGAACTTGTGTGCTCAGAGTTTGTAGGCAAAACAGATAAAGTGCTTTGAAGTAAATGTTCGGTCTGTAGTTGAGCGGGGGATATGAGCAACAGGTTAAGGGAAGTTCGGGGGAAACTTGTCAAGGGCTTGGGAGTTACGTGATAAATCAAACTCTGGTATGCGTAGCAATGTGTCTTGGCTAAGGATTGCGGTGTGCCTTTAACGACCTCCGTATTTCACTTGCAAAGTATTTTGATTGGGCTTTGTAGTACTTCTTTGTCTGCTACCGGGTAAAACCATTATTTGCTTCAGGTTATGGGGCTAAACTAATACTTGTACAAATATTTATTATTACCTTAAATATTTTGAAGAAAGGTCACCGAGGTGGTGCCCCTCTTTCATATTATTGGATGAACGGTATTGGTCGACTCGTTTCGTATAAGGAAATAAGGATGACGCTAAATTAAATTGTTTACAGATGTCAAGTCACTTTTTTACAATTATTAAATTATTTATCTCCGACAGCCACACTGCTTGTAAGTAGCATAGCCTGACTAAAGAATCATGACTGTAACTTCTTTCGCCCAAATGTCTACACAACTTTTTTTAAATTTTGAAATGAGTATTGAATGTGCGTTACTATAATTTGTTTTTCAATGCGACAATGTTTTTGTGATAATCTTCTCTAAAATTTTATAAGCTCTAAGGTTGTATATTTACTTTCACAGCGAGTCTGGTATTTAATGGTAGGTCGTCAGACTAACAAACGTCACTTGCCACTATGGACTACAAGTTGGTTTTCTTTCATAAGTAAACGGGCTGACGGAAACTTTTTCCAAAACTTAGCACTTTGGCCATAAGAATGAGTAACTAGTTCAGAAAGTTTTTATGACAAAAATTAAAGTATTTTCTGTTGCTTCTAACTGGGTATGAGACGCCGTGTTGCTACAAACAACAATAAACAATTCGTCAATATTTATTTTTCACTAAAATGTTTAAAGCAAAAGCAAATGTTTAAACTTCAATTTCCTTATAACTGTATTCATAGTGGTCAAATTTTAGTTCAATTGCGTAGTAAAATATTTCTTTTGATCTAATTCTCAGAGGTTACGAAAATGCCTAAATATTATAGGATAGAGTTCTAAAGTCAAATACCTTTTGTATGTGACACATTTGAGTAGAAGTTGGAACTAAAACCAAAATTTCAGAACCCTACATTTTAGGTTGAGACAAAATGCCACCCTATATTCGAATAACTATAATTTTGCCCAATTCTTTTAATGCAAAAAAGTAAAATATGAATGTGAACGTAACTAACTTTAAAACAAAATGATAAATTGCCTTCGTCTCGTAAAGGGTGTAATAATGAATTCATAAAAACGTACGTACTTTATGTCTTAAAAAGTTAAAGAGAGTCGACAGCGTCGTTAAAAGTTGTAAGGGATTCTTCAACTTGTATTCATTTTTTAGCGTTTTTGTACCTTCGAGTGTATTTCAGGTGCAAATAAATATCAATTAAAACTTCTCTTCCGACGTGAACTCCAGTTGGGAGTGCACAAGTTTTGAACTAAGCTCTTGTACGTGTCACATTAGACAGCCCATGGCTGTCTCTGAAGGTTCTGGAAATAATTTGAGTCAGACATTGAGGAGATTACAAGGGAAAGATGATATTTTTAAAGGTAATATTATTTGTAGTTGATGACTCGATAAAAAGCATTCTAATCGATATAATTATTACAATATCACTATCACTACATAGTATAAAACAAAGTCGCATTATTCTGTCCGTCCCTATGTATGCATAAATCTTTAAAACTACGCAACGGATTTGGAAGCGGTTTTTTTTAATAGATAGAGTAATTCAAGAGGAAAGTTTATACGTATATTATAATTGCACCCGTGCGAAGCCGGGGCGGGTCGCTGGTAATATAAATAAACAATAAAACGCTGGAATATTTGAATAGGTAGAGGGATGGTTGAATGGCTGTGGAAATTAGTAGCGCACTCCAAACTTCATAAAAGGCATTTGCTAAAGATTTTAAAAGCGAGACATGCCAACATATTGAAGCTGGGAAACAATATAAGTGGAACTTGAAGTGTTAAGTTGAACTTTTTAAAGTATAACTAAGTAAATATAAATATAGGTAAATATCCTTGGACATTTCACACAACGCCATCTCGTCCCAAGCTAACCAACTTAATGCTTGTGTTATGGTAACGAGATGGATGATAAACTACTTAAATACATATTTTTTTTGTAACTACATACATTTTATAGATAGAAATGACACCCAGACTCCGAGCCAGTGCCTCTGGTTTAGACAAAAACACTCGCCTGACCCCGGAATCGAACCCATTGATCCAAAGGCGGCACATCTAACCACTAGACCAACGAGGCAGTCAAGTAAAGGTGAACTTTTTAATATACAGGATTGATAACAGATATAGGGGCATTTTTTTAAATGCCTATACTAGGTATCATTTCCAGGCTCTCTACCAAAAATCAATTAAATTGGAGCAATAGTTTAGCAGCAAATGATTTTTTAAATTCAAACATGATGTATCATTCCTAACAGATGTTTATGCCTAACGCATCGTTTATTAACCTTAGGAGCTGTCCATTAATCACGTGATGTTTTTTTAACATTTTTTAACCCATCCCTCCCCCTTGGTAATACCTGGTGAGGTTTAAGACTACCCCTCCACCCCCCCCATGAAAAATCACGTGTATTTTTCTTTGTACCGTTTCGATTTCATCCTAATCACATACAGTATACGTAATGTAATTTAATGCTCCTCTGTCATATCAACTCTGTATAATAGTTTTTGTTAACAGTATAAACAAGTTCTAACATATCAATGAATAAACATTCTCAAAGCACCGATCATTGAGGAACCATGCAAAACCTCGGGTTTCAATAAAATGGCGGGCAGCCTCGAGAACTACTTACTGTTGCTAATAAAAGTTTCGAAAGAAGTTTCGATTCAATCTCGACTTCTAAATAGGGGATTGAGAATACAAAGTTCTTGAAATTCTGCGGAATACAGCTGAAGAGGATTGCGTTTAAATCTTACCCGACACGGGATATATATTATTGGACCAAGATTTTCAATTTGAAGATTCAACTATTTAAATTTAGTCATTCGTAATATAAAAAAAGAAAATATTACTTAAACCATATTAAAAAAAAATGTGGCAATCTTATTACTAAATTTTGGCTTCAAAATCCGCTTCAAAATCCATTGCGTAATTTTAAAGATTTAAGCATACACAGGGACGGACAGACGACGGCGACTTTGTTTTATACTATGTAGTGATAGTGATAGTGATATCAGAAATATTGGATAGCATATGTTGGGGACATAAAAATTCGATTAATTTGTTTCAAAATTTCTTTCTCCATAGGGGTCAACAGGACACCGTGTTGACAGATGGTCACTAGGACAGAATAAACACTATTATCACCAGTTGGCTCAAGTGATTTGGAGGGCTGACGAGGGCACGCGGTCACCGCCCGCGCCCCGTCCCTCCTGTCACATCCCTGCTCGTGACGTATTGCACAAGTTTTTTTTTGGTCAAGAACACAAAAATATTCTGGTAAGTTTCTCATTTCGTGAATAGTCTATGAATCTTGCCCAAGATTCTGAGAAATGTTGCGGTCGAATTGTTTTTGAAGTTGCGGAGAATGATTAAAAAAAATTATGAATGGGAACTTCACGAGATGAACTAACTAGTTTTAATGGCCGTGTAATGCAAGCGATACTGAGATAACATTAGTTTGATACTCTTTTTCCAAACAAGAAACATATATCCGATCTAAAAGAACCTATAGACCTCTTCTATAGATCTTACTTAATTATACCCAAATGACAATTACCATCTGAGTAAACTTTTTCCCTGCAACAATAGTTCCTATCAATTGTTATTCATCCCTTTCCTCAAATAAGAGCTGCCTTATCTTTCCGCTCTCCACTGACAGCTCGCACTGTTCTCTGTGAGCAGTAATCAGCTCTTGGGATCGGTGTCTTTGTGTCGGACCTTTTGTAGGTGCTCACTAGCTCGTACCCGCGGAAACAGCTTCGTTTCTACTTACATATATATGTAGATGGTATAAGAATAACTTAGGGAGTTTTAATAACCTGAATGTTAGAACTAATTTATAAGAATATCATCAAATTTGTTATGGCAAGTGAATGCAGAATCATTAAAGATCCAAAAGCCGAGACCGATTCCGTAAACCGATTCTATAAAGAGACGCTAATGGTACACGCCTGGGATCGGATAATTTTTATATAAAAATCAATGCCACTTTTCGTTGTAATTTTATAACTCAAGAACCGATTTGAATGTTTTTTTTTGTATGCGTTTGGGTGGCACCGAGGTTGGTTAAGATTCACAGATCAGCCCGACAAATGTAGCCTGCAGTCGGTAAATCAATATCATGCAGGACAACGTCTGCCCGGTCAGCTAGTTATCCATAAAAAATATTCTAATATCTAATCAAAACTTCTTGCGACTAAATGTTTTGCTACATCTTCCGATCCTATGATCCAAAAACAAATACCGCTAACAAGGACGAGTATAAGAAAATTATTGTACAAACTGACGAACCCAAACTCAAGAGTAGGGTGCGATGAAGCGGCGCTTTGTGAAGGTATCTGTCTAAATAATTCAACGCGCTGGCTTGTCGGCGCGAGGAGGGTCCGATTGAAATGTGCCGTTTATCGATACTTCAAGCAGCTTCGAAGGTCACAATGGGGTCGGGAATACTGGGCTTTATACCAATCCTGTTTCCAAAGTAGGGCGCGATCCAATATGCTCCCACATTTGTCGGCTGTCTTTTGGACTATTGCTTGCTTATTGTGGTAAAGGTACATAATGAGAGAGATAAGAGAGAATCTAATAGGCGAGGTCGAAAGCTAATTGAAAGGGTTGGTACCAATGTGCACACAGGTGATACCTCTGTCTACTACAACGGCCCACTGCTGAGTCGGGTCTCCTCCAATTTCACGGAGGGTAATTAGCCTATCGTGCCACGCTGGACACACGGGTTTTCCTGCTCTTGTGGTCTGGTATCAGCCTTGTTATTTCCTTTTGTCAGCTCTTACGACCCTAAGAATGGAAAGGGGAGGTGAGGTGACTATCCGTACGACGACGAATTTAGAACAAATGAAACCAACTAACGAGGAATATGAGGGTGTCGTCGGAGGCGACTGAAGGAACGCACCACAGGGAAGGAATACACAGGGAACGGGGAAACGTTATCAATAAAACAAAATTATAGGCAGTAGTAGATTTAACTGCTTATTTGTACTATAGACAACTGTCATCTAGTCTCTCCCGTGACCACGAGTGCTGCAAAGCATTCGAAGCGTCGGGAATAAGCGATAAATCGGTTACAAAGTATTTAATTTCAATGTGTAATAATAGCGAAATCCTAAGACTTCAAGTTGATACAAACCATGTGCCAAACTATCTGGCCAGCGTGGCACAGTCGGTTAATTTCCCTCCAATAACTTAGTCGACTATCGGTATATCGCAGTGTTTGTATGAAAACGCCACAATGCCAGTCCGACTCTGGGACCCAGACCTTGAAACCGTTCCAGTTGCAGCGAGGTGTTAGACATGGAGACGTTTTCAAGGTTCTGGGCTGGAAAGAGCTGGGCATTAACGTGAACGGCGAGTAGGTATATCACTCACCTTCGATTCACTGACGACATAGTCGTAATGGCCATGGAGGGCCTCACTACGATCTCGATGGCCTCTGTCGAGCCTCCGACCCAGTCGGATTAAGGAGAACATGAAGATCATGTCTAATATCCATGTTCAAGCCACTCCTGTTGACATCAGAGATTCTATCCTCGAAGTTATTGACCATTCCAGTTAGGTAAGTCCAACTTCGAGAAAGAGGTCAATCGTCGGCTGGGCAGCGTTCGGGAGGTTGCGAGAGATATTTTCCTCCACAATACTAAAGACATAAGTCTTCAATTAATGTGTGTTGCCAGTGATGACATATGGTACAGAGACGTTGTCCCTTACTATGGGCTCCATCAGAAGCCTCAAAGTCATCCAAAGGGCATTGGAGAGGGCTATGCTCGGAGTTTCCCTGCGGGATCAGAAATGAGGAGCTATGTAGAAGAACCGCTGTTATCGACATAGCCGTCAAGATTGCCAAACTTAAGGGGCAATGGGCAGGGCACATAGCTCGCAGGACTGACGGTGCCTCCCACACGGTGGATCGACGACATAAGGTCACCAGAAAGCGATGGATGCGGGAAATCCTTGGGGGAGGCCTATGTCTAGCAGTGGACGTCTTTTAGCTGAAATGATGATGATGAACTTGGGGGAAATCGGAGGCTGACATGATGAATAATTACATTAAAATGTATATCGTGACAAATAATTCTTATAAACTTATTCTTAACTAGCGACCCGCCCCGGCTTCGCACCGGTGCAGTGATGAACATCTAAATATATCAGTGTTTCTCTACAATATTATTCATGTATTATACATAAAAACCTTCCTCTTGAATCAATTTATCTATTAAAGAAACCGCTTCAAAATACGTTGCGTAGTTTTAAAGATTTAAGCATACATAGGGACGGACAGACGACAGCGACTTTTTATACTATGTAGTGATAGTGATGAAGCTGAGCAGTCATAACAGAATGACGACCGCCAGATTAAATGTACACAACCCACTGAGCATCACTGAAATACAGGCCACAAACCGCAGCGGGTATTGTTTATATTCTCATTATTATGATCATAAAGCAGAAAATTTTCTTCCCTCGACCCGCAGGTCTCTATTCACTTGACACTCGAATTAACAACCGGACATCAAACGGCAGATTTCTCGTACTCCCCGAAGCATGCCCCCAAAGTTTATGCTGACTATAAATAATTCGTTTGCAGCATCTAGAACCCCAGAACAAAATATGAAATATGTTTTTCAAACTAATTGCACGTTATATATTTACGAATGGGCCAAGGATGTACAAAATAAGATAAATAAATAATTATGGTCAATTTACATGTCATGTTAGTCACACTTGTTGGATTTGTATGTTGTATCATTATACTAATACTGGAATTCTGAGAATAAATGGCTATCAATTCCGTATTTTGCAGCAATTTATACATAGTTTTATTGAAGTAACGACATCACGTTGCAAAATCAGGACTAATCCAATTTAAAGTCAACGTAGACAAAGTCACCGGTAACAACTAGTCACGTATACTTGGCCCATTTTATTCAGTTGATATCGTAAGAACTTACAAAAGAGCAAATAATACAAAATCTTAGCACCAAGAGAAGGAGCTCTCCTACCATACAGGTTTATATAGCGCGGTTAGAGAAATTTAGATTATTTTTATAAAGCGATGATTTACCTGCATTACGGGGACTGTCTACAAACACGTAACTCACGAACACAAAGAACACCCAGACTCCAGCAAGTGCCTCTAGTTTACACAAAGACACTAGCCCGACCCCGGAATCGAACCAGGGACGTCCTGTTCCAAAAACAGCACATCCAACCCCTGGACCAACGAGGTTTGCTTAATGTTTGCATTAAGGCAATGCTCCATACTATAGGCTTTGGCAGTGCGCGTCTAAATACAAGATGCGTATACAAAGCCGGCCGCGAATGTTTACGAGGCCGAGGCCGAGCACAAAAGATGCAATTAATGTTTTTATCGCCACCTCAGCCTTGGAACCTAAAGCTCACTGTTTTTTAAAATAGCTCACAGGACGCGTCCTTTTAAATATTTCTTTTAGTGAGATGGAATGTTTAACAATTGTTTTATATAATGTTTATACAGCTGAGCGTATTTTCATTACATTTAAGAACTGAGCTATGAATTCCTTAGCGTAGTTCTTAGTCATAATAGCTTTCAAAAAATATTTCGTTCAAGAGACGCTTTGTACTCATAACACCTCTCTTTTTGACGAGGGTGTAAGAAGTGTAACATAAACAGTATACTGTATTGAGTTCGGTTTCCATTCAACCTACTTTTGTGTGGCACATTAACCATTTAGCAATGTCCCCCATAATTTGGTAACATTGCTGCTAAATTTGTCCATGTTACGATAAAACGGCATTCACTCAAGCTAAAGAAACATCTTACGGGGCGCACTTAGGGAAATACCTCTTATACTCCAATATTCCATTCCTCGGGGATTACCAGCCTTAAAATAAAAACGTCACAGAGACGGGGGTATAGAAAATTCGCGAAATGGTGGAAGCGAAACTTTTGCTACTAAACAACTTTGGTTTGTTTTGATTTAAAAACCACCAACAAAGCGCATTATTCAACTACGTCCCTTAGAACGTTCCTAATAACATTTTTCGTAATAAGTATGTATATGCAAGTATGTGAAAGTTCTTTGAACACTTATTTCTAAGAAACATAAAAAAACACTCAATTATATTACTAAAATAAAATAAATAACTAAAATTATAACAAAGTACCTAATTTGCGCCAGATCGCTGTCATCGGGTACGGTGCCAAGAAGGCTAGTAGCATTGCCACGCTGAATGGCAATGCTAATTCGCTGAACGAAGTAATAACCAGCCTTCTGGTCACCGGTTAAAGTTATAAGACGCCGGGAAAATTCTTTAAAGATTTAAATTCCGTGCCCCAAGGACCAAAAGTTTCCACCCCAAGTATGTGAAAGCATTTCATAGCATACGACAAACAGGGTTTTATCGAGAAAATTAAGCATATTATAGATTTTTTAATATGGGGCGGGGATTGTAAATGTTTTTTTTCCTCCAGATTTTTTAACTTGCTCTGGCATTGTAATGGAATACTTTGTAAAATTGCAAAAATATTGCGCTAATTACACGTTAACCAAAATTACAGGTTTTTTTAATTCACATAATTTTTATGGAGGCTCATTGACAGCATTTCTAATTTAGTTATCATTCGAATGGCTACAAATATTATGTTCTGACGAATTCGGGGCCCAGATGTCATTGCGCAGCGTAGGCAATAAGGAGCTTCAATTGCCTTTAAAAATAATATGATTGCACCCGGCCGGGTATCTTTTTCTCAAATTCAATCAAGACCAAAGCATTTTTATTCCCCGCAGGCGTCTTATAGGGGAAATTTGTGTTTGAACGCGTTATTGGATTAACCAACCGTGTTCCTGTGTTTGTGTTTCTTTCGATTATCCGTTTTTTCCCATTAACTCGATTTGTATGGGCGTTCATTTAATCCCGCTTTGGGCCGCCGGGACAGCGCGCCTTTCCCATACGTGTAATGTAATTCGTGTAGTAATCCCGTCTTGATTTATTTTAAAGTCGCCATTCTGCGGACGCGTGGAATTTGAAAAAATGCGCGTTTAAAAGTCATTAGCTTGCCATTAATGCAAATTACTCGTGTTTTGTAAATGTTAATACAAGAACGGTTTGGTTAGGCCTTAAATGCGCTTAGTATTTACATAACTGTATAATGATATTTTTGAAATGTTTTGAAACAAGTTAGACAGAGCTCCTTTTGAAATTGTATATCTATATATGCAATGTCAGCGATTCGGCCTTCACCCAAAGTGATGGTACTTGGTTGCGCTGTGATTTAAGGTTGTGTGGTGGTAGTGGTTCGCGCACTTCCAGCGAGTAGGTGTTACAATTGCTATTGAGATGGATTTCTTTTAATATAATGAGTTTAAGCTTCCTGTGTCTATTTAGCCGAATTGTCGTAGGTCAATGGGTGTCAGTGGATGCGGTTGTCACCGGATCGTAGTTAGGGGATCTCTGGGGAAGGCATATGCTCAGCAGTGTATGTCTGCGGCGTTTTATTTTAAAATAACAGATGCCGGAAAAAAACTATAGCATGTATTGCGGGAGCAGTTTACAAACATGTAATTCACGAACACAAATTACACAGACTCAGAAAAACTGCCTTTGGCTTACACAAAGACACGAAATCGAACCGGGGAACCCCGGTCCCAAGGGGGTGGCATCCAACCTCTAGACTTACGTAAGCTTGCAAGTGCTTTCAGATAGAACTTCAGCTTATCTACAGAAATAGTTTAATGTCTAACCGAAATACAGCAGAATATTGTGTAAAGTTTCCGTGCGAGATCAAAACTAGAAATAAGAATCTCAACAGGAAAATCAAAGTGACTGTTGTAGCCCACGGGATTATCAAACTTAAGTAGCAGATAGCTTTTTCATGGTTAGAACTATGTTCAGCAGAATGAGCATAAGATGAACTCAAGAATCCAGTGTTCCTACTGTCCAAAGCGTCTTTCCCCTGTTTTGAGTTAGATTTTCGCAAGCCCCTTGGTGGTAGGCATGTGTCACGCTAATAGGGTCGGTGGTCCTCGCGGGTCCGTAATGGCCCCCGCCGGAGTTGACGGCGCTTCCGTTTGGCCCTAATTGCCCATTCTTATATGAGACCTCCGTACATTCCGCTTGTTATTACCATTATTATGGGCTTGTTGTTTTTTTTGGTAATTCTTGTAGCGTAGGTTGGACTGTGCTGCAACTCTGCAAAATCCTCTTAGTACTCAAATGACTCTTGGCCCAGTCGGACCACCTCCAAATTTAAGCGATATTCGATAGAAATTAATGGATTGACAAAAATGTGATAGTTCTGCCTATGTAGTTCTCATACGATTATACCGTATTCTAAAGCTAGCTAAGACCATAGTGATGATGACTTTCTATTGATGTTTTAAAATATTCATCAGTTTTAGCAAATGTCGACATAAGAAACATAAAAGGCAGTTTTTACTTGAAACAAACCCTGTGCCACCCCGTCTTGCCAGCGTGACACAATAGACTTAATTCCCTCCATGAATTTGGAGGAGGTGCGACTCAGTAGTAGGTCAATTATGGGCTGAAACGACAAATACGATCTTCGCCTTAAGTGCAAAACTCAAAACGTATATGATTTAACCGCTCTGACAAAGTTATCGGTGAAAAGGCTAACTTGAACTTAGCTAAACCCATTGAGCAAAACAGGTTTCACTGACTTAGCTCTCAGCCTGGAGGCAGGTGGTAGCCGTCACCGATGAACATTAATTAAACCAGAGCTGTTCTCTCGGATGTCGCCTGACGCTGCGCTGGTAGCAGAGAGAGAGCAGAGTTTTCCCAGGCAGAGCTGTGGCGACGCAAACAAAACCCTAGATGATGCTGTTTGGTTGCTACATTCTGTAAACATGCGCTGCTTCCACAGCAAGCAGGTCAAAGAACCCGCTTTCGACTGCCTCTCTTGCAACTTGTAATGAGTTTCTACTGTGACGTATATTTTCATTGTATATAAAATGACTTTCTCGCGAAACTCATATAACATATTCATTCATATTCTAATTTCACGGCTCAATACTTCTATTGTTTCAAAGTACGCTGTGTTTAGTTTAAAATTATTCAGAAGTTTAAATTAATGTAAGTTAGGATATGAATAGGGCCTCTCTTAGTGAAGCACTTATTCATTTCATAATACTTTATAGAGATTGGCCGTTCTCTAAGTGGAGGCTGTTGAATCGAATGCCAATTAGAATTGATTTTACCTTTACGGGCAGAGATTCGCTTGAATAAGGACGAACATTTAAAAGGAACATTTCATTTGTACACCTGAGATCATCGCATTGTAGGGTTACTCATCAATTTAAATCTGATTGAAATGATATAAAAAAAAACACTTGACAAGGTCTATAATGAATATTTTTCCGTCATTCAATGGAAAGGTGCAATATCAAATTGATGATCTTTGTTTATCTTACAGAACTTAGATCAAAATTTTTTCCATAACTTGGAAGTGGAAATGTATTAAATAATCTAATTGCAAACGATCATCAAAATATTCATAGGTGTGGCCAAGCAGACAGTGTGTAATGGAACCGAGCAAAGTCTGACTTCGCTGGATGTTGGATGGGTGTTCATCATTTGCAATATACTTACTCCGTCTTCGGAAGATTGCGTAGAGCCAACCCGGCTTCCATTCTGCCATCTACGGCAGTCTTGACACACAGTCAGTAGCGCGAAAACGAAAGCGTGAAAAGTCATTCATGTATAGGTACTAGGAAGAGCCAGTAGGTATCGCTGCATGAATCGATCAATTACTGAATACATTTGAAATATCAAATCAGTTCAAAAGTATTAGTTTAACGCGGATGTATTGGCTTATCTATTTAGTTTATGTATTGGATCATAAACAAAATTAAGTAACGTTTGGAGTGGATCTATCAAAGCAAACTCGGCAGATTCCGAAATACCTTCAGGTCTATTATCCCGGCGAGGCATTGTGCAATCGCCTCGGCAATTAGAATATTATCGGCGGAGTCCATAGTCGTAATGAACCCATTTGTTCCTCTCAATGTTCATTGATTCGTTATGACGGAGATAGAAATTGAGCTATTGTTCCCAGAACCGACGAGTATTTTGGATATGTTTGTTTTCAGTGAGTTGATTCACGTAAATGTATTGTTCGTCTTCAATGTTTAACTCTCTTACACGTGGTATTACGTGTTACTATAGGGCTTTATAGCCCTTCAGTGATTTGGGAAATACCGTAGAACTAATAGTCTATGAAGTCATTATTAATATGCTATTTAGTAGTAACAATATCGATGTCTTCTGTTTTCAAACTTCTAAACCATTAATCCAAAAGTGTCTAGAGTTGACATTAGGTATATAACAGCTACCTAAGATCTACGAGGCAGAACTAGAAAGTATGACAATGATGAGTAGAAAGTGAAAAAATCTATATTTATAAAAAGAAATAAACTTGGAGTGTCTGATTGTCATATTAAAATAACCGCTTTTTACTGAGTGCATTTCGACCAATACAAAAAAAACATTTTTACAATGCTTGTCTGTCTGTTTGTTTTGGCTAGTCTCTAAAATGGCTGGACTGATTTTGACGGAATTTTCATTGGCTTAAATAGCTGATGTAACAAGGAGTAACTTAGGCTACTTTTATTGAGACCGCCATGCTATCTAGTTCCTATAGCCACCTTATACTCTCAAGGTAGAAGCGCAGCATGTAGGCATATTTGTACGACCTACAAGTATTTGTTCCGGGTCTGGATGTTTTCTATCTATAATATGTATGTATTTACAAAAAAAATATATAAGTAGTTTATCATCCATCTCGTTCCATAACACAAGCATTAAGTTGCTTAGCTTGGGACGAGATGGCGTTGTGTGAAATGTCCAAGGATATTTATTTATTTTAATTGGTGACATGTATTCTTAATTCTAATTAAGATATTTATAATTTGATTCCTATCTAAGGCGTTATTAAAAAAGTTAATACATCTGTAATGTATATAATTCCGGGGATTTATAAAGTCCGCTCGTGTAGAAAATAAATGGAGGCTGCGAGAGTGCGAAAGCCGCTCCCCAACAAATTGTATAATGTTTCATTGTCAGAACGTTATAAGACACTTTAATTATGACGTTATGTCTACTGTAAAAATGTTACACATTTTTCTCTTATTGTATAAATCTCTCTTACTCCTTATTCTGATATTGTAGATTCATATTATTCATTCACACAGGCATGATCGAACGGATATTAATTCAGTCACGGCGACTGATGCTCCGATCGAAATCAAACAAAAACGCCTGAACAGACGCCATAAGTAAAATCTCAATTTTATTACATGACATTTGTTCCGATAACATTTATCAGCTTAGACCATAAACATATCCCCCAATAACATTTATAAATGTCTATCTAAAATGCAAAAATCCAGATGACCGCCCCCGGCGCGATGTCGACCCTGCTGCTGGGCCATATGAGCCTTGTTCATAGGGGTGCCGCCGCGTAATGTGAATTAATTATGGTGGTCGGACGCCACGCGCGGAGACCCGGTTATATCTGGAGCTGGACAGGGCGTCCCAAGCACCCCATAGCCAGCCGATTCTCACACCACTAGGATGGAATTATGTTGTTGACATTGTGTATTCTAGATCCGCATACGGACTTCAAGTAATAATAATTCCCCATCTCTCATTGACCACACTCTCCGTAACATGATATTTGATACTTAGGTTAGATCTGTAATTTCATTACGCAATTTGTAATTTTAACTTTATAAACTCTGTTTTCTCGGGGTAGGGCTGAAAATGAGTGCTGCAGAAACCTGGAGTGTGGACTGAGCTCCTGCCTTTTGGTCACCATATTGTTACCGAAATTTACATTTACTGTCTATATGTGCGTGTGTCTAATAAAATATTTTTTATTATTTTATTACAAAACTCAGATACTGTCCAGCGTGTAACCAGCCTGAGACGATTGAAGGCTATTCTGACTACTTATGAACAATAATACCATCTGGACAGCGTGGTATGGCCATTCCATCCACCAAGTTGGACTTGTCTTGGCTACAATATATATAGTTAATGTAATTATGTATAATGAACATGCACAGCATTACGATCGCGTATCGCAGCCCAAACATGGCGTATTCAACGTCACCGTTATCCCATAAAACAATCTGAAAGCTTTCCCAAATTTTCCACAAAAGTTTTCAAAGTTGTCCTACATCACACGGCCTAATCACAATGCCATCAGTACACAGCTGCGCACGCCTGGGTTTCCAATTACGACAATTCTTCGCAGAATATTATCCTTACGATCATTTGGTACGTTTACCTGGAAAGTGTACGCGGAGTTTGAAAATTGGTGATATTGTTGATTCTGATATGCCTCTGATATTTCCTCGTTTTGACTTTGCCAGCGAGTAACTAAATATACAAAGTCACATCACACACTTCATAAGCGGGCGTTAAATATTTATTTCCACTTTCATTCATTTTGTGGTAGTCGCACTACAAAACTATATATTTTACAAATAAATTTATTAGACATAAATTGTTGCAAATTTTCTCTAATAAATTTTTCTAGCATGTTTTCTCATTCAAGTATAAAAGTAAATATTGTCAAAAAACTATTTCTCGGCTCCATTTTCCGATAAAGGTAGTGAAGTTAAAATTTGGAAAGAGCGTATATAGACCTGTAAAACCGCAAATTTTCAAAGCTCCTGGAAATCTTTCCTTTACTTCGTACCAAATAACTAGAACAATATATTATGTGATTCTTTTCTTCAACATGATTTAATCGGTCTTTCGATTCCCAATATGACGTGTTATCATAATTCCCATCATGCAGTTTTATAATCGGGCTTGACATATTTATGAGTGTTTCTGCTAGAATATTGCAGTCAGAAAATTATTATTACTAGGTATCGCGCGCGACTTCACTCTATTTAAAATTGAATCAGCGCCTGAGGTAAGCACGTTCAAAGAAACAAACTCCTTGCATCCTTTATATTAGCATTTACCATAGTTGCAGCTTCCCATAGTATACAATATTACAGAATGAACTTATATGGGCGCGATCCCTCTTGTTTCAGTTAGGATTGTTACTTCTGAAACTTGCCAGTTTATGGGCACCAATCGTGGGGGCGACCTCCTTGCAGTTAAGTGTCCCGCGGTTGACAACTTAACTGCTTACAAATAGCGCTCGTCCCTTGCTTTATATCTCCGTCCGCGTATTTGCACCTCGCCTCGTTGAGTTTCAGAATATCTTCAGGAAATGAAATTATACAATGTTATTTTATTATCTGGGCTAAGTTAAGACTATTAACTCGCATCTTGCTTTAGCTATATTGCAATTACTTTAAAAAATCTTGGATTATAATCTACATTGATTATTATAGGACGCTTAGGCGCAAAGGGATGATCATCCAGCTATCCATAATGAGGGTATAGTATAGAGGAAATAAGCAGTTCCGTTTATTCTTATAAAACTAGGTTCAGCTGGTGATGAAAATGCACAAAAGCTCCTGCAATTTTAAAATAGTTTTAAAGTTGTTGTGTTTTTCTATCTACATCACAGTACACCTTTCGTTATGAATATAGGGTATCTGTTACTCCATATAAAGTAAAAAAGAAAGAAAAATTCTAAAGAATCCCATTCATTGTGAACCCGCTGACTCAATTATGCGTAATTTTTAGGCTAGCATCGATAAAAAAAACTGCTTATGCAAATAAAAAAACGACTGTTTTCTGTTTTCATCCTGGTAATCGATTGATCATTTTAAAAGATGCACATTCCTACTTGAAATAGGGTTATAAGAATAAAATTTATTGATGTATGATCATTTAATGATGTATGCTGACCGCCGCCTCAACAGGTAACATTTTTAAAAAACAAAAGCAACGCCTTTGAATTTAGTATATTCGGGTCTAGATCTATGATACCATAAACAGACCTCCGCGACATTAGGGGTCGAAAAATGTTTTCTTCTAAGAAACGGCATTTTCCATAAAAATCTTGGAGATTTATAGGTACCAGTTTTGAATGATAAACTGCTCGGTATGCAAAATACGCGTTTGGCGAGAAACAGAGGAGCAAAAGTGGAGTTATGCGCGGAATGGCGAAGAGGGCCACGTGACGACCGCGGGCACACTGGCCTTGGAGCCAGGCCTAAGGACAAGGATGGAATATTTGGCATAGTTCTGCAAACGGCTTCAAGGACCACAACTCTTTGCCTTTGTCCTGCTTACTGAAAGTTTTGCCGACTTCCTGCTTTATACTTATGTTTTCAACCTACCAATTATTCGCACTACTATGTTTTGGTTAACTGGCAGTGGACTGGTGTAACTATGGATGTAGAATACACAGTGTCACCACCCAATCCGTCCTGAGGATGCCTTCAAAGCCGACAAAAGGAAATTACAAGGCCGGTAACCTAGCTGCAAGGGAAGGAAAGTGCCTATGCCAAAACGTCTAGCCAGCGTCGCATAGTAGGCTAATTACCCTCTATGTAATTGAAGGGGGGAACTCTGCAGTGGGTCCTGTATACGCGTAGTAATTGTTACTTCATAAATAAAATCCTGAAATATAGTCCATACTCAGTGATATCGGTATATTTTAGTATGATATTAGTAGTATTTTTGCATGAAACAGTTGCATGAAAGCAACAATCGGGTTTCGTATTGGCTCGACTTTAAGGAGAGATTCAAGTCTGTGATTCATTTTACATTCATAATTAATGTCATGAATTGTCACATTTCTTCTTCGTCGTATAAACGAAGATCATCACGAAGATCTAAAACATAAGGTTTTTCTCCCCAGATCGCGATTCCGCCAATATGAAGTATGGTTATCTTTACATAGTTTATAACAAAGTCGCTGTCGTCTGTCCGTCCCTATGTATGCTTAAATCTTTAAAACTATGCAACGGATTTTGATACGGTTTTTTTTTAATAGATAGAGTGACTCAAGAGGAAGGTTTATATGTATAACCCACACCCGCTTTGCACGGGCAAAGCCGGGGCGGGCCACTAGTAACTAATAATAGAGATCGATCGAATTCGAAGACATTGAGAGCTCTATAATTTAGAATTTTGGAACGACATGTCTGAAACAAGAAACATGGAGAATAACAAAGAGCACCCACCATAAATCCTACTTAAATAAATTATTGGCACATAGGCAGAAAGGTATTTACAATTCATAGAACAGTATAGCAGGAAATAACTATAAGAATACTTGATGTATTCACTATTTCGAGCTCAAAGCGAGTAATTTGATTGTTGTTAATAGAATAGTTATAATTTGATTTATTCAAGAGTTGTGAGGAGTGTCCAAATCTCTCACACTTGTTATAAGAACGATTCGGATTCGGCCTCAATTTGGGTTCAACTATTTCGTGTTTAGCTCGGCTGAGCGGCTATCGCGCTGCTAATGTCATATTATTAAATGAGAGTTCACATTCCTGCAGACGACATAACAACAGCTCGTGCCGGCATTTCGACTACGCCCGGCATTTCTTGGGAATGAGGCTTCGTTTTAATATCGACTCTTAATGTACTTTCTGCATTTCGTTAATAGTAAAGAGCCAGATATTGTGCTCTCAAGAACTAAAAATGATGCATATCTATTATGTTACTTCTTTTGTAATCTTTATCATTATTTTACTATTACCATTTAAGTCACCCAAAGGGAAATGGCGTGGGCTATGCTTGGAGAATCACTGCGCCATCGAATCATTCCCAGAGTTATCGATAAAGCCCACAGGATTACCAAACTTAAGTGGCAGTGGGCAGAAAATCCTCGAATGGCGACCGCGTTCCGGAAAGCGCAATGCTTGTAGGTCGCCGGACAGCGATGGATGCGTGCAGCTCAGAGCATTCGTGGAAATCCTTGAGGGAGGCCAATGTCCAGCAGTGGACGTCTTTTGGCTGAAATTATGATGATGATAATATCATAATTTATTAAATATTTTCTTACTTATTTGTCTCTATGTTAAATACTGAAAGATGGAGCGTATTATATGTAGTCCATTAATGAATGGATACAACAAGCCAATTCCGTAATGAAACAATTGCATTGTGCAATTACTGTTTTATTAATGTAAATATTAATGCCGTTGTTTGAATAATAATCGAAGCACGAGCCGATATCGGTAATGTGTTAATGGCCGACTCAATATTATTAATATGACCGCAAACATCGGACCTTATTATGAAATGGACATAATGAACAGGTTTTATTCGCTCATTTAGCGGAATGGGCTTGCAAACCATTTAGCGGAATGATGCAAGTGAGATGACGTATGTCATTTGTATCTATCTATAGTAGGAATCAGAGATAGATAGGTAACAGAGTCTGGATTACCTGTTTGTAAGTCGGGTGACTTTCGGTGACGCTTCAAACACCAGACCAAATGGTGAGGATTTGAGTATTGAGTTGGTCTTGTGGTTAAACATGCTCGCTTAGGTCACTTCCAGTCAGGAGGTCTCGGTCTCAGATTCTTGTCAGAGTTCTACACAGTCAATTTTTTACTGACTTCAGGAAAAACGAAGTTTGGTATCTCATCTATCAACTGAAGTAATTGAATAATTAAATTAAATAACACCATTTTGGATTAAGCAATAGTTTAGTTTTTAATTGCCTATCGTAATCGTTCTTTTAGGAAAATTTTACGTATTCATCAATTGTTAAGTTACTACTTAGATCGAATTACTTGAGCAGTCGCAATAAAAAGCTTGGTTCCCCTTGATAGCATTAAAACAGTTACACGTTACAGGGGAGTGCAAATGTTTGTGGCGCTTGATGTCAGCGAATAGTGTGAACGAAAGACAAACACCGCAGCCAGTATTTGCCAAGCCACTCCAATAGACAATTCCGTTGGCCCCTGAAAGGAGGCGACGCAGGCCCAATGTTTGTCGGCAAGTGTTTGCCGAGCAAACACCGAACCGCGGAATGTTTTGCACTGCCAGGGTCGTGGTCCTAAGTGGGTTCTATTAAGTACCACTGTTTGCGGAGATATGCGGCAGTGCATACTAATACCGTGGTTAACAAGATCTCTGGTTAAATACTTCCTTGGTTTAGTGTGCATAATTTAAGAAATGTTGTCATTAGATTATTTTTTATGCTATAATGTATTTATGGTATCACGGTGCACAAACAATGTACAATGATGTCCTTGTGTTGACAAATATGGTCACCACCCCAATCCATCCTGAAGGTGTCGTAAGAGCCGACAATAGGAACTAACAAGGCCAAAAATCTAGCCGCAACCGTAGGTCAATTTGAAACAAAACCCTGTGCCAACCTGTCTTGCCAGCGTAGCACAGTAGGCCAATTACCCTCCATATATTTGAAGGTAGCCCGACAGTAGCAGCAGTAGTGACTGCCTCGTTGGTCTAGTGGTTAGATGTGCCGCTTTTGGATCAACGGGTCCCGGGTTCGATTCCGGGGTCGGGCAAGTGTCTTTGTCTAAACCACAGGCACTGGCTCGGACTCTGGGTGTCATTTCTATCTATAGTATGTATGTGTTACAAAAAAAGTATATAAGTAGTTTATCATCCATCTCGTTACCATAACACAAGCATTAAGTTGCTTAACTTGGGACGAGATGGCTTTGTGTGAAATGTCCAAGGATATTTAGTACTGTAGAATACCTAAAGGGGAATGCCAGGTCGCCATAGTAATTTAGGCCCACCATGCACATTTATACAGACTCGTGATAATAATAGCAGACAATGGCAACAATTAATTAGTAAAAGAGGTGATTCATAAAAAAGTTGGCATTTTAAAGTTATATAATAATTTCAACTCTCGTTAGTGTTACATGTTATATAAAATGTCCTGTCTGTAAAATCCTGTATTAGTTTAGCTATTGTTTTATTTGATTTATAACTATAATCTATTCGAAACAAAAGTAAACAAAGTGTACAGCATAAAATAGAGTAATTGGTACTTTTAGGACCCAGGAAATAACAAGAAACTAGACGTGGTACAGATTCAATAATAACTACGAAGATTCCCCCGAAATCTCGTAATCATGATTGTTTAAAAGATGTCTTTACCAAGACACATCTTACTTAAAATATGACAGCCGTTATTAAAAGAAGTCAAACTTATTGGTTGAAAATCTAAATAGTCTATACAACAATATAGTTTAGGTACCCCAAAGATATCATTGGAACCGACTAAAGTAATAGGCAAGAAAACTTGAAACTCTCTACAAAACTGTCTAGTGCAGCATACTAACCATATTCCTGTTTAACAAATTTAAGATAGTCCCCTAGTCAGCAATGTATGTTGTTAACAAAATATGTAGTAAAAAATCAATACTATAATTTTAGCTTTTCGGAAACCTGTTACAGAAAGGAATCGCAATGACTTTACACAAAAACGGTCTATAGGAAATGGGTCAAAGGAAATCTGCGAGAAAATTCCCGGCCAAAATTCATAATGACCCAATGAAATTGCAACATACAGCGTCTTACAAGGGACTAAGATTTACGCTGTACGAGGACGTGAAAGAACGTAGCCAATACCTTTCTCACAAAAGGCTTCCGTCCATTCATCAAAGGGAATTCATAAAACGGCGCGCCGCTGCCTCAAATTCTTCAATCCAATTGTTCGGATTCCATCCACGAGTCATTATGGACGCCACTGAATCATCGCTCCACGTCGCCATTGTTGAGTTTCTCGATTCATATTTGGTCTCAGGTATGACATTGGCGGTCTTCTTTGTTTTTTTAATACTAAGGGCCCGCTAGATGGTAGGACTCTCCTAAACGTTATGTCCTACAAATGGCCATTGGATTTTTTTAAGATTTAAGAGTATTCTTAAAGAAACAAGTTCAGTTCTACAAAATATAGCTTACTATTCCATCCTGCTCACAAGTTATGTTCTCCGTTTGAGAGAGAGAGACGAGAGCTTGATCCTGGCCAAATAGGGTCTCAAATTTTCTTTCTAGCGCAGCTTGATTTTCTACCCCAATTATTTAGTTACCCTTATAACACCTTCAAAAGCAGCAGATCTGCATCGTCTTCAAATAAACGTGACTGCGATTGTTGAGGCTAATGGAAACAATCCCGATTAACGAAAAACTTGACACTGTATCTGGCAGGTACGACATTATTGATGACTTCTTGATTCTAATTCAATTTAATGAATATTAGGATAATCGGGAAAGGACAGCGGGGGCCATATAATAAAAGTTCTCGGAAATGCCGTCCAACATTCTTTGTGCCGATGTGGTGGGGCAGTAAATAATGGCATGCGCCTACTTCCGCCTCCGCGTCCGCCTCCGCGCCATATTTCCTCCAAATTGCCGGCCACTGCTGCGTGTTTTACCGACCACATATTTATTACTTTTCAGACACAAATAATGGCTTTCCTTTGATAATGTACACACTGTTCTACATTAGCACGTCGTTCACGAAAACGACTGTAGCTTGACCTATACTTTAAAAGGAGTGTTTTTATTAATCATATTACAACATAATATTACATATTTAGTCGTGAGAACCTGTAATTTGCTTTGTGTATCCTACTCAATTGTTTTTCATTCATTTTAGCTGTTAGTTCTCCTCTCAATAGATAAATTAATAAAAATAAAATAATATTTATGTTTTATGTCAGGCTTAACTAAAGCGACATCTATTAGTGAAAAAGAAGTATGGATATTTATTACGCATCTTTAAAAATGCTGTAGAATGACCTGACTGGCTTGCACTAGCTTTTTTATATATCATTGTTCGTGTACATAAAGAGTCAACGAATGCGTACGAAAAAATAAAACATTCGAATATGCCTCAAAACACATATTTAAGAAGAAAGCATAATATTAGTTTCCATGAGCAGTGAAACATCACCTGCAACGCAAACAGTTGAATAGCTAATAAACGACTAGTCTCCGTGCTTCCGAATCCTTGTGGCCAAAATCATCGTTCTTGGCAAGCACACAACGATGCTAGCTTCGTCGGCGATGTTGGCACATACTGAGGGCCCGGAGTGGCTTAATTTTTCCCGACATAAGAAATGCCAATTTAAACTACTACCTATATAATAAATAATCATGACGATTGTTGTAATTCGAATATAATTAATGTAGAAGCCCGGGCCGTTCCTCTGGAGCCATTTAAATAGGGCCTATAAGGATTACTTCGGAACCATGTTCTGTTGATATTCACACCAAATTTATATTATATTGATACAATTTAATAAACACTACAATAATTATTGGACATTAGTGTATGTGTTTAACCTAAAATAATTACGTCTGGTATAATAAAATTTGTGAAACTCGAAATGCCACTCCACGAAGATGACCCGGAAAGAAAGTCTGTAGATGCTCCTTTAGATAAAGGGTCACAATGACGGACCATCAAAGCGGATAAGGATCTGCCAGTCTACTTGTTATTACTCTAAGGTTAGAACAGTATTTCCAGTTACTCAATTTCTTCTTCAAATTCAAGTGCCTTGTAATAAATCGAGCAACTTACTTAGCATGAAACCCTCAAAAGCCATTACTCTCGGTAAGGAGCGTGCGATTTGATAAGCCCAAGCAGAACTGCCTCGCGCCTAATCTACAAACATTAACGGAAATGCGCCGACCGCTTGCGAGCGAATTATGGCCACCCCTGGACTGCGATAGCGGGGACATGCTCATCACTGCGCCTATTAACGGCTGACTTCCATTATTTCAGCCGCAAACGGCCCTACTGAGACGGGGCTCGACGATGGCGCGATATTGGCCTGAACGCGGCCGAGATATCTTTGTCTTATCTCCTATTCTGGATGAGTAAAAAGTTAAAAGGGGGCAGTTTAAAAACATGAAATGCACGAATACAAAGGATATCCAGACTCTGAGCAAGTTCCTCTGGTTTACACAAAGACACTTGCCCGGCCCCTGAATCGAACCCAGGACCCCGTGATCCAAATCCGTATCTAGTCGAGGGCGTTTGTTGTATGACCATGTACGCTGGGTATCCAGTTGCTAATTGGCCACGTCTATCCAGCGTAGTACTGACACGGATTACAAGAATGCGGTCGGTCTATCCGTCGCAACGTTCAAGTCCACTCTGATGCAACAATGAACCGCGGAATGAAGTCTGCAAAATTGTTAAAGGTCTGACTCGGCAGTGGGTGAGAAGATGATGATGATATGATAACTTCGCACACAGATTTGCCGTTCTGTAACAAACGGCGCACTCTTTACAAATGGTGAAAACATAATGCTCCTCTCAAAGAGCCCCTCATCAATAATACATGGGTCAATTTCAACAAATGCCATTTTTTTTATCATATCGGTGAACTTTTTCATTTAAATATATTTAGTATATTTTTCAGGTTTTATGTAATCTATAGGACATCAAATATCTCCAAATTTAATACCATCGACTTATCATTTAAGAATAGGGAGAAAATTCAGTTTGAATTCTGATTTCCACCGACATGACAAACCGCCACCGATGATTTTTTCTGTACACCGATATGATAAGTTTATCCACCGAAATTATTTACATATCCAGCGATATGATAATCTATCCACCTTTGAATATAAAAAGTAAATAGTTAGTAACTAGTGCCTATATATTTTTACAAGGGTGACGTAGAACTGAAGACCTGAACTCACATCACATGCAAAGAGAACCGAGTTCTTAGAAATCCAATCAAAATATATTTTTTGAAATAGGTACTATTTTATTATATGTATTTATTTTCTTTTTATTATATTTACTATGGGTAGTTAGAATTAAAAAAGAATGTTTATTTTAGCTTTTCGTATTCGTTCCAGCAACCTCCCTCTCTTTTTTTCTCCTCCTCTTTTAGTTTTGGCCTTGGCATTCTTAAAAAAAATTAAGCTAATATAATGTTTTCTATTTATTATTTTTTATTATGTACTTTATATGTTTTTAACTAGAAAATATTTTTTAGAAAAATCTTTTATGCGTTCAATTGCTCCACCTCACCATCATCATCTCAGCCTATAGACGTACCGAGTACAGACCTCCCCTAATGATACATTTATGCATCCTCTACTACCGTGATATCGTGGTAATGATTTTAGCAGTCTATGTAGGTAGTATGTATGTTTGTATGTTCCATTGTTTCTTTGTATACTTAAAGAAATGACACGGGATCTACCGATATGATAAAGCAAGCCACCGATGTGACAAAACTGTGCGTTGATCATGAATCAAAACACCGATATTAGATAAAAGACACCGATTGATTTTTTCTTATAATTTCGGTGTAAATTATCACATCGGTGATAATAAAGCCCACCGATTACACCGATATGTGAACACCGACGTGAGAAATAACACACTTTTTAGGAAATCAGAAAAAATGCATAAAATATAGAATAAATTTAATAATACTCAATGAAGCTAATTCACTTACTACCTCTGTTAGAACCAAACAACAACAATAAAACTACTCATTACACTAAAAAAATGCAACCACCGATAGTATAAAATAATTGTCCGGGAGCAACTGGAATGGCGTACTTACGTTATTTGCGGGAATATGAAGCGATTTGACAGGCATTCGTCCTGACTGCGCAATAGCACACACTAACAAGAGAATTAAAATTGGGGTTGAGACGCTTTCGGACTCGTCGATGTAAAGATAGATTTAAATTACTTTTGTCCACCGATATGAAATCATATTGCAAGACAAGTACGTTTGTGCCTCTCAGTAATAATAATCATTAATTATGTAATAAAATACGATATATATTATTAACAAAACTAATATTCTATGAAATAGAATAAGTTATATACTTATCTTACTTATTTTTATTCGTGTATAAGCTGTTTTGTTTGTAAAAAAAGTAGAGGGACAGCACCGATTTGAAAAAAATTGAGGTTTATAATTTTTTTTGTACCTTTTGTAATAGTCCTATGCAAATCATATTTTTGCCACAGCCCAATAACAACCTATTGAATATAAAAAAAAATTATTCAGAACAATATTCCTTTTTTCCAATACTAATTTCACCGAAGACAAAAAAAAAAGTCATTTGGGAAATTCACCCACATGCCAAGTATTCTGCGAGCAAATGGAGTAAAGAGATGGAGACGAGTGTTCCTGCTACAATAACCTTTATGTCAATATTTGCCGTGCACAAGCACATACTGTGCTGCTTCATTTTGTTATAAAAATATATTTTAAACCAAGACAAAGAATGTGATAAGTTTTCTTGTGGCGTCGGTGCTCTTGAACCGTAATTTTTATTTTATTTGGGTTAGTGACGAAGGCGGTGGTGGCTGCTACATGTGACATGCAGCATTGGGAACTGGTATCGTTAATGGGATGTTTGCGCCAT